>VFFE01007676.1:1778670-1816619 GCA_008921705.1 Burhinus oedicnemus | reverse complement strand
CGGCCGGGGGGGACAAGAGCCCGGCCGGGGGGGACAAGAGCCCGGCCGGGGGGGACAGGAGCCCCGTCGGGGGGGACAGGAGCCCGGCCGTGGGGGACAGGAGCCCCGTCGGGGGGGCAGGGGTGCCGCCGGGCTTGGCGGTACCTGCGGGGCGGGGGCGGCGCGGAGCGGGACCGCCCGTGCGCAGGCAGAGCCGCTCCTCCGCGCCGCCCCGCGCATCGCCGCCGCGCTTCCCTTCGCTTTGGGGCTTGTTTGGGTTTGTTGGTTTGGTTTTTTTTTTTTTTTCCCCCGGCTCCTGCAGCTCGGCAGCGCTTCGCCCCCGGCGCCCTGCGGGACGCTGCGTTTTGTGGGGTTGTTTTGGTGCGGGGTTTTTTTTTTTTCCTGTCTGAATGCCCGTGGGCTTTCCGTCATGGGACGGGAGCAGAGGCGGCTCTGGATGCTGCTGTGCTGCTTCGGCGCTTTGGCTGGCATCCCCGGTACCGCTGGCAATTACTACCACTACCTCTGGAGAAGCTGCTACCCCTGTTACCTGGGGCACGCCGGGCAGGGCGAGCGGAGGCCGGGTAGGTAGCCGGGCCGGTAGCCGGGCCGGTAGCCGGGCCGGGGGGGTCCCTGCGGGGCTCTGCCCCGGCCAGCCCGGGAGCGGTTGCTGCTGGCGGGTGGGAGTCCCCGGGCTGGCGGCAACTGGTAGTCCCAACCTGGTGACCTGGCCGTACGTCTGCCTGCCTTTGTATCGTCACTTCGCGGTGTTCTGGACACCTTGGGCGGGTTTGTCGTTGTGAAAAGCCACTTGTGGCAGAGGGGGAAGGAAACTCCTGTTTCTTTCCATCAGTTGCTGTGCAGCTGGGTGGCTTGGTTAAAGGTAACTACTGGGCAATATTCCTTTAAAAACCAAAGGTATGCATTTTGTTAGGGTACGTTGATTAGGTTTTTCCTGGGTTCCAAAGGATTTCACCCTGGTCCAGGGCAATATATGAAATATGATACTGTTTTACCACGAAAAAAAAAAATCTGCCTTTTTCTCTCAGAGACTATGTGAGTTTGTCTGGGTTGCACGAGCATTGCAGAGTGGAGTCTCGCCCAGGATAGGGCTCAGGGTTACTGGGTGTCGTTGTATGCATAAGGGGAATCCTCGGGCAGCAGTGAGCGGAGCCGGGAGCTGGGCAGTGCACGGGCTACAGCCGGTGGGTGCAGTCAGCGGAGCCGCGTCTCACCGTCACCCCTCTGCACTGAAGCGTTCCCGCTTGCCAGTGGCTGCTGGAAGCAAACCCCAACAAAGGCGTCTCAAGCCTGTTGCTGTGTGGCTAGTGCTTGGCCAGCCCGAGTTTCCCATCGAGCAGGTGGAGGGGCTGGAGTCGCTCCGTACTCCCGTTGCACACGTGCAGCGCCTTCTGGCCATGGTACCCCAGCACGTTAGCATCCCTGCAGACGGTCGGAAGCACTAACCGCGTCTGCTAATAGTGGATGGAGATTCCGGTATACCGGAAGGTAAACGATCAACTTCTATGTTTCCATCTCCCAATCAGTAAGGAGCAAAATAGGCAGTTCTTCCCTGTCGTTGATAGGTTTACTGTTCTTTTTCTTTTTTTTTCTTTTAATGAGACTTGCACTTTCTGCTGGAATGTGTCAGGCACTGCAAGGAGGCAATAAATACCTTTTTGCCACTTGCCAATAGCTTTTGTTGAAAGTTTATGTGCGTTGGCTTATGTGTGATGGTAGATGGGGACATTGAGTGAGGTGTAAGTACCCCCCAGCCCCCCCGTTTCTTCCTCTTTGTGTGTTCAGCTGACTTAGCAGCAGATAACTTTTGAGGTTGCCTGAAGAGTTAGGAAATAATGGAGAATATGCGAAGTCCACTAAAGACTTTGGATGCTTGTGAGTAATGTAGACATCAAGGAATGCATTATCTCATCATGAGATAATCCTAATAAATAAATGCCCCAAGCAGCTGATTATAAAAGTGATATCAGTATATTTGTGAGATGTGCCAGACCTTTGGAAATGGGGGCGAGTTGCTGTTTTGTTATTTATAGATCAGCTGTTTGTCTCAAACTCGGATCACATTTGCTGTCTCCATCCAACTACATTAGCTCATATGACTTCTCCAAGACAAGCTCCTGAGATCCAGCTTTGTGTCTGGAATATAAACCTCCAGCCTTCCCTTCCCTGCTGCACAGTTCACCTGATCCTGATCCTGCTTGTCTCGGCTCCGCAGACAGGTAGCTCCGTGCCTGCTCGTGGGTCTATCGTGTGAGATGGCTTTCCGTCTGCGAGGCCGAGGTGTTTTTCTCCAGTTCAGGAAGAATGTAGTGTAAAGCTTCAACGGGAAAAGCAAAGCGGCTTCACCCAGGCCTTTTGCCTGTTCTTCCCAAGTGCTCTGAACCTGGGGGAAAAAAAGCAACTGGAAAGCGTGTGATCTCTGTGGCCCCTTTTCCAGGAGCCCGAGGGTTTTTTTGTCTTCAGAAAAGAGTGAATATCTGGACATTTGCAAACCAAAATCTGTTACATAAGCTAAATACACCTTTCTTCCAAGAAGTTATGTCTAATATATTTATATAGTTTATAAAGAAGTAGGTGCAGATTACAAAATAAACCAAACCCAATCCAGCTCACCACAACCTTCAGGCCCACCCTACTGAGAACAAGGAAAAAAAAAAACAAGAAAAAAACCAAAAAACAAGAAAAAATATCCTTCTCTCTTTCCACCTCTGAGATCAAGTGAATTTTTGACATGTAGCAACATGAAATACCTTTCCTCTGAATGGTGCCTTTGACAGGACGGGCAGATGGAGGGGTGAAGGTGGACTCGGGTGAACACCTCGCTTCTCTCCTCCGGCGGGATGAGCCTTTTCTGTGCACGTCACTGACACGCACCAGCAGAGCACCAGGGTTTTGGCCTTGACTCTTCCAGGAGCACTCGGAGCTGCCGTCTTTTCCCTGCAGGGCCACAGGCGCTTGTCTGGACCTCGCTCTGCGGGCGTTGATACAAGAAACAAGATAATTTTTTTAGGGAACTTAGTTTTTGGCTCTCGATGCAAGCAGGTCCTCGGGAGACATGGCCTGAGATGAGGTGTTGGGGGGAAGTTCCCTGGAGACGTGTCCCCTGTTCTGCAGCCCCTCAGCCGCCAGCGTGCAGGTAGCTACCCCGAGGTATGCGGAGCGGTCGGATGGCAGGAGCCTGGCATCACGCCTGCAGACGGCAAGGCAGAGGGGACGATCGCAGACACCTTGCTCGTCCTAAACTTGATATTACCGTGGTTTTGGTTGATGATTTCTCCTTTGCCGCTTGACCTTCTCTTCGACAGGTCCTAGCAGCTGGTCTCTTGGTCGTGTGATTTTTATGGTACCATGCGCAGGTTCGCCTGAGGCACGTTCCCATGTGCCGGTGCAGGCAGCGCACGCTTCTGCACGCAGGGGTTTCTCTCGTCAGCCAGCTGCAACAGCACAACCTGCCGCACCGTGCGCGTTTCACTGGCAGCCGTATTGCATGAACGGAGGATGAAGAGGTGTTTTGTGTAATAGCGGTGTATGTTTCATTGAAGTGCCTTAAAATGCGCTCTGTGTACAAACAGTGCTCTGTTGGATCCTTGTGTTAGTGCAGGGTGGCTAATTGCAATGCTATGGATTACGCCCTTATACAGCTAACCTTTACAGGAGAGATCATTGTGCTCTGCTGGGGACTTGCATTAAATGGTCACAGGGAAGCAGAGCTGGTACCTTGATATTCTCTCTGTGATCCTCTAAAGTATGTCAGAAAACAGCATAGAGCGTAGCTGGTCGCTTTTGTTTGATTAGATGGTTTCCATTAGCCCGTGAGCTCCTTCAACAGCGACCTGCATTTCCATCCCTCGGTGCCGGTGTTTACCTCTGTGCGGTTGCTTCCAGAGCACGGCGCAGGGGCCGAGCCGACGTGCCGCTGCACAGGTACGGCTTCTACCCAAAACGACATCCCGCACAGAGAAGCGGGGTAAAACAAAGCTGCCAAAGAAGGTTTGAGAGGGTGAGTGCAGCAGCGTGTCGAGAGCAGGCTGCCTGCTTGTCGTTACGTGCGCCTCTGCTCCACTCTGAGTAATACCTAATTATCAGCACCATCCGGAGACAGAAACGCGAGAGCTGGGCGACTCTCCCAGCTGCTGCGCTTGAAGGCAAAAAAAGGTGAGCTGAGGACAAAGCCAGTGACTGAGGCAAAATAGCTCCCCGATACAGTTTCACTTCATCAGATTATTGTAAAACCCGTACATCTGTTCCTGAAGTGCCTTTGGAAACTGCTGCTGTTGAGGCTGGCACAGGTAGCGCGGGAAAGCTATGGGCATCTCCCATCTGTCTAGTAGAGGCTGCAGCGGAAGGAATGCCAGCCCAAGTATCTCTGTGGAGCTCTTTAAGAGCCTTCCAGGCTTTCCCAAATCCCTGTTTTACAACAAGATGAAAACTGTGGCTGTGAAGGCATTTCGACCACCCAAACCAAACCTTTCTTCCTTGCTCTGAATCTGAGTCACTCGGATTCCAAGCCGAGAGCAGCCCGAGGCGGGTACCGTTCTTCCTCGCCCTTGTCCTGGAGGAGGGGAGGGCTTCGGAGGCAGCAGAGAGGGGGGATAAGGCGTCGTCCTCTCCCATGTCTTCCTTGCACTGTTGGACCATGCCATTGCTGAGTCTACAAGGGCTTCCGATCTCTCCAGGTTGTTCGTGCTAGGGGCTGTGCGACACGTGCAAGAGACAAAGTAGTGCGTAGGGTTTTTTTCCTTCTAAGCCATTCTGGCACCGGTCTGCGCTCTGAGTTTCTAAGCCGTGTCTGTGGTGCGGGGCAGTCGCGGCCACGCTGTGCTCCTCCACCCAGGAGCATTTGGCTTCGGCCATGCAGCGTGCCGCTCTGTTGGTTCGTCTCCTTCCAGTCTCCTTCCAGTCTCCTTACTTCTTAAAATTGCTGCATTAGCTTTAACAAACTGGTACCGGAAAGATAAAGTCGCTAAATCCCACACATGCTCATCTTGATGGATTTTAATTAACCTTTTCCCTGCAGCCCTGCTCTGTAATCCAGGCTAATTGCCGCAGGGATTAAAGCCTGGCACTGCTCTTTAGCCAGATAGAGCGAACCTTCGCAGCGTATCTACTGCCTGTGCTTCCAGCTGGGATCCATCTCCTCCTCCTCAGCCTTTCAGAGGAGATAAACTGCCTCTGTACCAAATATTTAGTAATTCGAAGAGCTGCCTTTGCCACTTTCTTTCCTCTGACACGGAGCTCTTGTTGGAGAAAAACCAGTATTCTTCTCGAAGGACCTGTGCGTGGTCAGGGAGTGCACTTAACCAAAGTCATCTCCTTGCACTCTCCTCTTTTTTTTGGGGGGCCTTGTGTCTGTCTTCCCTACGTTTGATTACAACTTTACCCCTGTTGGTCCACGCAGTGGGTATCTGAGGTCTGATGGATTGTTTCTGTTTGGGGAAGAGGCTGACGAGCGCATCAGCTGTTTCCTTGCGGATGAGGACATGGACTCTGGTTTTCCTTACACAGCAGGGAGTTTCTCTGCCCAATAAGCCAAGTCCCACTCCCAGGCTCTTGCTGCGTTTGGTTTTCGTGTCTGCCTCGGTGGGCTTCGGCAGGTATCCGCTGCCCTATCCATGTCGGCATGGCTGAGTGCCCAGGCATGTGAGCCTAGCATGCTCCATCCTGGTATGGCTCTGGGCTGCTCAGCGTCAGCTACCATCCTCGGAAGAGAAGCCTGTATGCTTCTAATTTTCTTTCTTTGGCATATTAATTTCATCCAGATTTTGTCAGGTCTCCAATAGGAAAATAACCTCAGCGTGCCACAAACCGCATCTCGCAAAGCATGATGTAGATTTTTGGGTCTTTTGTACTGCCAAGACGTGCACCGAGGGCAACGTGACCCTTCGCAGCGATGCTCTGTCCTGGCCCTGGGAGGCAGCTCCTGCTGCTTCACGAGTTGTATTCCTGGGTGAATCACTCGCTGGCGAGCCCTGTGTGTGCCTGGGCAGGTCGGAGCTGCTGCCACCACTGCCGGGGGTGGCCAGTGGACCTGTCCCCTCCCCATCCCTGGGGCCAATGTGCCACCCTTCCTCCATCGCAGGTCCCGCTGGGAAACGCAGGTCTTGCCGCTTTCCTCTCTCCGTACTCTGGTGTCTGTTTCGGGGTGTGGGAGAGGAGTCCTGGGCTGCGGGATGGATCCTGGTGCCTGGGCATGGCCGGGCAAGGGCCACCCAGGGCGTCTGGCAGAGCGGGAAGAATTCCCGTTCCCCAGCTGCTGTCGCTTGGGCAGGACAGAGCTGTCCTCTCGGATCCAGAGCGGGCCTGACACACCATCGCTGCGGTTCCTTCTTTTTAGTGATACATTTCAGGTCAAACCAGAAAAAGCCCTGCTGTCTCACACAGCTGGGACCACGCTCCTCCTCTCCCCGCTGCGAGTGTTCCACGGCTGCGGCGGCAGTGGCAGCCCACGACTCTGCAGTCGGAGGACCGAAAGCAGCTGGTGCCCACCAGAAAAAATACAAACTCTCCGTAGAGCATCCGCCCAGGAGGTGCCTCTTCTCTCTGTGCGCTCGTACCAGAGTTTGAATTTGTTTGGGCAAATTGCACAGTTGCGTTATTTCCGAAGAGACAAACCTAAGATTCCTTGGGGGATGACGCTGCTGCCCTCCCGTCAGGGGTGTGAAGGATGGGAGGTTTTATTTTGGTCACACCATCGAGTAGTACATGTCCAAAAATCTCTCTGTTACTGCAGAAGGAGATAAGCGAGGCTCCAGAAGGGAAAACAGGACGTGGCGGGTTCCGTGGGGAGCACGGGCAATGAAGGTGATGGGTGTTCCTGCAGCCGGGGGGCGAGGAAGGACCGGTGGCTTTCCCAGGCCAAGGTGGGATGGGGCAGAGGGGGGCTTTGGGGTGGGGACAGCCTCTGTAATTACAGAGATTTAGAGGGTGAAAAATACCAAGGGGGAAGAAGAGACCTTTAGAGAGGAGATGTGTAATTACTGAGTATGAGTAATGGGGCGAAAGTAAGAAGCTAATTCAACACATCACTAGCTTTTCTGGACAGCAAATTCTCTATGGTTTCACATTAGAATTGAAGGGAAACAGTGGAATAGTCATTTAAATTCAGACCAAAGAACTTTATTACTCTGTATAAAATATTCCCAAACCCCAGTTTTCCTGTTCTTGAGCAAATTCAAAATAGAAAATGCTGGTCCCCATCAAAACGAAAGTTTAATGTTTCCCGCAGAATAGAAATTCCAGTGTTGCTTTTAGAAAAAAGAAGTTGAGTTTTTTTTTTTTTTCACCAGCATTTTGGTCTGCCAGAACATTACAGAGCAGCTTTACTCAAGGCAAGCTTTTGTAATTTCTGGGAATAATAACTCATGATAACTGTTTATCTCTGTTCCTTTGTCAAACAGTCTTCTCTTTAGTTTTGTTCTATTTTTATCGTTCTCCTTTACTGTCCAGCATTTCCTAGAGACACAATACATCAGAGTCTCACTGAAATGCATTTCTACATGCTTACACTTTTGCACAAACCAAGCAATTTTTTGTGTGCTGTGCCCATGCTTGCGGGCTCAGTACGTCGGCCAGATTTCGCTGTGTTTAACGCTGGTAGAACTTCGGCTGCATTGAGCCAATTCTGTGTATTAATAGCTAATTCCGCCCATAGAGATGTTAAAAAAAAAAAAAAAAGAAAGGGAAATAGGAGAAATGCAAAGCATGAAATGTGGCCTGGCTCTGCCCTGCTGTGCCCAGGCTCCTGTGAGCTCTTAGGGAGACACGGTGTCCGTTGTTCACCGCACGGCCAGCCGGGCACCGGGCTGGCCACGCTTGCACCATGCATGTTGGGGACATCACCTTTCTTCTGGCCCTGGGCAGCCAGTGTCCTTCCCTCGTGCCACCACGCCGAGGGCAGGAGTGCCATCCTCCTTCCCGCGAGCGATGGAGCTCGGGCAATCTCCTCTCGGAGGCGCCAGACCTGAAGACCCAAGTTCAAGTGTTGCTCCCGAGGAGCTTGCCGCCCTGCCGCGTGACTAGGGAGTGCGCCAGGCGCTCCCGGGCTCTGTAGCATCCAAATTGTGTCAAGCCTTCGCAGATGAAAATGATTTCTTCTGAGCTAGGTTGCTTTGACAGGCATCTCAGATTCATGCCACGGCATTTCCCTGCCCTCCCCTCCCCAAAAAGCTGGTTTGGATTTGGGTTACTCTTTGGAGAGCATCACTTAAAGCTTATGGTTCACCTCAAAAATCTATTCATTTTCCTTTCTTTAAAAATTAAGTCTCTTGGAAAAAACAGGAAGAAAATACCAAAACCTAAAATGCTCAGAGAAGGAATCTACGGTCCACTGAATGAGCAAAGGTCTGGCATTACAGCAATTATGAGTTTCTGCGGGGTTAACGACTGTAGCTACAAGGGGAGCTCTCAAGAAGGAGCCTTGTGTGGCCGTTGCAGCAGGAGATCAGGAGTCAAGATTGTGGGTTCAATGAACATCGCCAGGACAGAAGGGGCAGAGGGCCACTTTCATGTGCTCCGATCCTTAGGTTTTAACTTTTTACGCGGTGAGAAGCCTGCCTTCTAATGAAAAGTACTCTGAGAAAACACACGGTTTTTATTATTACAGTGTAGCTCAGAAACACTGAGTCAAACAAGCGCCGCCTTTCCCACCTCGCTTCCCACTTCTTCCCTGACCCAGCCCATTTGCTTGCTGCTACCTGATTTTGTTGGCAATTAATCCCACTGATGTAAAATGAACGTAATTCATGTAAAATTTCAGTGCTGGCTTCAGTCAAGGTGGCGTTTCTCCTTTTCCCGTGGTTTTTCGATGCCTTCGCAGCCAGAGCTGGAGCTGCAGCCGGGTCAGAGCGAGCCGGCGGAGCCCGGGGGGAGCGGGGTGATGCTTGGGACAGGGCGGTGGATCACGGGCACTGGGCAAGGCTGAGGCTTCTGCAGGTTTTTTGCGCCGCCGGCTTGCAAAGACACAGGCGGGGGCAACGCCCTGCCGTGATTCATTGAGGAAATGTTTCTTTATCTTATTAGTAACAGTCGTTGATGAAACGGCGCTGGTTCATTGCTCAGCTTGGCTCTGCATCGTCCTGCTGCCTGCGTGACCCGCTCCGCTGCGCCAGCGGGAAATAGTGGTGCGTGCTGGAGCCGCCTTCGCAAAGCGCAAAAATCGCGCAGAAAGGCTAATAGACCCAAAGCTGCTGAAGGTTTCTCTCCGCGGAAAAAGGAATTGCTGTTAGTGTGAATGCGGCTCCTCCATCTGACTAGAGATCTTTGATCCTTTCCAGTCCGAAAGGTAGTGTACGTGTATACGTGTACGCACACAAACGGCAGGAGTTAAGGAACTGTGCAGCTCTATCCACAAACATCTCTATTATTTCTAATTATAGCCATATGAAGGAGTCTTACATCTCAGAAGCTCGAAATTGCCTTTGACAAGCTTCTGATAAGCATCTTGGTTAGCACCATGTAGCTGGGCGCTCCAAACATTTTTACATTTCTTCTCGGTTCTGGAAGTTATTCCCAGTGCTTAAAGGCAATTTAAGGTCTGTGAAACAGGAACGAATCTCCCTTTCCGTAACATGCTGCCGTCTACCTCCCTGGGCTTGAAGCTTTGATAATAAAATGAAACAGAATTTTTTTTTTTTACAAAGAACTCATGGGCTAGTTCCCGTTTCAGCCCTTGAAAGATTGCTCAGCACTTGGCAGAGGGTTTTTCTGGCTCAGAGGCTGCCTTTTGTTCGGGGGCCTGTGGTTTTACCATTAGAAATGGACGTGCACGGTTTTGTTGGCCAAGTGGATTTCTTGTTGCAGGAGCGGCTGCCTCGGCTCTCCCGGGCTTGCTGTGGCGGTGGAGCTGGGAGGAGAGGGCTGGCGACCTGCGGTCAGAGTCTCGCCGTTTGTAGTCCGCCTTCTGTATTTTGGGGTCACGCTGGACTTCACCGTGTTCTTAAGTATCATATAATTATGGACAAATCCTTGCTAATCATACAATTGAGCCATTGTAATAAGTTCCTCCGGGTATTAACGCTCTTTCTTTCTCATCTCCAGCGACACATAGCAATTCTGAGCCCAGCTTAGCACCAGATACCCCAGATTTTGCTGCAATTTCAGCAGCGGGTCAAGGCATTTCCAGGCATAAGAGGTGTGAAGTGTGTTGAATGTGGCTGCGCTCGGTGGAAGCCAGCTTCTGCGCTGCAGGAGGAGGAGGTTGGCCCAGCAGGACGAGGACTTCTGCTGCTGCGGCCCCGTGGCCCTGAGCTTGGCTGCTTCGTGTCGTATCTCCCGGCCCCCGTCTGTGGTGTTCGGTGTTCGCTCTCACCATTCATCTAAGTAACAAAGGGACTGGCCCAGCCTGTTTTCAGCACGTAAAGAGTAAGGAAGGGTCAAGTTTTAATAGATCCCTAATCTTTGAGCAAATAGGAGAACCGACTCTTGCGAGGCGAACGCGAGGAAGGATGGTTTATGCTGATTGACAAATAGGATGCCTCCCCCCCGCCCCGTTACATGCTTGTCCTTGAAATTTCTTAAATAGCTCGACTGATTAAACATAATGAAATGGCAATTTTGTGCCTTCTGCATTTGTTCCTCCAATCCGGAGTCAGCCAACAGAGGATAAATAATCCTGACCTCCGATACCGTCGTGCCCACTTCTCTGAACCTTTTTCCCCCCCTTCCCTTTTCTTTTGCAGATGTTGATGAGTGCCAGGTCCACAACGGGGGCTGCCAGCACAGATGTGTGAACACTCTTGGATCTTATTATTGTGAATGCAAGCCAGGCTTTCGCCTGCACACAGACGGCAGGACCTGCATTGGTAAGTCGTAGCTTGAAATTTCTTGAGAATCTCTGATTCTTGGTAGCCCTTTCCCGACCTGTAAATGCATGGCATTGTACAGAAACTGCTCACATCGGCTTATCCACGCACATCCGTCCTCTGTGCAGGGAACTGGAGATGACGGTGGTGGATTGCGTGTTCCTTTGTTTCTCCGGATCTTGGTAGTCTTCCCTAACACGTTTCTGTTACCGGGTTCATAACGTTTGCTGTTCTTCAGTGCGGACACATACAATTTTGACTTCTTTGCGGTTCCTTAGCTTATTCTGGTTCAGGAGAAGTAACGTCCAATGCTTTTGATACAGGGCGTATCAGATGATAGAGCATTTTCAGAACAAATACATAAACCGGAGAATGAAAAGGTTCAGGTCAGTCGTTTTGACCTCGGCTAAGTTCCCTACTCCACACGGTAGGCACCAGGTACAACAAAAACAAGTGAAAAGCGGCAGGGCTGTTTGTGGAACCGTGGCCGTAATAATCTCAGCCCCCTCTTCCCTGGGGTGTTGGTCATGTGTCCGCTTGGACGGTGTGTGTCCAGACATTACAATTCAGATGCCAGGTCTGGCTCGCAGCTGATTCCTGGGCCAGTTTCTTGCAATACTGTTGTTTGTCTGCCCCAAACTAGAGGCTCAGAGGGTGGAGTTTGGAGTCTGCCTTCCCGCGTCTGCCGCTGCTGTTGTTTTTGTTAAACCCCTTCTCCCTCACAGCTTCATTTGACACATTTTTCCATTTTTTGAGGGATATTTTCATGCAAGTGGAAAGAATTCCTGGGCGATGGTATTACAAAGGCCATTTGCTGGTTTTTCTCAGAGTGTAGTCACGTTCCAAAGTTTGCTAAAAAATGACTGTGTGAGCCGGTGCGTGCCAGCTGGGAATGATGATGGGAGCAGAAAAAAAGCCATCTAAGGAAGTGGTACCCACCATGCCCAGAGCAGCACGGACTGCACATCCTTCCGCAACTGCCCCCGCTCCCTGACGATACTCTAACAAGAGCAGTGAGACGTATGCCCGAGGTGCAAGCTCACTGAGCGCCCTGTATTGCGCTGGAAAAATCCAGAAGCAAAAGCATCACAAATCAAGCAAAAAGCCAATCGTTCCCAGCCCACTGCTCTAGCAGTGAAGATGTAAACTTGTCTTCATGGCTACGCATTGCTACTGTCTTTATGTAAGTGTGCATGTGGTCTGTCATCTAATCTTTGTCTTTATAATATGTAGTTCTCTTTTTTGTGGTGCAGAGCAGTTCTGCCACCTCTGCCTCATGGAATAAAGCATGAGCCAGCCATTGGGAAGCTCTGGTGTTCCCAGCAGGGTCAGCCCCACGAGGTGAAACAATTTCCGGAGAAAGTGTCAAAGGGATCACTATTGGGAGGAATGTCCTGTTTAAAAGCAATTCCCGTTCCTTTGCTGTCATTCTGCAGGCTTACCTGCTCGTGTGGCTGCGATGTGCAGCGCCTTTCTGCCGGGATCCGGGCAGGCAGGGCTTCCCTGCTCCGTGCTGAGCGCTGCAAACCTGCTTCGCATTAGACTTCTGAGCAAGTATTTGCCATGATGGTGTGCACAGTGTCGGAATTCATCTGCCAAAATTGAGGGGGTCTCTATTCATGAAACCTGATCTACTAGGGGAGTAACTCGGACGGTCTCTGGACGCTGCGGGGAGCAGAGCTGGCAGGATCGGCTGTGAGTTCAGCAGTGCCTGTGCCCCCGCGACCCACAGGGCATGCGGGAAAGTGGATGCAGACCGGGCAGGGCGAGTAAAAACTCTCGCTACATAATTGTCCAAAACTGTTTCTAAAATAACAACAGAGCAGACCTAAAAATCTGGTTTTCTCACTTCAGGACTGGTGGGTTTTGTTCTTTACACTTTTGTGACAGAAGTGTGCTTATATGTGTCTATATAGCGCGCCTGCGCGGCAGCTCTGTACTAACCTGTTAAGCCGGTTGTGTAGAGGGGTGGAAGTAAACTTATTTTTCTTGTTAAAGCTCAGAACAGAGCACAGACTTGGAGGTTACTCCTCTGCCGGTGTTTATGGCCGACCACCGTGCTTATATGTGTACCCGCAGATCGATGGTTGCCTTGTGCCACGGGTGCCCACGAGCCCCCAGCGCCCCGTTCCCTGGTGCACAGCTTTCTGCCCCTATGGATTCTGTAGGCGGTTCTTGGTGCTCTCCTCCCCGCGGCCGCCGGCTGCACGGCAGCAGTCACGCGTGGCAGCCCGGCGCGGTGGGGCTGGAGTTTACACAGCTCTCATTCCTGTAAATACAGGCTGTTCGTGCCCTTGGCACAAGCCCAGGCGAGGGGAGCACCGTGGCTGGTGGCAATGGGGAGGGGATGCTCTCGCCCCGGATGTGGTGGTTGCAGTGGGATGTGCTCTCCCGTTTGCCGCCTTCGCCGATGCTCGGACGGCAAGCCCACGAGCCTGGCAGCGGCGTGCAGTCCGGCTGGGCGGCTTTCCGTGGGTCACGTCGCAGTAATCCCGGGCCCTTGAGCATGCGCGTGCTTTCTGTGGTGTCTTCACAAGTACATGCAAGTGGTTCTTTCCTTTAGTGCTCGGTCTACGTAAATATTTACCCTGCGAAGTCAGAGGCTTTGCTCCGACTTGATCTTGGAAATCACACGGTTTTTATTAAGCCAGCATTCCTGACAAGAGTTACCAGGCAGCCATCGCGGGGCACAGGCAGCAGCAGGGCTCCGCACGCCCGCCCTCCACGCTTCCATCTCCGTGTTGCAGGAACGCTTTCCCAGCACCGCTGGCGACAGAGACAGGACTTCCCCTCGCTAAATGCCAGCTGTAACAGGCAGGTAGAGCAACACAAGTGAGTGGTGGAAACCAGCGTGGGCGCCTGCCACAGCCACGGACCTGTTGGGGACCGGTAGCAAAGTGTCCCCCGGAGTGGAGGAGCATTTTGTGTCCCCCGGAGCGGAGGAGCTCGCTGGTGCCTTGGAGGCTGAGTGAGGGCCGTGCAGAAAGGAGATGCGATAGCCTCTCTCTGTGCGTACAATTAGATAGTTGAGCCGCTCCCCGGTAATGAACGGCTTTATTGCCGTTGTGTTGGTACCTGCGAAGAGATGGGTGGTGGTGTGCGGCAAAGCCGGAGCTCTAGCATGATGCTGCGCGGGCCAGAGCAGGTGTGTTTGGGCAAGTAGCCTCCATTGCAAGGACACGGAGCGGGGACGTTGCGGTGCCTGGCAGCTGCTTTCTCAGGCTGCAGGTAGCAAGAGGTGGTGGGTTTTGCTCGGGAAGACCTGAGCCGCGCTTCCGCACTCCTGTGAAGTTTCAGGCGCTGACTTGACTGCAGCCAAGATAACTTTTTTTTCCCTGTGTGATTCTGAGGTACAATGATATAAGATGTCTTTCTCTTCAAGGTGGAGTTATCCTCTAATTTTGCTGGGCAGGTAAGATACAGTGCTGCTAAAACGGAAACAAATTGCCACTAAATAAAAGGAATTGGATGGGAATAAAGAGAACTGGAGAGAGCGAGAGTCTCCCATCCATTCCCCCTGCTCCAGAACTGCTCTGCCCTGGGAGGCGGGGAAGCGGCTGCGGTGATGGGCTGCGGGAGGCTCGCGGCTCAGAGCGGGGTCCAGCCCGGGGACGGGCTGCGGGGAGGTGCTGGCAGCCCCAGTCCGCGGCACTGCAGGCCAGAAAGCAGTTTGGAGACAGGAAAAGACTATTGCCGTGAAGTCTCTCGTTAAGGTCTGTAAAACCACGAGTCTAATTCTTTAAATGTTTTCCGATCCCCACAAAACCCACAAAGGCTTCAATTAATCGGCAGCGCTGCCTGAAGCGGGGCGCTCCAGAATTCCCCTGCGGAGGCCGGTGGCTGTTTGTCCGGGGAGCGCGGGAGGAGCTCGGCTCCCGGGGGGCGACTCAGGGCCAGCCGTCCTTTCCCACCCTCTGGCTGAACTATTACTCCAAGCTTGAGATGGAAAGTTGAAGCCTATTTTATTCCTGAAGATGTCAAAGAATTGGAAAACAGATAAAACTTTTTGCTACTTTCTTGTGATGGCTTCGTGCCCTTGGTAGTTGTTCGCACCTTTGTGCTTAGTATTGCAGATGATAAAGGAAGGGACAATGCAGGGGAAAAAAATCAGCAAAAGTTTTCAGAAGTTACTTAGGTACCTTTAAAAGCAATTCCTTGTGAAACGTGTTGCGGTTCCAGATCAAGAGCTGTTTAGATCAGCATTGTGTAGGATTGGAAGAAATATTTTGCCTTTAAAAGCATTTTACTTTGAGGGTGTTGGTAGCTTTTACAGCATAAGCAGAGCCTGGCTCTGTGCACAGTCCGACAGGGTATTCTTAAACGTCATCTTGGACATTGCCTGGAGAATCAAGGGCAGTCAATGACAGCAGATTCCTGGTGTCCCCTCGCACCTCGGGATCCCTTCCTTCGGTAGCGCTATGTCTGCCCCATCCATCATCACGGGAGCGAGGGGCTCCAAAAGCCTCGCGGTGATCCCTGCGGTGCAGGAGCGGAACAAAAGCTTTCGCCGAGGCCAAGCTCTCAGCCCGAGGCTGTGAGAAAGCCGGCGTGTCAGGAGCCTGCCCTGGGCCGCATCCCGGAGATGCTCCCACACGGCCAAGGGGGCCGAGGCAGCTCTCAGGGCTAACGCGTACCTGGACCCGCTCTGATCCCCGTGACTCGGGGGAGCACAAACAAGGGCTGAAAGCCACCTTCCTGTGTCCTGCTCTGTGTCGCGCTGTCGATGCTTTGGGTAGGCTGCGGCTCAGTTGTGCAAAGTCTTTTATTGCGCCTTTGTAGTTCAAATACGGCAAGTCACCGAGGATTTTAGTAGAGAAGGGAGGGGGGAAAGAGCAAACATTTCTATTGAAAGTGAAACAGAACAAAAAGAGTCGCTGGACGTCCTGAAATCACCTCTTTCTTTATCAGAACCACATGGGCAGGAGGCAGGAAGCTGACATCTTCAGGTCCTTCTCCACTGTTTCAGTGGAGGGATGAACTCCAGTCCAAGGCAAAGAATTTAATCTGAGCCAATTGCTTTTGTTGGCCTGCAGAGGAGAGAGATGGTCTGTATTAACACACAACATGTTTCTGGAAATTGTCTGAGGTTAGAATAAATCGGTTTGGGATTACATGATGTATCCCTATTTATATTATGAGCACTTCAAACGAAGAAAATCTCAAATATAGCAGCGATTTATATAGTGAACAGAAGGACTGTGCCGTAAAGGTTTGTGTGGGCTTGAACTACGTGCACAGAGGGTAATCATCTATGTGTACCTCGTAGGGGTTTTTAATTTGCGTGCATTGCACAGACAACTTGCACATTTTAGAAAATTTGACCTTTTCTTTGGCCAGTGGGGCGTTTCTCAGATGTTTTTTGAATCAACGGGTTTGTGTGATGCTGTAAAAGGGAATGTCGTGCTCACTTCTAGTTATAGCTGCTTACAGTTACTTGTAAAGTATAGCTCACTGCTTCCGATGGCAAGTTACTTGGATCTGAAGGAAAGGTGAGACGGATGGGAAAGAGCAGAAGTTAGGCTGCTGCTGCGTAGACCCACTTCCCGCGTGCAACCAGTAGTAACAATGTCCTTTTCATCCCTTTTTATCCGTTTCCTGGGCCGAAGAGGGTCAGATTGTGGGAGCTAGCATCTTTCGGCAGCGCTGCACTCCCTTCAGACAGAGGGGATGGAAGTAACGTCCCTCTTGCAGACGATGAAATATCATCTGTGGAAAATCTGTCTGAGCTTTAATTACAAAAATCTGTGTGATGTACGAGATGACACTGGATTTGGCAACGTTGTCACAGAAATGTTAAGCTAGGAAAAGCATCTGGGAATGGAAATATTTTTAGAGTGGTTCTGTAAACAGAAAAAAAAAAAAAAAGAGCAGTAATTAAAACAAGGCCAGCAGTGAGGTCTACTGGCTGTTACTCTGCGAGAGGCCAGCTAAGGAGAGCCAGAACTAGAAGGCCCGTGCTTTGATGGAAAGACACCCAAAACAATTGCACCATGTCTCATTTGTTTTGTCTTATTATTCCTGATTCTTAAATTGAATTAGTTTGTATCTTAGCAAAACATCGGTGCACTGTGGGTGGCTCTGCGGGACACCGCAGGACGCGATTGCTTTGCTCTTTTCATTGCGCGTGTGCCGCGAGTGGCGTATAGCTTACGAGCACCATATAGCCCGTGACGCCGGCTACTTCTTCCCCATATATAAGTCTCTTGGCAGAGAAGGACTCCTGGTTCCCATTACCCGTAGTGGTCTGGAACGTACCCGCGATGGCTGAGACCACAGCGCACCTCGGCCCCTTCGTCATCACGTGCAATGGCAGAATGGAGAGGCTCAGACAGGGTTATTAGTCTTGAAGACTATATTTGCTAGCAAATAAACCATACTGAAAGAAACATAAGAGGAAAGAAAATGCTCTGCAAGACCCCTGTACTCTCACTGCTTCACCTTTTACGTTCTCTTTGTGGTCCACAAACAGCGTCAGTTAAGATCTGCGTGTGGTTCTGGCACTTGGGTGATATTAAAGACCTTGGCCAAGGAGGACTCGCTGGAACAGGAGCACGTGTCCTTTTTGTTCGTGTCCGTACCCTACTCAAGCTGCCCGCGGTGGCCAAGTGTTGCCATGGTTCCTCTGCCTTTCAAGGATCGTTTTTTGCCATTGCAGAACTCCATCCTTACACACCTACCGCAGGGCACCGGGTGGGGGTTGTGCCCCAGGGCAACCCAGAGAGACATGTTGATCTTCTTCTATGTAGAGATAATCCTTTTGGAAAGTCTGCTGTATCCAACCTTGCAGGATTTGTCTGCTTGAATTTTGTACGATAAAAAAGAACCTGGACTTTAGTTTTTGCCACGCTGAAAAGCTGTCTTTTAGAGGTGTGCAAGGAGGGCGGTTATTTAGACTGCAGGTTCATACGAATAACTGCACACTGGGAGGTTATTATAGACCTAAGATGTGTTGGCTTGTTATATATTGGCCCAGTACTTTTCCCATATGAAGGAATGTTTTGGCAGGCATTAACATTGTTTTACTTTAAAAAAAAAAAAACAGAAACCAACACTCCAAGAAGAACAAGCACATTATTTATGGGTATTTTTGAATACATGTTATTAAACACTTTAATATATCAGAATATTTTAAAATGACCACCCATCTCTGCTAAAGCTTGAGTACTGTAACTCTGACCCATAACTTTTCAGGAACGTTGAGTATTTCTGTTGTTTCTTTCCAAATGGATTAAAGGAAACAATGTCAGCAAAACTAACATAAACTGATAGTTCTTGCTCCAGCCGTATGTCGTGTATGGCAATACTTCGGCCCTATTAAGTCACTTTTATTCCCCTGAATGTTGTTTAGTTAATTAGAGGCATACAACGGGAAGTTAGTATTTAAACGTTTGAAATGAGAGCGCTCCTCAGCTCTGAGTCAAGGCATATTTTTTGCAGGAAAAAAAAATAAATGAATGTACAGTTTTGCCTTTTATTTTCCATCTGTGCCAAATATTTGTTTTTCACTAACACACAAGAGAGGCTTAATCAAATTACTTGCAGTACTTTGTCTGTAGAAAATACTCCTTTGAATACTCGGAGGAGGTGTTGGTGCCCGACGCCAGCCGGGCAGGCGAGCTGCCTGCAGCCCGCCCGTTCAGCTGGGCACGGGTGTTTGACAGACCCAAGGGCCCTTGGGATTCAGAGAACTCCTTAAAAGCCAAGACTTTTCCTAGCATATGCTTCCCAGGCTCGCCTGCTTAGCAAAACTCTTGAGGTTGTTGAGGGCACTGGGATTACCTGAAGTGTTAGTTTGTGGAGAGATGTTTTTCATTAGAGATATTTTTAGCTGTTTTATAAGATTCCTCAGAGTCAGCACATTAGTTTATTCTGGCGTTTGAAAAAATAGGTCAAAAACGTGTGAGACCACAACTCATCACCCCCTTCTGCTTATAGAAACCAGGTCTGGGTTTCCACCCCGGACCGTGGCCGGGTTTTTGCCGTGTCGTACCCACCACAGCTTTGATGTGCAGCATGTTATACGTTTTGTGCACATTTGTGTCTCCTAAGAGGAAGAACAGACTTTAAAGGCCAGTATCCCAATTCCCGTAAGGCACACCTCTCTTTGGAGCAGTCTCTGTTTGAGATGCTCACCCATTAAGGAGTAGGTAGGCTAACTCAGGAGATGTGCCAAGGTCTAAGACGAGTCTCCCATCACTTTGGAAGCACGTAATTACCCCAAGATGGCTTATCTACCAGAGTTTGTGAATCCCCCTCCAGAAAGTCCTTCCCTGCTTTGTTTTCTAGCTCAAATTTTTCCTGGATACAACAAAGTCGGTGGTCTCAGATAGCTGCAGCCTAGCAAAAGTAAGCAGGGAAACTCTGCCCATGTGCCGGTTGCAAGGTGCACACATCTCCGGTGAAACATCGTGCTTCTGTTGCTTATCCTGCAGAGAACTCCCAGACTGTAGGAGCAGAATGGGGGGAGGAGAAGGCTATTTTAAGGCTGATTAATGGTAGCAAGCTTCTAAAGAGAAGATAGTCCGCATGTTTGGTCACAAGTTCTGTTTTCTGCCGTAGCCTAGGCAAAACCTTCTGTTTTCTGACTGTTTGAAATCCTTTGGGCAGGAAAGTGCCTTGCGCAAGGCCACACAGAAAGGCTGTGGCACGGCCAGGAACACCAGTTGGGAATCTCAATTCCCAGCCCCGCCTGCACTTAGGATGAAATCACAATTCCCACCAGCACATCTCCCAGCACTCTGGCTCTGCTGGTTACGGCATCAGTTACTTGCAGCGTGGACAAGCCCACGCATCCTAACTTTCATGCAGAAATCTCCGAGTCAAAGCACTGAGCCGGGGGTTGTTACACCCGATGGGAGCGCAGACATGCAGGATGCATCTTAAAACGTTTTTCCTGAAATATTCCCAAAAGGACTGATGGTACCTGTTGGGCCTTGCCCTGCGTAATCCGTGTCTTTTGCAGGGTATGGAGCCAGAAACGTAGTTTTCTGTATCATTTTGATAGAAGAAAACCTGAATACACCCGAGTGCAACTCTCTCTGAGCAGCAATTTAGCTGAACTAGCTGTGGCATTGCACCTGCAGTGCCTGTCTTTGAACAAAGGTGCGAGAATTCCAGCCGTAACGCGGGGCAAGAAGCCTGCCTGCTGACACGGGCGCCCTTCGAGAGGGCTGGTGCTGGCTAGGAAGCCTGCTGGTTGTCAGCCCGGACCCCCATGTCCTGGTCTCGCCCCCCAGGAGAGCCGCTGGGAACTCTTTATTGTAGAAAAGAGCGATTTTCAGCTGCTAGCTGGCACTGTTGAGCCGATCTTACCTTTGAAGACAAGGTTCCCCCATCTCGAGGGGCTCTGCCCAAGGTCCCTCTGTGGGACCACGGTGGGTGGCCTCTCTCCTGCATCGCGTTCAGAGCTGAGTTTTGTAGCAACAGCTCCAAAACTTTGCCATGGACTGCTGGCTTTAGCACAGATTGAATACGCCCCAATTTTAAATCCTCGTTAGCCATGCTCAGTGTAAGTATGTGGGCTTTGCCCTGGTGCTGTGCAAGCGACTCCTCCGGGCGCCGTTATTTTTGTGATGAACGTTCTCTCCCTTTGCCTCGTAGCCGTGAACACGTGTGCCCTGAACAACGGCGGCTGCGAACACGACTGCGTGCAGGTGACGCTGGCGCAGCACCAGTGCCGGTGCCGGCACAATTACCAGCTGCGGGAAGACGGCAAACGCTGTGTCTGTGAGTCCCCTGGAGCACCCACGGGAAGCTGGGGAGGCAGAGCTTCGCTTTGGCCTTTTATCCAGGGGCAGCTGGGAGGAATAGGGAGCATCCACTTGCATGCTCAGATGTCAAATAGATCAGAGCGGAGAGTTCCTCTCCAGTAAAAACTCGGCATGTTATATTGTCATGGACATATTCTGCAGCTTATTCTGCAAGGCGAGGAAGAGCTGAAGGAGCGTAGCCAGCAAAAATGAGATTGTATGAAGGCACACGCTTCCGAGACAGTGGAGGAACAGCAGCGTGTCGCAGCGGGACGGGATCTTCTCCCTCTGCTTGCAGACAGCTTCCTGGCTGACCTGCTCCCGGCTGCAGGAGGGAGAGAAGCTGAAGGGGATATAGAGCAGAAGTCTGATCTCCTCCTTCATAGCAGTTGGCATTCAAGACGTAGGAGGAGGGAAGTCTTTAGCTGTGGAGTTGCTAAGGGAAAAGGAACAACTGGGGTATTAAAAATGCAGCAGTCGGCAGGGTTTTGTAGCGTCTGTCCGGGTCCTGGAGCAGGTCAGAGATTGACAAACCTCCTGACAGGAGCACTCGAAGCAAATTTGCCTCGTACTTGCTCTGCAGTCTCTGTGGAGGGACGTGCCCATGCCAAGCTTCTGCTGGAAAGGTTTTGCTCAGGTTAGTGCCTGCCTTTCGCAGGATCTCACACCACGTAAATCCTCCTGCCTGGATGGAGCAGGAAACGGTAGCAGATATATTCTGTCTGGTGGAGAGCGGTCTTTCACAGGTCGCAGCCTTTTTTGCTAGGCATAACTGCTTGATGCTCTGTTCTGCCATAAGCCTAATGCAAATAAGAGCTAGGATTAGTGCGAAATAAGCCCGCCTCTTCTGCTTCCACCTGCAGTGAGGAACCCCTGCAGCGAGAGGAACGGGGGCTGCATGCACCGGTGCCACAACCACCGTGGAACAGCCCGCTGCGAGTGCCACCCCGGCTACCGGCTGGCGCCTGACAATAAGGCTTGTGAAGGTAAGCTGCCTACAGCAAAGCTTTCCCGGAGAAAACCAGCTCTGTCTCACGGGGTGAAGTAGCGCTCGAGCATAGTAACTCTCAGTGTTTGTGAATTTAACAGTGTGATGCACAAGCCTTCCGGAGGGGTGGCATGAAAGCGCTCAGCTGATGTCCGTCCAAGAGCCCTGCTCGAGTTGTCTGGAACAACGCTCGAGTTGCACGTGATCCGATTTCCTAGGAAGCTTTACAGTAATTCTGAACTCTAAACTCTGTTTCTTTGCTGGTCTGGACCCCAGCGAAGAATTCGGGGTGCAAGAAAACAGTGGAAAAGCTAGAAGATAGAAACAATTGTCTCTTTGAAAGAATGTTTATGGCTCAACCTGCTTTGCTTATTGATCGCTCGTCTCTTGCAGACGTGAATGAATGTCTGACTGGACTAGCCACGTGTGCACACCAGTGTCTCAACACTCGCGGCTCCTTCAAGTGTACCTGTAACCCGGGCTACGAGCTGGGGGCGGACGGCAAGCAATGCTACCGTGAGTACTGCGTGCAGAGCCCACCTCAGGCGGGGACGGGAGGCGGGTTTGCTTCTGCAGGCACGTGTTTGTGAACTGACGGGGACAAGTTATAGCAATCTTTTTTGAAGAATTTCACAAGCAGGTTTGGCACTGTTTATTCTCCCACCAAGATAAAAAACTTTGTCCGATCTTTAAAGTTACTGTGAAGCTGCTTTTGCTGGTTTAGGCAATTTATTTGGAGCCATTTGGCTCCAAATAGGCCAAGTTCTGCTCTTGGGGACTTTGTTGGATGAGTTCAGTCAGCCGCAGATGTGTAACTGAAGAAGGAATTGAGCTAGTGAAGCGATCGCATCTGCTCCCATCAAGAAAAGAAATAAACACTATTGTGCAAGAATGAGCCAGATTGTCCATACATCTTTGTTCCGCTAATACACATCAGCAGGGATAACCCAAAGCGGAGCCATCAGCTTCTAGTGCTAGCAGCCCCCTTACCGCTGAAAGCCACCATGGCAGTCCCAGTGCTGGCAGCTGGTGTTACTGGGAGCCTGCCAAGGGTCTGAGGGTAAGGCTCTGCAGACCATAAATGGGTCTTGAAAAGCATCAAACTGAGAGCAATGTGAGGAACTGGACTGATGACATGTACACACCTTTCTTCCTGGGAACATGGTTTATCTCACACTGCATATTCTGTAAAAAAATGTCCTGTAGCTCAGTTCCACGTGCAACTGCACATTTACCTTCAGCTGTTGGTGGGAAGATGCATGGCAGCCAGCAAGGCTTACAGAGGACTGGATTAGGAAGCCAGGTCTACGCCTGATAAACCTTAGCGACCTCCTCACCTAGCACTGTGACTATGCGCAGGGAAGATTACCCTTTGTGGCTTCAGCAAACTGGCCCACAGGTGACAAAAAGCTTGGTTTTATTGCTACTTAAGTCTTGGTTTTCCAGGTAAGCCCCTGGTAGGAGATACCAGCCCTGGAGGGTCACTTTTGACAGCAGAGACAGTGGAAGCACAAGCCCCACTCATGTTCTGACACGGCTCCTCCAGTTGTTGTGGCTCATTGCCGTAACCATTGACAATACCTCTAATTTGGTGCCAACTATAGAATTAAGGAGCATTCTTGTATGAAAAGTGTTTCTGCCCGCCCCTTCTAGCACACTTCTTTTATGCAAAACCCTGGTTGTTGCATCAATAAGAAAAGGAAAAAGAGAGAGACTATATTCATGTTGTGAAATCTGGAAGATAATCTTCCATTGTGGCACAGCTTTTGTTTTTGACACGCAGAGATGCATTGGGAAGCCTCGAGCTCCCCTTCTTTCAGCCTCCTTGGGTCTGAACACACTGAAAACTCAAAAATGTTCTTGAAGGCAGAAATTGGTTTCCTGGGGTTCAGGACTGAGTCAAAACTCCGTGGTACAAGTTCCTAATAGTTTAAGAAAGCTTAATTAACTAGACTTAAGTTTACATAAACTTTGCCAAGCTAAGAAGATATATGGCTGCTATTGATGTTCGCACCTACCATTTTTGACATGTCAGTAAGTAACGTTTCTAGCTGTAGGCATCTGGATGTTTCCGTAGTTAGCTGTATTCTGCTGCTCCCATTTCTAGCTGGCATCAGAACAGCTCTGTACTTACAGAGACCGAGCCAACTTTTGGTTGGCAGCACATACTGGAGCTTGTCAGGAATAGGAGCAGTTTTGTCTGCAGTCTGGTTCATCTCAGAGATTGTCCGGAGCCTGCTCCACAAGTCCGTCCCTAAGAGGCTACGTGGGGCGTTGCCTGGGATCCTGCGGTTTATTTTTATACATCACTTCCCAGCCCAGCAGCGGCCTCGGTGCAAAACTGTTGTCATCCTTTCCCCGCTGCAGATCCCTCTTCTCCTCAGCAGGGCGGTGCAGACAAAAACACGCGTGCAAGGAGCCCGGCTGGAAGCGGCTGCGGGGGTGAAGGCACGGGCCAGCCAGATGTGCGGGATGCTAACCAGTGTGCCTCTTCCAGGGATAGAAATGGAGATTGTGAACAGCTGTGAAGCCAACAATGGTGGCTGCTCCCATGCATGCCACCACACCAGCTCTGGCCCAGTCTGTACCTGTAACTTTGGCTATCGGCTCGAAGAGGACCAGAAGACATGCACCGGTAAGGCAAGGGAAAAGGTACATATCCTGTTTTTACAGGCCCGTCTCAAGTAATGATGAGGATCTCCATATGTTAGCTACTATGTGCATGTGCACTACAAACAGGTTGACAAGGCCAGAAACAGATGCAAATTAAGAGGAGGTGTGATATTACCCTACTTGAAGACATCCTCAAACCTCCACTCAAGACATGTTTGGACAGCAAATGTTGACTTCAGAACTAGTTAGTTTTTCCCTGCTGCAACTAGTCTAAGGCAGCACCGGCAGGTACAGGGACTCGCATCTCAGATACCTATAAGCCTACGTCTAGAAGCGACGATGCTCGAAATGTACCGTCTTGCCTGTTATCTCAACGGAAGCAGCAGCATAATTTGAGTAAATGAGTGATGTGGGCGAGTCACTAGCTGCAAGCCAAGTGTCGTTCAGCCCCATCCGGTTCTATAAAGTACGTGTTAATGGAGAGGTAAGGGTGAAATGCACCTGGAGCTCTGCAAATGCTGTAAAGTTGAGGCATGCGCTTTACATTGCATTACTCTGAGCCCTTTGCAGCAAATAACCTAGTCAGAAACCCACCGTAGCGCTCACCAGCAGGCATCTCCCGCACCGGTGTGTCGGGCTGTGGTTCCTCCTGTCCTCGCGCTGGGGCCGTGGCTCGGACTCGCGCAGCAAGGCTGGGGGGGGGTTTCCACCCCTCCGGCTGCCCAAAGCTGCCCGAAATCCCGGCGCCCTTCCTGCAGGTTAGTGGGAGGGTCTGTGCCTCAGACGGTGTGTTCAGGCACTTACATCTAAAGACTTCTTTTTCTGTAAAACCAGCAAATAGGAGGTTGCTAGCAAAAAGGACCAGTGTGTAGTGATATGAAACAGTACTCGCATATTTCCATGGAGTGTAGAGTTGCGGTTCGCATTGCTCAGGAAATAATTCTTGAATTTGTTTCTCCTTTGTTCAGTACCACCTTCTTCCTGCCGTTTTCAAGGAGCATGTCTGTCCAGGACATCTGTAGGAGCAGACACTCTCCTTAGCAGGCTGCCACGGGCACCCACAGTTGCCTGTGCAAAGGGGAGCACAGGGGAGAGGAACCCCAAATCCCCAGGATCTTTGCTTTCCTGTGGCTCTGTAGGAGCCGTTTCCATACAGCATCGCAACACGGGAGCGAAAAAGCCGGGAGCTGAAGTCTACTCTGAAAGAACATTATTCCTTTGCACACTACAAAGCCCAGTACGCTTTCTGTAGCCCAGCAGTGCTGTTTGTTTTCCAGCCTCCTCTGGTGGTAGGGGATGCTACTACTACGTGGGTACTGTGATAATTCCGCTTCATAGCGGACAAGCGAAGTCCCGTAAATAGAAGGGGCTTAAAATTTAAAGCTGGAGGAGCTCTGGTTTCTCTGGGTTACCCGAGTCCGTCCTTCAGAGGCTTCACTCCGAGACAGGCTGGAGGAACCACGCAGTTCTCGCCCATCGACATCGGTATTTGTAACGGGGCAAATCCAAAAGCAAGAGGCAGCGTTACCCCCTATTTGTAAGCACACAAAACCTTTAAGAACAATCTCGAACTGGAAGTCACAGTTAACTTCCCACAGGCCTCTAGGATCCGGGGTTCCTCCCTTGGCTGGGCAGCGCGTTGCCAAGGATGATCTGTTAACATAAAGTCACTTATTTCAGAGGAAAGCAAGAATACTAACTCAGCATTTGGCAGAGCAGTAAAATCTTACCAGAACTAGTCACGGAGCAATTTTAACAAGTACTGTCAGCACTGCAAAGCTAGATGTGTATTAACATGGAGTGCCCTTTGTTTTTTATTTAGATATCAATGAATGTGACGATGGTTCTCACTGTTGTCAGCAAGACTGTTACAATTATCCGGGAGGCTACGAGTGTGCCTGCTATGCTGGATACAGGCTCGGCACAGACGGCTGTGGGTGTGATGGTAAGCACAGACATCTAGCTGGACTCTGGCTGCCAGTCAACCAGCGATGCTGCCGTCCTCTGCCTTGCGGCACGGCAGGACACACACACACGGTACCGGTTCCTCTAATTCCGGTTTTCTGTATTTTGTCAACCTCCTGGGTTTGCTCGCTGTTCTAACCCCTGCGCTTGTCCAGCACAACTGCAGAGCAGCAAGGGGGCTTTTGAACACACCGGATTCAAATCTGGATATCCCAAAGTGAGTTGGTCCAGGTCTGACTCCATTAATTCATAGAAATCATTTTACGTTCAACCCCAGAGGCCAACGCTGTCCATCGTTTTCACCCAAGAGATGCAGGCAAATAAAAGCGTCTACATAAAATACAGCCAAGACAGTGATTAACACAAACTTTTAATAGAGAGAACAAGGAATCGTCCTACCTGGCTGCAAACAGCCGGACATTTCTTCCAGTTTCTCCCAGCTCATAGCAGTTCTCCTGTCAGCTCTCTGATGCGTTGCCTTCTGAGCAAAAAGGATTTGGGGCTTTTTTCCTCCTAATGAGTTGTTCTCACTACCAAAGCTCTCCGGTAACATTTCACAGGTGAAACCCCAAGTTCACCCACCTGTTTCTACACAGTTAGTGACAGAAGTGACCTGAAACCGAGCACATGGTCTTTGGAAAGCCAGGGCTCCCTGAATCACTTGGGTAGTCTCACTCAATTTTGAGAGTCACGTGCCATCAGCCTGCTCGCTGGTCTGTAGACAAAAAATATATCTGGGTCCCCGTCCCGCACAGAGAGCCTGCTCCCTTTACACTGGAGTATCCTGTGTTTTTCAGATGTGGATGAGTGCTCGTCGAATGACGGTGGATGCGAACACACGTGCCAGAACCAGCTAGGGTCTTTCCAGTGCGGCTGCGAGATTGGATACAAGCTGGATGAAGACCGAAGGAGCTGCGTCTGTAAGTGCACCCTCTTGCGCCGCAGGGGTGAGGGGTGGGCTGCCCGCCCCTCGCCCTGCGCCCCCGGCACAGCCAGGGCCAGCTCGGGCCGCAGCTCACTAGCCCCGCACACCACCTTTTCCATAGCATTTACTGCTCTTAGTGGTGGGAGTGACTCCCAGCACCAGTGGAGAGCTTTCCCCTGACCCGGCCAGTGCTATTTCAGCCTTTCCAAAGCAGCACAGGGGATTTTGGCACGGCTACGCTTACAGGAGTCTGCAGTGATGACGCCACATGAACCAAAGAACCAGAACCCCGCCCGCAGTCACCAGCCTCTACGGTTTTTCCTTATAAGAAATAACGGATTTCTTTTTTTTTAAGCGGTATTGTCTTTATCCCGCCACCAAACACGCTGTTACCCAACTTGCTCGCAGGGCAGCCAACACCCCACTCGCCTCATCTAACGCCCCCCAGCAGCATCGCCCGGGTCCTTGGACAGGCTTTCCGAGGTCCGGACCCCAAAGAGCAGCACTCGGTGCCTCCCTACGCTGGCAAAATGCCCGTGCCTCCTCCAGCTGGGGGCTTTTATGGGCTCTGCAGCCCCTGCCCTGCGTCCCAAGTGTGCCTGCGCCGAGTCTGCTTGCCTGGCTTTTGACCCTTGCCTGGCCCGCAAGGGAAGGACACCTGTACCCGTACCTGGTAGATTCTCTTTCCGAAAGGAGAACCAAGCTGAAATGCATTGCCTAATTTTGTTAGGTTGTTTAATTTTCCAGAAAAGAATTAACTTACCAGAAAACGCAGAGAAGCTGAGTGGCTCTGGTCAGAAAAGCGGCAGGGCAAAGGCGATGGGGCGAGTGCGAGCTCAGGTACCTGAGAAGCCAGAGCTGTCTGACAAGGTCAAGATCAAAGCTTCTCCCGTAGATTTTGAAGTCGCTTAGCTGGCCCGTGCCCATTCTAGCCAAAACAAACAAGCAAACAAGTTGCAAAAATTTCAGAGGTGTCAATATAGCAAGAGATCAGTGGTGCAAACCATGCCAAATCGGAAGCACCAACCCTGTACAGATATTTCTGGTTCCCTTTCTTATTACAGAGGTTCTGTCCTATTATTCGCCTCTTCGAGATCGGGTCTCTTTTCCCACTTTGACATTGTCGTCTCCGTGACTGCTTCCCTAGCTATAGAGGATGCTGTGGAAGCTCTGGACGGTCAGCGCCCCGTTATCCGCCCGATCCCTCACGTTGCAATCCTGCGAGATGAATTTACCCAGCTCTTTAATGGTGACTATGAAGAAGAGGAGGAAGAGATGGAAGCAAGAGGAGAGCACACACTTTCAGAAAAATTTGGTGAGCATTTTGCAGCTCTGGTAAATGGCATACTTTGCTTGGAAGTCTTCAGAATTAATGACGCGTGCTGGGTTTTTTGTGCTTGGTGAGCAACAGGAGCTGTCGAGTACCTTTTCTATGCACAGAGAACCTGTGTTACAGCACAGGTGTATTTAGCTTTGCCGTAGCCTGCACACGGGGGGTTTCTCTGCCCAAACTCTCCGAGATGCTGCGGCAGCCCTGGGGAAGGTTTTTCACCCGCAGCGCCTCTCCTTGCAGTCTGCCTGGAGCACACCTTCGGCCCCGACTGCAGCCTGACCTGTGAGGACTGCCAGAACGGAGGCACGTGCGACGCGGAGGAGACCGGCTGCGACTGTCCGGCAGGCTGGACCGGCATCCTCTGTGACCAGCGTGAGTGATGCTGGAGGGATGAGCTCTTCTCGTCCCCACTCCGGGATGACGGAGGCGGTGGCTGCGTGCGGGGCTGCGGCTGCCGGCTGAGCCTCGCCTCTCCCTCTCGCCCCAGCTTGCCCGGCCGGCACCTTCGGGAGGAACTGCAGCCTGGCCTGCCGCTGCCAAAACGGCGGCACCTGCGACCCTGCCACCGGCGCCTGCCGCTGCCCGCCGGGGGTGGCCGGCGAGCTCTGCCAAGACGGTAAGCCGGCGGGTCTCCATCGCCTGCCTCACGCCGCAGTGGGGACGATCCCCTTCCTTCCCACCGCAGGTCTGGGCAAGGCACGGGGACCTGGTGGGGGCGGGATGTCTCACCACCCTGCAAAAAGGCAGGACAGCCCCTCTGCGGGGCCCTGACATCAGGGTGGCTCAACACTGGGGCATCCCTTGCAGTTTCCTTTTCTCCCCAAAATGTTTTCCTGGAAGGAAACAGCCACAGCGAGTTGGGAGTGATGCTCCCCAGCCTGCGGAGGTAGCTCCTTTCTGTTTCTGTCAACGTGTTAGTCGAGCATTTGCCGTAATTTGATAGATGGCTCTTACAGCCATCTCCGAGACCACTCTTTGATGTTCCCGTTGTGATCCTCGGAAGCCTTAAAATCTTTTCCACAGAATACTTTACACTGCTCCCTTTGCAGCTCGTCACTGAAAGCATCTTTCAACTCTTTTGTTGGCCCGTCCCAGCGTGAGTGGCTCTAACACATCCCTGCTCCGTCTGACTCCGTGGGTCACCTAGTCTTGCATGGAAAAGTGTCATTTTAATAAGGAAAAGATGGTAAAGGGAATTCTTCACCCACAAAACAGTGCTGCAGGTAGTACGCACTGGGAGAACGTGGCAGTCCCTGTTTGCTACTCAGCAGTGACGTGGGCAGCCATCTATATTGCACTGGACATTCAGTGGCAGACACAGAAAAGAATGTCAAAAATGGTTGCTCAAAGGTAAATTTAAAGAACTGCGGAGGTATTTTCCGCTGAGGAAAAACCAAGGCATTGAAAAGTTGTGACAACAGTAGTTACCCAAAGTGCTGCAAAAGGGGGTGTCACTTGCTGTTGGTAGGTATTGGTTCTCCCAAAGAGTTAAAATCTGGGGGACATAATCTAAAAACACAGAAAGAGTGAGACGATAAGAGATTCAGACAAAATGACTTCAGACAAATGGTTAGGAGCATCTGGGAACTATTACTGAAGGAGGAGACCGAAGCAGAATGTAAATGAATGCAAGAGATGCCCCGACCTTTTCTTCCAGTAGAAAGGAGGTGATTGAGGGGTACAGAGAAAAAACAGGAAGGTAAGAATAAAATAAACAATGCAGAACTGATCTGTTGTCCCAGGGTGGCATTTCCTCTGCTTCAACTCTCTGCTGTTCCTGCCACACAGGAGAAGGCATGTGCTGCCTGGACAGATGCCGGCCGGAGCTTTCTGCTGACACAGCCTGCCTGCCATGTGCTTCTAATATTAAGATCTTTAGCATAACAGAGAAAGAACAATAATTTTATTCTCTTAATAGTGCAAATATCACTGTTACCTATCAATAGGAACAGCCCCATGGATTACTTTCTCACGTACGAAAAGCTTGACCCCTCGGAGCCCTGCAGGCTATAGGTCTCTCGCCCAACCAGCGGTGCCATTCCCAGCGAGGTGCAGAGCCGACGGGTGCCCTCGAGGCACCTCCCGTGGCTGGCGAGTGGCAGCCAGCGCAGCGCACTGTGCCGGGACGGAATGCCGACTGCTGGGGCAGTCGGAGTTTGAGCTGATGCAGGGAATCTGGTCGCTCTTCTCGTTACCTTACTGTGCAGAGACACAAGCAGGCTCCTGGTCAGGAAACAAGCCAGCCGCCTTTTCAGCCCTCGCTGCGTCCTTTGCCTAGGTTCATTTCTGATGTTGGGGCAGCTTTGATTTCGGTATGGTTTTCCTGTGGTCTGCTGGAATAAAATGACAGGCTGAAATTGGCTCATCTTCCCAGAAAGTCTCTCTCTCTATTACTAGGGTGCCCTAAAGGATTTTTTGGGAAACAATGCAGGAAAAAGTGCAACTGTGCCAACCGGGGGCGTTGCCATCGGATTTATGGAGCCTGCCTGTGCGACCCTGGCTTATACGGACGGTACTGCCATTTAGGTATGCTTGTCCTCAGCTTTTTTATGAAATATATGTTATTCTTAGATTACAGCTTTTCTAGGTCCCATCCCTGGGGAGGGCCAGTGCTGGGTGGCAAAGCTTCTGTCCTGCGCCCTGTGTCATTTGGCCTCACGGGCCACTCACCAGCTCTTTCCCTCTGCACCCAGTTTGCCCCAAATGGGCGTTTGGCCCCGGCTGCTCCGAAGAGTGCCGCTGCGTGCAGCAGAACACGCAGGACTGCGACAAGAGGGACGGCTCCTGCCGCTGCAAACCCGGCTTCCGCGGCCAGCGCTGTGAGACGAGTGAGTTGCCAAGAAGTATTCACAGAGCATCCCCCTTTCTCCTCCCGCAGCCTCTTTCCCCCTAACTCGTTTGCTTAGAGAAAAAGCTCAGCTTTCCGCCCTCCTAAGACTATATCTCAGCTCTTGTTATTTAGGTTAGGAACAAAACCTGCCGTCAGACTGGGTCACATTAAGTGAGCAGGCAGAGCCTGCGCAGTGGGGTGGCGGTGCCCGTGAACGTGGCCAGTGGACCTCGTCCGGCCGCTGCGCCCTGCCGTCGGCTCGGGAGGGTGCTGCTCGGTGCCCAGCGCTGCCGGCTGGGGCTGCCCGCTCTTCCAAGGGCCATCGAGTAATGCCAGATGTTCTTGCTTTTTAATTATGGCTGTTAACAGACTGTGACCCTGGCTATTACGGGGATGGCTGCAAGAAGAAATGTAGCTGCCCTCCAGAAGTGTCTTGTGACCATGTCACCGGAGCGTGCTGGAAGGAGTGTCCCCCAGGCTACCGTGGGGACAACTGCGACCAAGGTAAGGCAGGGGCCCTGCAGGGCAACTCCAAGCCTGCTGTAAGCTCACAATTCCTCGTGCGTACAAACTTTTTCTTCACAAAACAACGTGAAAGGACTTCCAGAATTCCCCCTGTGCTCTCTCAGACCCCTGAGCCCACTGCAGCTGGTCTCATGAGTGAAAAGTTGAAATGGCTTTAAAGGACGCAAGAGCTGCCATTTGCAGGTCTTCGTAAAACGCAGCAGTCTCTTTAAAGCGGGGAAGCGGGATTTCTCATGGATAATGAGTCGCATTCAGAAAAGGAGAACAAGGTCTCACTTTATGCTGCCACTTGGGCATCTTCGCTTTTGTAGATGAAGGTGATGGATATCTAGTTGTCTTTCCTCCCCCTTTGATGTCTTTTTACTTCCAGGCAATGGGTGCCCAGCAGAACGGTATCATGTTTTCCTCTCTGTTCTCTATTCCTTATTGAAGCTCTATTTGATCTTCAAGTGGAAAAGAAAATTCTGTATTTCATTTACATTAGGATTTGAAGTTTTGCCTCTGTATGAACCTCCTAGAGCAGTTTTCTGCTCTTCACGTAAAGGGCCAGTTGCCAGTACGGTAACTACCGCACAGCTCCGTGTCTGCAGTCCGGCACTCAAGCTCTGAGGACGCAGCTTGTCAAGATCCCAGAAGATGGTTGGGGTGTCAGAGAGCTCGGCTTTCTTCGAGCAAAGGTGTTTTGAGTGAACCTAATGGCAGTGAGTCATTGGGGATTAGAAAACATCAACACAGTTCTTGGAAAATAGTAACTGCTGCCAGCCTCAGAGCTGACCGAGGGTTGGAAACCAACCTCCTCCTCTCGTGAGGTTGTCTCCTTCTGAATCACGCTTCAGCTGGTTGGGTCCAACAGAAAAACGCAAAAAGTTGAACTCCTGAAGTCCACGCTCGCAGGCACACTGCGTTGAGAGGCTTGCGGTGGTCAGCATCTGAATTTTCATTCCAGCACCCCGGGAGCTTCTGCACTCACCGAGCACCCCATCCACACCCAACCCACAAGTTATAACTGTTAATTAAGCTGCTAGCGCACGATTATCTTGTATAACAACACAACTGGTAGAACACAGCTGGTCTGTCGGTCAGAACAGCAGCTGCAGACGGCCACGAAAAGGTCCGATGCCAGCAAGTGCTAGGAGAGCTGAAGAGCGTTAGGAGGAGCGACGCGGGCGGCTTCCGCAGGGCTTGTGCCCCTCGCAGGGGTCCCGGCAGCCCCGGAGCCCCCCCCGCGCGGCGGGACGCTGCTGCCTCCAGAGCCACGCGGCGCCTCGGCGGGCTGGGCGCTCTCGGTCGGGATATTTTTAAAAAGAATAAGAAAGAAGCTTAAGCCTGTAGGGGGGAGTCACAGGAAATAACACAAATATTTGTATAGAAATAGTAGGCTCTTGGCTGTTGTTCGGATCTGGAAATTATTAAAGGGTGAAGACAAACATCTGCCATCAATTAGCAAAGAGGAGGAATAACAAAAACTCCACTGTGTCACTTGAAATCTAGGCGCTGGTGTGCTTTTCCTCCGTGATTTGTGAATGCTGGTGTGCTTGCATCTGCCGAAGCCTTACGAAACACTGGCTTCAGTGAACAAAAAAGGTCTGCAAGCGTGGAGCTCTTCTGGGAGACTCGAAGAGGATTTGAGGATCTTTGGGTCTGAGGCCCTCACTCTGCACGTAATTAGCTATCGCTAAGTTGTGTCACGGGGCGCAAAGAGCAAACCGAGCTCTCTGGCATCGGCAGTGCCGCCCCGTCGCTCAGAGCAGAGGGAAGGAAAAGCGCTTGCTCCTCCCCTGGATGAGGATGCTCCTTCTTTATCGCTTTACATCGATGTACCTGCTGCAAACCTAGCTGCTTCTTAAAAGCCTGGCTTCCAGATTCCGGCGGCGTTCAGCCAGGGCAGTAAAAAGCCCTCAGAACATCCTCTAGAAGTCAAGGCACGGTACGGGTTTGGGGGCTGTGAAGCCGGTGTTCCGCACAGAGAGAGCAGGGGGGGCTCAGGGCGCTGCCCGTGGGATGAGCCCGTGCGTCTCGGAGGCAGAGCGGAAAGCCCACGGTGCCGGCGGCGGTGCTGCCGCAGGGCCGGCTGCGGTGCTGCCCGGGGCACGGCCCTGCAGGGGCGCGGGGGCGAGGGAGCGGGTGGGTTTGCCGAATGGAGCTCACAGTTCGGAGACCAGTTTGGCCTCTTGGGCCTGTGATAGGTCGCCCTTGTGGGAAGAAATGCTTGTTGAAAGGGCAGTCAACAACAGAGAAGCGGGGCTCAAACAGACAAATCAAGGCCACGGTGGGAAATGCCGGAGGTTGCAGGTGACCGCTGCGGGTGACAGAGCGGTCCCATCCAGGTCTGTGAGCGTGGTCTTCCCCTGCAGCATGGAGACCATTCGCAGCTGGGCTTTTCCTCGCAGAGCCGGAGGCTCCTTTGGCATGCGGGCTGGGATCGGCGATACGCTCTTGGGAAAGGCACCTCAGGAGAGGGCAGTTTTCACACCGCTGTTTCCTCCGCAGAGTGTCCGGAGGGGACGTTCGGGGTGGGCTGCCGGCAGTCCTGCCCCTGCGGGGGAGCGCCCTGCGACCGGACCTCGGGGCAGTGCCTCTGCCTGCCCGGCTGGACCGGACACGACTGCGGCCAAGGTGAGGAGGCAACAGCAGCAAATGCGCCGAGGTAGGGATTTAGGCATATAGCTGTTATGTTTCTTTTGCTAAAATTAGTTTTAGAAATATCTAGGGTAATTAGAATCAACTTCATGGAAAATTAGAAAAAATGCAGCTCTTGATGGTAAGTCTTAAACAATAGCCTCAGCTAGCTTAGCTCTGGCGTTGAAGCTGAGTGAAGTAGAAGTAAACATACGCAATAAAAAAGATATTTTCGGTTGTTGCAGTCCTTAACGTAGGAAAGGAGTCTTTCTTTACCGATGTGTATTTTTAATTGCCTTCACCATATTACTCTTTAACTGCTGCAAGACTAGGCAATCCTAAATTAAAAACTTTCACATGATTATAGAGCATTACGGCAGCTGGAAGACATTAGTCATATGTAGATGTCCTGCTCCTCATAGTTTGACTGAGCAATAAAACCACACATGCACAGTGCTTACCATACATTTTGAACTGACTTTTTTCCAGCAGTTAAACAAGGATTCCTGCCCCAGTTTTATCAGTTCTTAGCCTTTGCTTCTCCTTTGCAACTAAAAGCAGATCTGGGAATGCTGACCAACGTGCTGGCCGGTGGTGGGACAGCAGCTGTGAAGACCCTTTGCCAGCAACACCATTTCCTAGCAAGGCGCCCTTGTAGCTCCCCACAAGTAGATGCGAACCCAAAATTGACATGAAAGCCCTGGAGTGAGACCAGAATAGCACTTACCAGGGCTCACACGCTGTTTATAAAACAAACAAAGCAACGTTGTCCTTGCTAGTAGCCATGTATTGCCAAACACAAGTCCACGTTTTGCACGGACGTGAACAAGAAAGGGGACGCATTGCCATGCACCAGCAAATAGAAACTTCCCTCTGCTTGTGTGTCCTCTCTCTCCGTCCGTGGTCCAGCTTGTCCCGACGGTCGCTGGGGACTGGGCTGCCAGGAGATTTGTCCCGAGTGTGCGAACAATGCCAGCTGCCATCCCGCCACGGGAGCCTGCCTGTGTCCACCCGGCTACACCGGCCATCGCTGCCAGGACGGTGAGTGCTGTCTGCCGTTGGGTCCCTCAGGCCTGAAAGGCTGTCTCCAGTTGGGATGAGGGGTGTTCCGGTGGCCCTGGAGTACCTGCTCTAGCGAGCAGAGCATCCAGCTATCGACCAGGCACCGCCGCGCTCATCAGAGCAGGGCGCAGCGCCACGCACGCCTCCGGTGCCTCACACTTTGGGGCACGGGCTGGGTTTTTTCCCTTGACGTCCCTCTAGTTCTACCTTCACAGTGGTAACTTTCACATCAGCAGAAAGGGAGGTAAAACCTTAAGCCCCAGAGCTGAGCACCCGCGCTCGGCCGAGGAGCGTGGGTTCTCGTGGTGGCTCCGCGGAAGCACCCAGCGGCACCCCTCGGGTCTGCCAGGAGGGAAGCCCGTGCTGCGGTGTTTCGGCAGCCGTTTGCAGTTAGTGCGTGTCTGCGTTGGCAGTGTGTCCGCCTGGCTGGTTTGGCCCAGACTGCCAGCTGAGCTGCAGCTGTGGGAACGATGGACATTGCCATCCTGTGACGGGGACGTGCAGCTGCGCACCTGGCTGGACGGGGTACAACTGTCAGAGAGGTATTGTGCCCGCTGCTTGTTATCCGTCACTCCTAGAAGTCACTGACCCGTGCAAAGCTGCGCTGTGATTTGCTGCATTGTCGTCTTCGTGCTGTGCCTCTGCCAGAAAAATCTCTGTCTGAAATCCTTTGGGTTTCTCCGCTCTGTCCTGCCAGCGCCGCCCGGTGCCACTTGCCTTTCCGTAGCGGGCTTGCTTGCAGAATGGCTTCACATCAAATACATGCTGGCGTAGCACCCACCCTCACTGTCCCACTGGGGTTTCTGAGGACCTACAGCCGGGTTTGTCCTTCCGCCCAAGCGAGCAGTTGTGATCAATGGGAATAACAGCCCGCGGGGAAGGCAGCGCTGGGCCCACGCCTTTGCTCACCGGAGAATCATAGAATCGTTTAGGTTGGAAAAGACCTTTAAGATCACCTAGTCCAACCACTGACCCTACTCTACCAGGGCTGCCCCTAAACCGTGTCCCCAAGCACCACACCTACACGACTTTTAAACACATCTAGGGATGGTGACTCCACCACCTCCCTGGGAAGAAGGAGCCGGGCGAGTGGAGCCCACGCCACTGAGGGTCCGCTCCCTCCTGTGTTTCAGCCTGCGGTGCCGGTCGCTGGGGCCCCGACTGTGCTCACGCCTGCAACTGCAGCAACAGCGACGGGAGCTGCAGCGCGGAGACGGGGCAGTGCGTCTGCGAAGCTGGCTACACGGGCGGCCGCTGCGAAAAGAGTGAGTGCTGCCGGCGGGCTGCCCTTGCTCGCCTTTAAGCCGAGCCAAAGGATGCAGGTTTGTTTTCCGGAGGAAAGGCAGCGGACAGGCAGCCGGGAGGCTTCTGCCTTCTCCCTGTAAAGGGAGCGGAGGGAGCCGCGGTGCAGACCTCTCCAGCAGTGCTCCTCGGTTCAGTCGCAGATGTTCGGTCCCCGTGCCCTGTCCCTGATGTTGCCAGTCCTGTCCTGGGGTGGCTGGGTGACATGGGCGCACATCTGTAAGGGGTAGGGTAGAGCCCGCTAGTCGTTATAAAAAAGCATCTGCCAGATACTGTTATTTCCATCCAGAGCCTGAGCTCCTGCCTTAGCATGGCTTCCGGGGACACCGGGACAGGACAGGCTTCTCAGTCTCCCTTGCTTCTGCTTGCCAGAGTGCCCGGAAGGATGGTTTGGGCTGAGCTGCCGGCACCAGTGTCAGTGTGACAACGGGGCTGCCTGTGACCACGTCAGCGGGGCTTGTACTTGCCGCCCGGGCTGGCGAGGAACCTTCTGTGAGCACGGTGAGTACCTGTGCCTGGGCACCCAGCGCTGGCAGCGGCTCCCGCGGACCACGGGCTCCTTGCCGGCAGGGTCTGCACTCCTTTGCTATCCCATTCCAGCAAAGAGAATCCCTCGGGATGGCGATGGGGAAAACCACATGTCCCCAAGCTGCTAAGTCTCTGGTTTTAATTCTGAAGGGAAAAGGTCTAGGGGAAAAAAAAAAAAAAAAGACTAACAAAACATAAACAAGGAATAAAGGCACAGCCGTCACTCAGGGTCTTGGAGCGGCCTCTCCAAGGGGTCCCGGGGTGCAGGGTTCTGGCTCCCGCGACAACCTGCTCGGTGGCTTGGTGGACAGAAACCTAGTGCCATTGCTCTTCTGCTTTGTCCTGTTCCTGAAGTGACCATAATGGACAGACATCCAGTATTCTGCTGCCCTGCCAGGGGCAGAGCCGTTAACAGGTGGCTGTCACACTGGTGCAGCATCGTATCGGCAGAAAAGGCCACCAAGAGGCACCTCTGCTGGGAGATTTCCAGCTCTCTGCATAGGCATTTTGTGGGGATTTATCTTTTTTTTTCCGCAGCCTGTCCTGAGGGATTCTATGGACTGGAGTGCCGGGAAGCCTGTGACTGCCTAAACGGCGCCCACTGTGACCATACCACGGGCCAGTGCCACTGCCCCCCCGGCTGGACCGGCCCCCGCTGCGGCCAGGGTAGGTGTCACAACCGCCTGGTACCCACCCTCTGCACCTGGGGGT
>VFFE01007676.1:1747482-1762343 GCA_008921705.1 Burhinus oedicnemus | reverse complement strand
CGAGGCGTTGGGCTCTAGCGCTGACCACACCACCTCTGCAGAGCCGGTGCCTGCAGCCCGACCCTCTCCATCAGCACGAGTCAAGTACCCCTGGTCCATATTTCCTTCCGATTCACATTTCCGTCCTCGCTGACAGCGTGTTCTGCTCGTGACAGGCTTTGCCGGGGGGGTCAGGAGCCTGCTTTTCACAGCAGCGGTATGTCAGCCCACTTCGCTCCACCGAAAAGTAAGCCTAAATGAAGCAAACCCCTAGTTAAGTGTTCTCACCCCAGCCCTGGACCCTGCATTATTTTCCCACCCCAGATGAGCCCAGCAGTTGGGATGGGGATGGAGGCAGGAGGCTCCTGGCGCGGCAGCGAGCGCGGATCCCAGCAAAGCCTCGGCTGCCACCTGCAGCAATGGGGAACGCCATCGCCCCAGCGGGGGCCCGGGGCTCCGGGGCCAACAGCCTGCCCCAGCCAGACCCCTCGTCTCTTTGCACAAAGCTCTGGGGTAAATAGAGCTGACAATGTCAAAAGAAACCAGGCTCTGCGAAGGAGATGGGACGTTCCCGTCCCAGCACATCTGCCTCTGCTGCTGCTGCAGTACAGCCCTGCCCAGGCGCTCGGCCTTTAAATTATTCCCACGGGGGCCAACTGAAAATAATAAAAGAATTCTTTCTTTTCCTGATGGAATTTATTTTAATCTGTATATAACTTGTAATTTTTTGCTAATTCTTCTTTTCTTATTTTATTTCTTCCTTAACAGTATTTTTTGCATTAGATATCACTATTGTGAAGAAATAATGTTAATATAAGTATGTAGTGAAGGACCAAAATTGTGTAATTAAGGTTGTATGTTGTATGATTGATAACCAGGGAGTAGGAAGATTTTGTCCACGTGCCAAATGACCCTGAGCAATCCTGCTAGCCTTGCTGCCGACTCTCCAGACAATCATATCTTTTGTTGCTTTTGCCTTGAAGCGACCGCTGCGTTAGACGAAGGTTTCTATTTATTTCCTTGGCCGGTCGCAAAGCAAGCGCAGCCTCCGCCAGCGAGCCAGCAGCCCCTTCCCACGCGCCCTTCCAGCCAGCGCGGCCAGCCAGGCTCCGCAGAGCCGGCAAAGGGCCGGCTAAAGACCTGGGAGGCCGGCGAGCGATGCCACTGTGCCATGTGTCCCACCGGGACTGAGGTGCAGGGAAGCCGTCGGCACCGATGGCCCTGCTCCAGGACAGTACGGACACGTACCCCGGCCTTAAGCATGGGGATAGATGAGTCCTGTGCCGTTACGGCGTGAAAGCCTGAGCTGCAGCTCCGTGGATCCTGGAATAATCTGCTTGGAGTAAACCGTACGTCTGAGCATGGGAGCGCAGCAACTCTGTACCTGTATTTTTTTTATATCATGATTTTTTTTCCTGCTCATATTTCTTAATACAGTTTGTTTGCTTCCTGTTTTCATGCGGCTAGTGTCTCTCTGTTTGGATCCCACCTCCTCTAATTTAGCACTGATGAAAACTTTTAATTCTTCTGCAGCTAAGAGAAATAAACAGAAAGCCTCACTGAATTTCCATTTACCTGGTCTCTCTCAGTCGATTACACTTGACTCGTGCTGCAGCTGACAGATGTTTAGGCAGCTGTTCCGAAGGATTGTTCCCGAGATGTGCGTATGTCGAGACCAAGCAGAGGCCGGAACGATGCTGCCATCAGACTGACGCTTTCCTTTTAGAGCTTGGGATGGGGAAACCTGGCTCCTTGGCATCAATCCGCCACGGAGCTGTCGTGCTCAGGGACAGCCGTCACCACTAACCTGTTAAACACAGGGACCCACCGGTGCTGCTGGCGTTGCGTGCAGTTCCCTTTTGGGCAAGGAGAACACGCGGTTCACTGGGATCCATGAATGTATTGTTAATCCAATTAATCCTTTAATAGTTTAATCAAAACAGACAATGTTGCCCCTGTGAATCCCAGCTTGGAGCCGCTTTACCCCGAAATCGTCGCTGCTGTTTCCCCTCCCCGAGCTGCGACGGGCTGAGCATCGCAGAGCCGCCCAGCCCCGGCTCCTGCCACCACCCCAACAGCCCTGCGGCTCTAAACATCTGGCTCAGGAAAAACCCAGATGTGAAGCGCTGGGCGATGACAAAAGAACCACCCCCCCCAGCCCTCTTCCTTCCTCACTTGTCGGTGCCAATTCTGGGGGAGCCGGGCAGGAGAGGGGACAGCTCTGCCTCGGGAAGGATGGGGTTTGAACCCCCCGTGACTACGGTGGACTGAGCCCCCACCTTCTGCCCGGGCACAGCCATCTGTCCCCCCCAGGGGAGGGGAAAGGCAGCCGGGAGCCGCAGCATCGCTCCTCATGCTCCTCTGGTGGGACTCGCAAATCGCTTCCCTCTGGCTGGAGCATCCCATTTCTGCCCCTAGAGCTTGACTCCATGAGAACAACCCCGACGGCACCAGCCTCCAGCATCTAATATCTTGGCAAGGGACCGAAAGTCAGCGGGCATCACCCCACCCTGCCAAGGTCACAGTTGTGTTCAAAAGAACCAAGAATAATTTGGGGGGGGAGAAAAGAAAGAAAGAAAGAAAAAAAAAAAAAGAAACGGGGGGGGAAATGGGGTCAAGGAATAAGCCTGTATCATATAGATTTAAGTTCCTAAAAGTTCTTGATTCAGGTATGGTGTCCCCCTGCCCTGGCTCTTCCCACACAAGGTGTGCAGCCGCTGCCGCCGGGCACCGGCCCAGAGGTCAGCAGGGAAAGAGACGGCAGCACGAGGCACTTCACAGAGCGCAGAACACAGCCGCAGCCTTTCAACTTCAGCCAACACCCTGGCGGCCTCTCGAAGCCTGTTCCCGGTCATTAGTATTAGCCTTGGCCAGGAGCGCTCGGATGCCAGGTCTCACATTAATTAGCTGCTGTCACGGCCACTACAAAGAGCAGTCCTGAACGATAAGATCTGCCGCCTGTGACTGCTCAAGACAAACGAAACTCAAGAAGAAACGATCTCCCGCTCCCTTCTTGCTACGGGCTCAGTCCGCAGAGGTTCGAAGACCCCTGCAATAGGTCACGACAGAGGCACCGTTCCTTGGCCGTAAGCCTACACGTTGGTCTCTATCCGCAGCCGCTCCATCCGGCGGACGTTGCACTCCACCGCTGTGCGGCTGGTGATCTGCCGAGCGCAGGACTGGGGAAACCAGCCCCTTTCACCGTCCCTGAGCCTCTCACCCCAGCACCAGCCTAGGAGAGGAACAGAGCTGGTCACGCAAGGAGGAAGGGCCATGGCTGGGGACGCGCGCGGAAGGAGAGGGCGGCACCGCTCCCCTTCCCCCGGAGGTGCCAGCTAGAGGCGTCCAGGGAAAGCTTCGCAGGGGACGAAGTTCCTGATTTACTGCCTGTTCTGGGGTTGTCGCTCTCACTTCTGCGGTCTCTGCTGCTGGCTGCCAGCCGCAGCCTGAGCACAGGAGTCACTGGTAACTAATGCACCAGCCACCCGCCGCAGTGCCACCTCCATCAACCCCCGGGGACCAGAATTCCAGTTCAGTGGCATCACTGAAGCTCTTCCCCCCGCACCATCACTCTGCCGAAGGTAAGCCTTCCCCGGCCGCAGCCCCCCACTCGCTGACACTTACCGTCCTCTCCGCCCAGCACCAGGACCACGTCAGCCTGCTGCAGGGAAATCTCGTCCGCCTCTTTAGCCAGGTAGGTGCGGGTTATCTCCACTTGGCTCAGATCTGCGGCGGAGAGCAGGGAGCGAGTGAGGAGGCAGGGCCGGGAGCCGCAGCCCGGCACCCCTGCTCAGCGGTGCCCCCCCGGCTGCCCACCCCTCCGGGGCTCTGCCGCAAGTCCGGCTCCCTTCCCCTCATCTCTCCCGCTGCCCCCTCCAAGCGCATGGGGAAGGGAAGCCAAATCCCTTCTTACCCACAGCCTGAGGCATTCCTGGAATTTCACTGTGCCTCCTAGGGAATGTATTTAAGGTTTATTGTGACTGATATAACTTAATGGGAGGCAGCTCCTAAGGAGCAAGGCATGGTACCCCAACTTCTCCGCTCCATCGACACACATTCTCAGCCGCTTCTCCAGCGGGAGCGGATAAGAACAGGGTCAGAACCTGTGCCTGCAAATGCTCAGGCTCCAGCGCAACCGCTAATCCCCGCAGAGCCAGGCCTGACCTCCAGCGTGCCGGTACCTCCTTTAGGAGTGGTGTCAGGCTTTTCCTTTTCTCGGTGCATCAGCGCAGCAATCCACCGGGCCCGGTCACTCCTGGCAGAGGGAAAACCCATATTACAAGGAAAGCTTAGAGACAGCATCCGTGTTGCCGGCAGTAGCTGGGAAATTCCCAGCAGGATGAAGGCTTTCAAGGGAAGTCGGACCGGACAAGCGTTCGATCAGAGCATTCAGCGTAAAGCTACTTCACAAGTGGCACACACCACCCAGCCACTTTGCTGAATTTGCACAGGGGAAGCATTAGATGGGAATTACATGGGAAATCTAAAAGACAGGAGGAAACAGCAAGGGCAGAAGCCTGCACAGGTCCCCCTCGCTGGGAGGAGGAGCAGGGAAGGAAAGGGTGCTTCGCAGAAGCCTCAGGGGGATTTCCAGGGCCCCAGTTTATCCCACGTGCAAGAACGTGGACCCTGTGAAATCCCACCAGGCCACTCACAGCGTCTCTGCCGACAGCACGATCTCTTCCCGCCGGCCCTCGCTGTCCTTCTCCATCACCACCCGCAGCAGGTGCCCGCCGGTCGTGCCGCGGGCCGTGCCACCGCTCCCCGTCTTGCTGGGAGGAGGGGAAGGCGGATCCGAGTTCTGGATCTTCTCCACCGTGATCTGGTCCAACGTGGCGTAGTTCATGACGGTGTAGCTCTCCTCGCTGCGGCAAAGACGGGATCGGCACCTCAGCCACGCGCAGTCGCAGAGGAGATGCCGCCAGCGGGGACTAAGCTGCCTCCCGGCACCGGCTCAGAGCCCCGCAGGGGGAAGTTCAGTGGGCATCACCGAGGTGACCGTCACGGTGAGGACACGACGGCGGATTTGCCGGCCACCCACAAACAGAAGCAAAGCCAAGGGCGGTGGAGCTGGGCGCTTCCCTTCTGGCTAATCAGGGACACCTCAATAAAGGTCCAAAGAGGGGAATCTCGAGAATTTCTTAGGCTACGTGCTGCCTGGGAAATTGAGATTTTAATCCCCCTAGTTGTTACGTAGGGAAAGGAAGGGGTTTCCCCCCCCCAGCCTTACCTCTTCTTCTTGGTTATGATCAGGACATCGTTGAACAAGAAGAGGTAGCAGAGCCTGCCGGCGCCTCGGCGGAAGATGCCGGCCTCTTCCGACAGCAGCAGGTACAGCTCCCCCCGCTTCAGCAGCCAGCGGGAAACAGAAATCAGCGGGAAAGGCTGAAACGGATCCGGGCAAAGTCTGACTTACCACCTCTCTCACAAGCGGCAGGCAAAAGCGAGTTCAGAACCTACATTTGAACTTGCAGCGGACCCTGGGGTCAGTCGGGATGGACACATCCCACACTTTTAAACACCTTTTCCAGGAGGCTTTCCAGGAGGCAGGCGGGGAAGCGGAGCTGAGCACCCTGCTCCAGCACCCCTAGAGACACAGCCCCCCCCGAACCGCAGCAGCGGGGCACAATGCGACAGCTTTACTAGAGCCCTTTAGAAAGCTGCCCACATCTGACAGTCCGTGCAGACAGACGGAGGCCCGTGTCTGTCTGGAACGAGACAGCAAGCCCAGAGACAGTTGCCCGCTGATGCAGCCAGGTCAGACCTCCTCTGGTCAGGGCTGAGTCCAGCGTCCACCACCCGTGTGCAGGAGACGCAAGCTCAGAGCAAGGCAGAAGAGAAAACGAAGGGTTGTGAGGGAGCGTGGATTATCCTGGACTACTCTCCTTGAACTCTCCAGGCTGGCAGGGCGAGTGCCCAGAAACTTGTATTTAAGTCAGAACAGCAGGAAAAAATGGTCAGCCTGGGCACAGAGTGGTGGTGCTGCTCCTGGCAGCAGCGATGCTCCGGCTGGTCAAGGCTTCCTGGAAGGATTCCCAGGCCAGGTCTGACACGCCTGGGATGGGCCACTCTAACAGCACGCTCCAGATTTCCCCCCCCACCCCGCCACTTCCACAAGACCTCACCTTCTTCTTTCCAAATTCCAGCTGTTTCTGCAGGGTGTACATCTGCTCTGTCCTCTCCATGGCACGAGCTCCCTCATTGCAGCTCTTAACCAGCTAGGAAAAGAAAAACACCCCAAGGGAAGTGGAGACTGGCAGGAGGCTGAGCCCGTCCGTCCTCCACACCAGCACCAGCACTGCCGGCCGAGGGTCGGGCGGCTGGAGAAACGGCCGAGTCCCCACACAGGTTTCAAGCCAGGTTTGGGGAAAGGCAGCTGGAGGTTCTCCTGCCACGAGAGATCTCCAGGAGAGGCACGACGCGTTTCCTCTGCCTGGAGAAGGACCAAAGTGAAACCACACCAAACCCGAGCTTCACTGAGGAGCAATACGAAGAGAAAGAATTAATCGTCTGAAGAGAGGAGGTTAAGACAGGAGGATGGACAATCAGCCAGGCGGAGGGGAGGACAGAAGCCTCCCACAGGCAGGTGAAGCAACGCCACGTTTCGCACTGTCTCCCCGGAGGAGATGCTCCTCTGCCAGCCGTCCCCCAGCCCAGGGAAGGGTGGTCCAGCATGGCCTGGCCTGGGGGGAGGTCATGCATTTTGTTCCCCCACCAGATGAGCGAGCGGGACGGACCACGAGTGGCAGGAGCACGTTGCCAAGAGCCGGGCTTTAGGGGGACAGAAGGAAGAGCCACCTCCGCCGCTTTGGTGGCCGTAATCTCCATGGTGCATCACCTTGTATGAATGACCGCTGGATGGGAAAGCAGATGGAGATGGGACACGGGAGCACGAACAGCTCACGACTGCCACTGCTCGCACTGCTCCTTCGCTCCTCTACACTTTGCTCTTTGCTTTGTTTACTACTCTTTGCCTAAATCTCCAAAAACCATGACAATTAAAAGTGTCACAGTTCGCTATCACCTCGAGGGAGATTCTGCGAAGGGACAGCACTAACGGAGAAGACAACACTGAAGGGGCAAAAGATGGGCCAGAGAGGAAAGAAGAAAAGACGACAAGAAAAAGGAAAAAAAATCAAATGAGGTGAAAAAGTTGAGCAAGGGAGAAGACGTGCACCTCCAGCAGCTATTTGGAGCAGAGAAATCTCAAGTGAACCGATGCAGGGAGGAAAAATAAGAGGCCGGAACGGCAGGCTCGGGGCCAGAGTGGCGGAAGGGTGCACTGGAAGGAGGAAAGGTGGAGAGCTGGCGGCCGGGCCTCACCTTGCTGATGGCTTTCAGAGCTCTGGTGGCAGCTCCATACGCAGCAGTGCATGCTTTTGTTTTTTGACAGACAGTCTAGAACGTCAAGGTGAGACGCTTTAGTGATATTGCAAGACAGAGAACTGTGCATCAACCGCTTCCCTGGGACTTCAGGATGTGCTCGAGCCGTGCCCAATGCTCAGCCTGGCAGCGGGACAGGCACAAGGCAAGGTTTAACAGCGCTGGTAGCTGTGAATCTGGTTTCTGCTGGGGCTTTCACATCAGATACGTGCCTGACCATCACCCCGCACACCGGACTTCCCCTGGCCGGGGAAGTTCCCTCTTCTGCAGCCGGGCACAGTTACTACAAATCCCACATCCAGCAGCTTTGCTGTTCAGAGCAGCTGGGTCCGGAAGTCCCAGGTTTCCACGAAGCTTGTGCAAAACCTGCTTTCCCTTCCTGGGCCACCTGACCATTAATCAAACAGGACGCTCGTGCCACCCCACTCTGGGTACCCAGACAGCACGGGGCACAGAAGAACCTCACGTCGTTCAGGTGGATGGCGCTGAGTCGTGAAGTGTTATTCACAACCCTTTAAGCTGCACATCTGACACCCGCAAGAAGCGGATCGCTCTGGATCTGAATCCTGAATCCAGGCTCCAGTACCCCAGCCTCGGCTCCCAGAAGGACGGAGGCCCAAGCCGAAGGCTGTCCCGGGCTCAGCAAACCAACAAAGGGTATAATAACGCCGTCACCTCTTCAGAGGTGCCAAGCAATGCTACCGTGTGACTTTTACTTACATCTAACAGCAGGGGAAGCCGTGTTACTCTCTGCATAGGGAGAATGAGAAACGATATCATTGGCAGGCCTCCACACTCTGGTTTCCTCTCAATTTGTTTCAAGGTCTCTTTAAATGAGGGGTTTGTGGCTCTGGAACAGGACAAGAGAGCTCCATTAACTCCGTTCTTCAGTTAGCAAGATTTTCCAGCAGCTTTCCATGCACGAGAAGCGCAGCGCAGGGATGGCACTGCCTCTGGTGCCCAACGGCAGCCTGCGGAGCTCAGCGCGCACCGCTGGGGCGGAAAAGGGACTGCTCCGTTAGCAGGTGGTGGAAAAGCACCCAGAGACGTTGAGTCCACCAGAAGGCGGGTAAAGCCGTAGAGGTACCAACAGCGGACACGAACTTGACCTGTACTTCCAGTATGATCCGGAGATGAAAAGCTTCCACACACGTCCCTACCACACCACACACACGTTATCGACCTTGGCAAGACCCGTCTGCCTTCAGTGCGTGGTAGCATTACCCCCACCTATCCCCGTCCTTCACCCTTCTTAGTGCACAGCACAAATCACGTCCTAAGCACCCGACACGGACACAGGGAGGTCTAGAAGTTGAGCTGTGCTCAGGAAGGAGACAGACTTCCTTAGGGAAAAGGAAACGACCACAGGCCGAGGGAGCCACGGGCAGGTCACGGTCCTGTCACCCTGTCTGCAGCTGGCTAGTGTCCCTGTAGCCCAGAGACCCCTGGAGGCACCTCCTTTGCCAGCCCAAGGCCTGAGCCCGCAGCAATACTCACAGCAGCATCTGAAGTGTCCTCTGCTGGTAGACTTCATTGGAGCAGTAGATGATGTACGGATTGAAGTGGTTCGAGGCGTGTTCTTCCACGATGTCACTGATGTCAGGAATTAGGAGGCTTTCCTGGTGTCGCTTCTCTAAGTCTTCAAAGAAGCTAAGGAGACAATTTCAAATAACTTCACCACGTGACTCACTAGGGCTGGACAAACCAGACAAGCGTATGTTTAACAACGTTCCCACTGCAACCGTTCCCCAGTTTTTCCCAGGGGAGACAAGGCGCTGGATCCCTTCTGCACAGGTCAGCTCCACGCAGCTGAGACGCCCACGCGGCTCCCAGCGGCTCCGCTGCAGAGACGGGGAACGCAGCTCTCGAGCTTCCCCGGCCCCCAGACGCACACGCTTCCTCCCTTCCTGCAGGACATCCCTCCTCCGCTTTATCTCTCCGGGACGATCCGTTTCTGCCCCATCAGGGCCGCTTCTGCCCAGCTGTGGGAAGCCACAAGCCCTCAACGCCCCCGCAGCAGTTCCCAGGCCGGCCGCAGCCCTGCCCGCCCGCTCCTCCTGCTGCTTTCCCACACGGACACGGCTCGCCGGCCGCCCCGAGCACCAGCTCCCGAGGTGTTTGCTCCCCATCTCCCAGGGAGCAAAGGCCACGCGTAACGCCGCCTCTTTGAAGGCAAAAAGTTTCAGTTTCATTGCAGGGCCAGGACGCCCGAGGAGGAGCCTGCAGGCAAACAGGAGTGTCCCAAGCACAGGGACCAGGGCTCAGCCAGCTTTCCGTGCCCGACGGCAGCTTCACGACCGAGCACCACCATTATAACATGTTAAAAAAAAAAAATGGGTGTCAGGGTAACAGACCGTCTTCCATGAGACATTCAAGTCCCAAGCATGTAACAGCAGGAAGCCATGGCAGGGGAGCGTGCCGTGACACAAGGCACTAGGAAGGAGGGCAACAGGTGGGATGTCTCAGTGCCTTCGACAAAGCCAAGGGACGGTTGGTTTTACACGGCAAATAAATGGAGCTCCAGAGTCCCTCCCTCCTCCAGGCCCGCCTGGTCCCAGCCCCACGCTGATGAACCCCACTTGCCTCGTGCTGACCATCAGGATGTCGCTGATGTTGGAGAAGAGGTGGTGGTGCTCCGTCTGAGTCATGGTCTTCTTCAGCTCCTCCGACTTCATGAAGTGGCACACCAGGACGCTCAGGCTGTGCATGTAGGAGTACTCAGAAGTGATGATCTCAAACATCGCCTGAAAAAAGCAGCGCAGTGAAGATGTAACAGCGCAAACTGACCTAGACGAGGCAGTGAATTAAAACTTGCTATAGCTTATTTACATTTGGTTGGCATGAAGCCGCTGGAATGACTTTGCTCCAACAGTCTGGCATTCCCTGTATCATCTCACGCGTTGCCTGGCCTACACCAATAACTTCAGCGCGTTCTAGTACACTCAGGCATTAATAAGCCACAGCAGTAAGATGTTTCCCCTTCCAGCGGCTATTTCCCACCAGCACCCGAAGGAGTTGCCTGCTTCTCCACCAAGACGTGCGGGTGAGCCCTCCCAGCGCTGCCCAGTCCCAGAGCCGCTGGAAGCAGCAGCAGCACCATAAACCAGAGCCCTGCTCGGAGCCGACCCCTGCGCGAGAGGTCCCGGACACGGCCACGTGTGTCCCCGCTGCCCTCGGCGTCCGCGCTGCGCTCCCGGGCACGTCGAAGGCTCCTCTCACCTCCTGCCGTTTGCGCTCCTCCTGGGGGATCTTCTGCAGGATGCCCGCATCCAGCACCTGGGCAAGAGGCCGGGATCAGCCACCGCCTTCGCCCCGACCGATGGTCCTTGCACGCCCTCTAGTGCGGTCCAGGGCTCTGCCCAGCCCCGCACAACCCGCCAGCCCCCACCGCAGCATCTCCCACCACAGCATCCCCCACCGCAGCACCATCTCCCACCGCAGCATCCTCCACCGCAGCATCCCCCACCGCAGCACCATCTCCCACCGCAGCAGCGTCCCCCACCGCAGCAGCGTCCCCCACCGCAGCAGCGTCCCCCACCGCAGCAGCGTCTCCCACCACACCATCTCCCACCACACCATCTCCCACCACACCATCTCCCACCACACCATCTCCCACCACACCATCTCCCACCACACCATCTCCCACCGCGGGGAGCTGATGCTGCTCCGCAGGAGGAGATCACTCTCCCCAAGGGCCAGCAGGGAAAGCCCAGGTACCCAGCAGGAGCGTTTGCTTTCCCCCGTCTGCAGGTGAACCTCTCGCAAGCACAACCGCAGCGGCTCTGCCGGCACCCCAGTGAGCCTGGACAGGACCCTGCGTGTCCCAGGCAGGGCTGTACAGCCCCAGAACATCCCATCGCAAAGACTAATGCTGCAGAATCACCCTCTCACAGCTTGTTTGGCAGCTCAGAGAGCTTTTCAAATACAGGCAGCTGTGGCTGCAACACATCAGGAGCACGGTAGCAGTCCGTGGTGAGAGCAAGTGGGGCCTTTCGGACCCTCCGGGCTGGGCTGCTGCCCCTACCTCCGGGAGCTGGCTCCAGGTCACCTGCGCCGGCCGATAGCTCTGCACCACGATAGCGGCACCCGGCGGGGACGGCTCTTCTGGGAGGGATTCCTCCAGCAAATCCTCATCTGACTCATGGCTGACGGAGTTCAGACCTCTCTCACGGATTTCCTGATACAGCCGCGGCTCTGCAGAGGCAAAGGCACAAGGTCAGCAAAGCCTCTCCCAGCTGCGGCCCGTGGCTTCCCTTCCCACCACCGCCACCCGAGAGCCCTGCCACGAGCGCCGGCGAGCCAGAGCCAGCACCTCCCCACCAAGGTCGGACTTTGCACAGCGCCAATTAACCAGCGGCTCCCGCTCCCGACAGCTTCCCGCGGCTCTCCCGTGTTTGCCTGGAGCAAGCAAAGCTGGGAGCGCTCCCGCTGCGAGCACAGCAGCGGCCTGAGCTTCGTCACGCCCCGGGGAGTGGGAAAGCGGGGCTGCGGTGCTCCTCTTGCAGGTGGGGAAACAGAGGCAAGAGCAATTGCCCCAGGCCAGGGACAAGCAGCAGCACACGTGGCAAAGGGACTTCTAGGGATCTGCTTCGCTGAGAAGCGCCCCGGTGCCCTGCAAGGCAGAGGGAACGCCAGAGCCGGTGCTCTCGGGAATACGGGAGCAGCACTCACGGTCCTTGAATGAGCCGCCACGCTTCTGCACCCGCTTCCGCCCAAAGGTTCTCTGCAAGAGGAAGAAGCAGAGGAGAAGGCGCTGCAGTTACTGTATTTCTGTGGCCCTGGGAAGCATTTAGCTCCTTCAGGAAGGAGGAGAAGTTGCCTGCGTGGCCAGCCAGCAGGTACCACCCTGTTCTTTCAGCCCCATTTTTGTCTGAGCTTTTGTTTGCCTTACCAAAGTGACTCAGCTTTCACCTTGCGTTATCGGGGTCACGGTCTAAAGCATTTTGTAGTCACGCCGCTGCCTTTCACGTCTATCTGTCTCACACCTGGACTTTGCCTGAACTGCAGCCTCCTTTTCCCCAGACCTGCTTCACCCCTGTTTGTGTCCAACCAACCGCCACCTCGGAGCCACACACCCGGCCAACCCCACCCTGCAAACATGCCCGACAAGCGGGAGCCCCGGAACAGCCAGTTACACTTCCCAAGAAAGCCATGTCGGCTATTTCCGGGCTCTCCGGGGACCTACAGCATCTGCTGGTGACACGCAGGCTTCCCAAGCCACGAGTCACGTCACCAGGCTCAGCAAGCCCTGCCAGCTCCACACCGGGCTCACACAGCTCTGTGACCGGCAGGAGTTGCAGGAAAAAGGCTCTGCGGATGCCCCGGCAGCAGCTCACCACCAGGAACACAGGGGCTCGATCCCCACCCAAGAGCAATCGGGTGACAGCGGGTGCAAAACCCACCTTGTGCCTGCCTGGGCTGCGGTCAGGCCAGGCGCTGCCCTCCTCCGACACGGGTTTCAGCGAGGGGACGGCGTTTGCCGGCTCCGGCTCCGCGCCCAGGCTCTTCATGGCCGCGCGGTAGGACATGTTCCTCAGGTTGCGCTTGAGGACCCCCCCACCGTCGTCCTCCACCTCCGCCTCCAGGGAGAGGCTGGGGACAGACCCCTGCTTCAGGTCAGGGCCCAGGGGCTCCCGGCTCCACCCGGCCGCCCCGAAGCTCTGGTGCCGGGAGGGATTGTTCTTGGTCTTGGTGGAGACAGCCAAGCTTTTGGGGATCAGCTGCTGGGTTCCCACCTTCAGCGCGGCCGGGCTGTCCGTGCTGAGGACGATGCGGCGTGGCTCGGCCGAGGTGGGAGAGGCCACTGCCGAGAGCGAGGTGGCATCGGGCGCCGTGGTGGAGCTGTGCTTCCCGTGAGGGGAGGTCGGGCTGGGGGGCTCCGGCCGCACCGGGTGGCATCGGTACTCCAGGAGAAAGGTCTTGTCATCCACAGAGCTGCCAGGGGGGCTCCGAGACATGATGACGGCACAGGGAACCAGAAAGCTGCATGAGACAGACAGACAGACAGACGGCATGACTTCTCCCAGTAAGGCGGAGGGCATTTAGGCTTAGCGGTGCCAGCACACCGTTTCGCACGGGGAATCTCGGGGCCGGGCAAGACGCAGCCTCCTCTTTCCCCGGGCGCTGTACGCAGGCAGAGCCCACACGGGGACACTCGAGGTGCTCTCACCGCCCACGCACCGCTCTCGGGGTCCCCCCCTGTGCCGGGGCTGGGCTGGTGGCTCCTGGTGGCAGGGCGGTGCAGGACGTGGCCGGGGAGCAGCCAGGCCACGCAGCAGGCACCAGGCGGGCTCGCACCTGAGGGTGCAGTCGGGGCAGGCTTGGGGCACCGCCGAGCCCCGCTCCTCCTCTGCCGCACCTCCCCGTCCCCTCTTAATCCCCTCTGGGGACAAGGGGTGCCACCAGCCTGAGCCACCGGGGCCAGCCTTTACCTTCCTTGGCTGCCGCTCTCTCCACACCACCTTCCCCGGGCTGACAGGCTGTGAAAACCCCGGCGGGCACCGCGCCGCAAGCCCTGCGCTCCTCAAAGCTTGTACCTGTCCCAAACCGCTCCGAGGAGCGGCTCCGTGCCGCCCGCAGAATCACCCGCCCGAGCGCCTAAAGCTCCTCGTTTGGGGTTAAGCTAAGCTTGGGCCACCCCACCTACTGCGCACCTACAGAACAGACGTCTGGCAGAGCCTCTGCCTACCCCCTCGCACAATTTGAGGAAAAACTATGATTTAACTCCTCTCAACCAAGGTCTCGTGGTACACCGTCACCAGCTCCAAGCCGTTCCTTTTCAAAGGCCGCGGGCCAGGAGACAGAACCCAAGACTGGAGCGTGTTTCCCTGCATCCACGACCGGCAGAAGCACAAACCAGACCCATGGACAAAAGCTCATTTGACCAAGATGCTGCTTATTTCCCTGTCCTGGGATGAGGGACACACGCAAAGCACTACATCCTACTCTTAACCCCGTCTTGCCTGCAGACGAAGCCTACCCTAAGCGCTCGCCTTAACAGCACGGAACAGGGACGCCCGCTTCCAGAGGCACCGGCTGCTGTGACACCCCCCGGGTCTGCGGGGCCACCGAAGGGCAGGGCCGGGAGCCCGGACCCGCATCTCCAGCGCTTCCCAGCCCCGCAGGGGCGGGCCGTGCCGGGGCTCCCAGCAGCTCCAGCGCTTCCCACCCGCGTCCCGAGAGCTCCGGTGCGGGGCGGGGGCTGCCCTGCAGGGACCCGGGACCCCCGCACCGACCCCGCCACCGGCACCCGCACCGAGACCCCCGGGAAGGCCGCGGCAGCCGGGACTACGACGGGACGGAGCCTCCGGCTACTCACCCGCTGCTGGCCCGCTCCCCCTCTGCGGAAGAGGCGCTTCCCGCCGCCGGGATCCGCCTCCTGCCGGGGCCTGGGCCGGGGAGGAGGCGGAGGAGCCGGGCCCGGCTCGGGGCTCGCCGCCCGCTGCTCCGGAGGGCGCCCGGCAGCCGCTCGCCCCGGCAGCCCCGGCCCCGCTCCCGGG
>VFFE01007676.1:1604981-1747462 GCA_008921705.1 Burhinus oedicnemus | reverse complement strand
GCGGGGAGGGACCGGGAGCGGGCCGGGCCCCCTGGCCCGGCTGTCCCGGGGCGCCCCGGGAGAGCTCGGCTCAACCCGGCGTCCGCCCGGACTTAACAGGAACTAACTAAAATTAACTAAAATTTTTTTTTTTGCTGCTTCTTGACGTTTCTGCCAGCCGGCGTTTCCGCAGCGCTTGCACGGGCTGGTAGGTGCTACCCCTGCAGGTATTTAAAAGAGGTGCAGAGGTAGCGCTGGGGGACGTGGTTCGGTGGTAACCCGCCAGCGCTGGGTTAACAGTTGGACTTGATGAGCTTAAAGGTCTCTTCCAGCCACAAGGACTCCGTGGCCCATCCCGGGAAACACTCCAGGCCAGGTTGGACGGGGCTCCGAGCAGCGGGACATCTTCTGCCTGGTCTGGTCGAAGACGTCCCTGTTCATGGCAGGGGGTTGGAGTAGATGACCCTTAAATGTCCCTTCCAACCCAAAACATCCTATGATTCTACTTCTCTTCTAGCTCCTGGACCCTCTCAGGATCACCCATTCCCAAAAGCCTCCTCACCAAGGTTACAGGATTATTTGGCATCGCGCTCCCATCATATTGATGACAAACTACTGTGCCTCCGACTACCCCAGGGTCTGGGCAGCAACAGACGCGCCGTTATCTCAAGCAGGCCAAGGACCGTTTCTCACCAGAGGTCCGTACGAGCCTTGCTGTAGCAGCTCCCGTCTTCCCCAGGCTGCCCCTCCAGGCGCATAAACCACCAGTGTCGGATGCTTCGGTACCGCACCCTCTGTCGGGAGCTGGAGCTACCGGGGGGAAAGAGAACCTAAGGGTCAGGCTGCTGACAGCCGCCCAGTAACTCGGCTGCCCAGTAAGGCCAGGCTCAACAGCGCTCTGTGTATTTACTGGGAACAGATTTTTCCCTGACCTTCTCTTTTGCCCCCTGCTCTGATTCCCCCCCTAAAAATGGAGCCTTTTTCTCGCTGGTTTATGGGGAATCTCAAGTGCTTTCTGGATGACAAAGTCCACTTGTCAGCAATATTCTTTTAAAAGACTCGGTTCTCTTCTCTCTCAGGCCTGCCTGACAATCGCTCTATTATCAGAGCTTTCTTATCCGATAGATTTTTTTCCTTTCCCTCCAGGGCTAATAAGGAGAGAGGTTGCCAGCCGTCACAGAGAGGAGAGGGTTTCTACTCAAGAGTTCAGCTAAGACTGAAACCCTTACACGGCAAACTCCAGGGAAGGGCTATTATGCTGGATGTAGGATACCATCATTTGATCACGATGAATGACTTCTTGAAGCGGAGACCATTCATCAGTTTCGTAATGCGTGTTGTTAGTTCAAAGACCCTGCTTTCAAGTCATTTTTGCTCCCAGGGCCCCCGCTGAAACATCTGACCGCTATCACGAGAGAGTTCGCTAACTCTCAGCTCCCAGTTGCGGAAGGCAATATTCCTGACAGTTTTAGATAGCTCACTAATTCTTTGGCCTAACCCGTCCCTCCCCCCAGAACATTCCCACTCTTCCCCGTGCCAACTTCCCATCGAGAATGATGCGTCCCTTCCGCGGGATGCAGGCACGGCTCAGTTCCTACCCGCTCCTTCTGGACCTTGGCAGCAAGGAGGGGCGTCCATCGTTTCATTTTTTGAAGCTCCAATTTTGAAGTATTACAAACCAAGCGCACGAACCACCAGACAACGAAGTTACCGCCGGGGCGGTGAGGGCTCGTTAGCGTTCTGCCATGTCGTCCAACACGGAAATGTTCTGCCAGCTCTGGGTACCGCGCGGGCGCTCATCCCATGCAGGCTTCCCCTACCAGGGCCGCTTCCTTCCCCCCCTCCCCGCCCTGGGAACCGGCCCCTCAGCAGAGAGAACCGAAGAGCAGTCCGGGCACCAGAGAGGGTGGGAAGCGCTCAGAGCCGCTGGCGGCTCCCCGGTGGCCACGCGGCACGGCCAGCAGCAGCCATGGGGCAGGACCAGCTTCCTGCCGTACCCCAATGAGCCGCTTGGGAAGAGGAGGAATAAAAGTTGTTATTTTTGCCGACTACAGAAATCCAGTTCTTCATCGGATTGTTTCTTCCCGTCGAACCCCAAACCGCTCCTGTGCAAGTTCCTGTTTTCCATCAAGTTCCCCTTCAATCCTTGGGCTCGTCCATACTCCGCCTTCACAACTCACCTCTCGGCAAAGTACGAAAGCGAGCCGCCCAACCAGCCCATCGCTGTGCACGACGCGGTGCCGCCAGCGGTCTGCCCAGAACAAAAGCTCACAGGACCATTGCTTATAAAAGCACACAGGTTTATTGCATATCAATCTCATGTATAAATTCATCGTAGCATTGGAAAGATTACATTTGGTATACATTCCTATTCTACAGCATTAACCTCAAAATCAGCTTTTTCTATTCATTATTTTAAAGGAATTTCTCTACACAAGTACATTTGTCTTTTATCACAAGCATCAAAATGAAATCTGTAAAATCGCTTTTTTAATTATTTTCTACACTTCATATCTTTTATTTCATTATGCTCCCAACAAAGCGATTTCATATTAATTAATAACTGCCAACACTTTTTTTTTTTTCCTTCCTTGGCAGTTCAAGGCTTCTAGCCTCGGACGCAAAATCTAATCACATATACAATAAGTGCATCTACGGAATTTTTTTCTTTTTAATAAAAATTTCACAAACAGACACAATAATGACTGCTAAACACAAGTCATGCACAGTTTACTTATAAACATAACAGAAGCAATATACAATCAAGAATGATATGGAACAAGCACCATCCTCTTTCTCAATGTTTTTTAAACATTATATGAAAACCAGACATTTACAATTGATTTAAAAAAACACTATACAGTTCTAAAGAAAAAAAAAAAAACAAACCTAAATCATATCTGTATTGTAACAATGGGAAAAGGAATGACATAGGATGCACAGATTTATGATTCTTGCAAGCACAATATATATATGTTTTAAATTACATCTTCTGCAGGCTGGAAATGACATCAGGGCAAAACATCTCTTGCTTTGAAGAGAGCAACGAGAACGTAAAATACATCGAGAGTTACTTTCAGAATTACTTTGTTCACATGTGAATTGCACGTTTGGAAATCAAAGCTGCCTTTTTTTTCTTTTTCATTCTTTTTCCAAAGTGGTAATAAGAATTAATGACAGAAGAAAAGAGAAAAATAACCTTGGAATCATTCAATAACATCGTAATCACAGTATCACTCAACACTACAGAGGAGAAAGTTTCATGGCTTTGTGAAAACACTACTGACCATGGCCTGGGAGCAGAGGGTTTTGCCCTTATGTTACCAGCACTGATCCGCGCGGACCGCGTCGCTCCCGGCCCGTTTCCCCACGGGCAGGACCGGGCAGGTTCCGACACCACGACGCTCTCCCCCTTCCCCCGCCACACACACACACACAAAATACAGCACGTAAAAATCGAATGTAAGTCAGTAGATCGGAATCGGCTGAGGGGAGGGGGGCTCACGATCCAGTGCTTTGATGCTTAGAGTCAAACACGTTCAGGTCATTGTGCAAGTGCTTTTCCAAACGCTTCGTACGAAGTGAAAAAGAAGCCGTTTTTCAAGAACGTCTATTGAAAGTCTAAGTGCTGATTAGGGAGAAATGGAAAGCTTCCACTAATCTGTTTTAAGCAAGACAGAAACCAAGCTTTGTGTTTTGTCCCGGAATGCAGCTGAGCGAACTCGGCTGGTGTTTTGCTGGTTCGCCCCCTTTGCTTTGGCTTTGCTGCCGGCACTCGGCTGCTCCCGCGGAGCCCTGCGCATCCGCTGGCTTCTGCTGCGCCTGGGAAGCGCAGGACATCCGGCCGGCACGGGGCACAGCCACCCACCCCGCGGGAACACCCGGGTGCAGCAAACAGCAAAGCGGGCGCCGGGCACGGCCCGACGGAGAACACGGCGCATGGCAGCCGTGCGGCACCTTCAGCTTCCGCGGCAGCCACAGCCATTCCCACCAGTCCCGACTGCCGAGCGGGCGAGAGAAAGGGAAAGCGCACACATCAGCCCCATTTTCTCCTCCCTGCTTAGCTCAGGTGGAAAGAGCGATCCGTGGTCAAAGTCGCATTCAGAAGCGAGGACCCTTCTCGGTGCAGCTTCACGTCAGCGGCGCTGAGCAGCCGGCAACGGCCAGGGGCTGTCAACGTACCTGGTTATACCGAAAATTCACAGGGCTTCTCCCGTTCTCTCCTCCTTGCTCTTGCGGCAATATGGCTATGAGATGTGAAAATACTTTTAATAAATAGACCCTACGCAAATATTCTTGGTTTAAACCCCACTTCGAGTGGCGCCCTGGCTTTCCGACAAACAGCAATTCCCATCGCTGCCACCCCACACCTCACCGTACTGCACGGGGGTGACCACGGTTCCTGAGCACGACGCGATGGTGGTGCCCACCGGCCTCCAGCGCTGCAGCGCCACGGCCCATCCGAGCCAAGGGACCCAGACCGTTCCCACCGCCGGGAAGCAAGCTGCACCCCCATGGCAGGACCCGCCTCGACACTCGCACCTCTCGGGAAACATCCTTCAAAATACGGGATCGCTTTTGTCTACAACAGCAAATCAAACCCGAAACATCTGCTCTGAGTTGCAAGAGGTTTCAAGTGCAATTGAATGAAAGCTACAAGATAAAGAGAGGTTCAGTGAGGCTTTCTGTTTATTTAACTGTGGAAAAATTAAAACTTGTAATCAGTGCTAAATTAGAGGATTTGGGGAGATCATACGACAGACAGAGACACTAGCTAGAGAAAACGGGAAGAAAACTGAATCAGGAAATATGAAAAGAAAAAAAATCATTTCATGATTTTAAAAACTCTATTTTTAATGTCCTTAATCCCTGGCTGGATTGTACCTCCCCGTCCCCAGCCAGCAGCGCCTCGCAGAGCCACGGGGAGCAGGGAACAGCCCTGCGCGGGAGAGGGCGACTGCGCGAGCCCCGGCAGAGGCAGGAGCTGCCGACAAACCGTGCTTCTGGAGAAACAACGCAAGGGCCAGGAGGGCCGAGATACTGAAGGGACGGCCACACGCACCCCAAACAAATCCCCGCAGTATCACCTGCATCGCTCAGTACTTGGCAGCATCTTGGGGACCAGCTCACTGCTGCTGCTCCGGCTGCTCCGTTACCTCCTCGTGCTGAGGAGCGGGATGGCAACCTCTTCAAAGATTGCTCCAACGATGAACACGACATGGGGTCAGAGCACGCAAACACTTACAGATCTTGTTCCAACAAGGCAGACAGTGCCGCGGCCCCTATCAGAAAGATGCTCAGACGTACGGTTTACTCCAAGCAGATTATTCCAGGAGCCACGGAGCTGCAGCTCAGGCTTTCACGCCGCAACGGGACAGGACTCATCTATTCCCATGCTTAAGGCCGGGCTACGTGTCCGTGCTCTCCTGGAGCACTGTCTGGGAACCTGCAGGGCCAGATAGTCCCATGGAGGCCGAGCGTTTCTCCGGGCTGTGCTGGCATCGCCGGGCCCCGGCAGCACTCGCTGGACCAGTCTCTCCGCGTGTGCCCGGGAGCCCAGCGGGCAGCGCAGGTCAGGGCTCGCACGCCGGAGGCTTTCCCAGGGCACGGTGCGTGTGTGCACCCCTGCTGCTCCCAAGAGCGACTCTGCCAAGGACCCGGCGCTGCCGCCAGCTCTGCCGGCTGCGTGCCCTCGGCAGAGCTGCCCGCTGGCCCCCGGCTCTGTCGGCTGCTCCATCCCAGGGCTGCAGCACCCGGGGGAGGCACCGCGTCCCCCAGCTCCCGGGGCTGCACCTCAGTCCCGGTGGGCGGCAGGGGCTGCTGATGGGACACGTGGCACGGTGGCATCGCTCGCCGGCCTCCCAGGTCTTTAGCCGGCCCTTTGCCGGCTCTGCGGAGCCTGGCTCGCCGCGCTGGCTGGAAGGGCGCGTGGGAAGGGGCTGCTGGCTCGCTGGCGGAGGCTGCGCTTGCTTTGCGACCGGCCAAGGAAATAAATAGAAACCTTCGTCTAACGCAGCGGTCGCTTCAAGGCAAAAGCAACAAAAGATATGATTGTCTGGAGAGTCGGCAGCAAGGCTAGCAGGATTGCTCAGGGTCATTTGGCACGTGGACAAAATCTTCCTACTCCCTGGTTATCAATCATACAACATACAACCTTAATTACACAATTTTGGTCCTTCACTACATACTTATATTAACATTATTTCTTCACAATAGTGATATCTAATGCAAAAAATACTGTTAAGGAAGAAATAAAATAAGAAAAGAAGAATTAGCAAAAAATTACAAGTTATATACAGATTAAAATAAATTCCATCAGGAAAAGAAAGAATTCTTTTATTATTTTCAGTTGGCCCCCGTGGGAATAATTTAAAGGCCGAGCGCCTGGGCAGGGCTGTACTGCAGCAGCAGCAGAGGCAGATGTGCTGGGACGGGAACGTCCCATCTCCTTCGCAGAGCCTGGTTTCTTTTGACGTTGTCAGCTCTCGGGCTCTATTTACCCCAGAGCTTTGTGCAAATACATGAAGCAGTTCGGGTCACGGACTGTTGGTCTCAGAGCCCTGGGCACTTTCACAGGGTGTTGTGGAAAACCAAAAAGAAAGGGTAAACGTTCTTGGAAAATACACTGATGCTGCTAATTTACCTTTTGTTCCTCCTATACCAAAGCTACCCTAGATGCTTTCCTCTGTGGTCTGAGGCTCCTGGCTATCTAAAACCAGCCTCGCCCGTGCTCTTGGGTGCAAAGAGTGAATTACAAAGGTATTGTTCCTAACACAACCGCCGCTTTATTTGCGTAGCTGTTTCCTTTGTTTTAGCATGCTGGAATGAGGCTTCACCATTGCGTCCCTTCACACTGGACTGGCACAGAAGCCTCCATCTGTTCTTTTCCACACCAAGAAGGCAGAGGGGCTACGCACGTCAAGTATTTACAGGCAGATATACTGACCACTGTGTGCTGTTTCTCTGAAATCGGCCGTTAACCCAGTTCTGCAAGCAGGTACCACCTGATACAATACTTACTAGAAGCACAGCCAGCACTAAAATATGCCGAAATCAACGGGAAAAGTTCCTCTCGACTTCCCTGGCTTTGGATGCAATCTTTACACAGCCAGCCTGCCAGAGCAGCGCCAGCCTCCGGGCCGGCTGCGGCTGCAGAACGGCAACGGGCGAGATGCAGAGGCACGTGTTTCCACGCAGTGGCAGGAGTAGGCCAGTCCTCGGCATTTCTCATCTTTAGACGCTGCAATTACAAAATTCTCAGGACACGTATTCTGAACTTTATCCGTGTAGCCAATGTTATTCTTTGCAAGGTCTAACTGCTTTCCTGACTATCCTGTAATTCAGCTTTACCTGCAAAATCGCTGCTCCAACAGCAGATTGTAACTGCAATGTAAAATAGCATAAACATCACAGTATTTCTGGAGGCTGCTTCGTATCAGTAAAGAAGATGAGACTTTGAAGTGATTTAAAATCACTCATAAAATATCTGCGAGCAACTTTGGAGTCAGAGAAACAAATCTCAGCTACGTGCTTGAATAGAAGGCTGTACCCCTGAGGTTGCTGAAGCAAGGAAATTTTAATCTTTCTACTTAAATTATAGGCCAAATAGCAGTGTGCTATGCATAAGCAACCATCCAGCATACCAAAACAACTGCAAGAGTCAGAAATTTCTGCCACAATTCCCGGATACTATCAGTGCGGAAAGGATGTCACTCTAAAAAAACCCTGGGAGATAAATTAGAAGACGTGTCTGAATCGCCCTTTGGAAGGCGAGACTCGCCCACCCTACACGCTTTCTCCCCCACAGCTACACCCCGTCAGGCAAGGGTTTATCCCGGGACCTCTCCGCCTGGGAAACCCCCAGCATTTTCAGCAGCTCCGTCGCGGGGTGCTCAGGCCAGCGCGGGCGCAGTGCCACCGCCCCCCTCGCCAGCTGAGCACGGCTTTTCCCGAAACACTCCCGATGCTTCAAGCCCAAGCAGGGGCTTGGGCTCACAGGCAGGAGCAGAGAAGGAAAGCACTCCTAACCTTGCAGCGTAGGCACACGCAGAAGGGCCTTCAGGGCACAGCCGACGGCTGCGAACCACATATTTGCATGATACATCGATAACCCCAACCTCAGCAAGGCTCCAGGCTGAAGATTTCTCAGCCGCGACACTGCATACGGTGTACCATGACTGCAGGCAACGTGGCCTCACATTCGAGAAGCTTTGCACTGAGCCAATACATTTTGTTGGGAACAAAGGATAGGATGGCATTTCTGCGGGAGCATAGAATTTCAAATTGTTTTGGGGGTGAATTAAACGGGTTGAATTTACCCTTCCCTGGTATAACTCCAGTGACTACGTCAGAATTGCACCAGGGACAGGTCACACCTGGCTCTTTCCTTATTTCTTCACGATTCAGCTGAATTGAAAGGAAATGCTACCGAATGGTTTCAAGCTTTCATTAATACGCAGGCTTTACTGGCTCAGTGATACCGGTTCGTAACGTTAGAGGGGCCAATATTTGATTGCACTGTTGCAATTCATGTCTTGCTCATGCTATTCCTATAGACTGTGAAATCCTAGGGCTGCGTCAGGGTTATCCAGTTTTGGAGAGGTTCGTTGTGATAAATTAGAAGTGAAAACTCTGGATAGATAAAAATGCAGGACTTGCAGGTCAGATGCGACAGGTTTCCTTCTCAGCCGAAAGTCCAGACAACTCCCTGAGCCCCTCTCATCCATCTTCTGCTTGCTAGGATTGTTGCTAGGATAATTGCAGCACCTCCGCCTCCTCGCTTGGACTCTGGCCAGTGCCTTGTTGACCTCTCAGAGGTGGTTGATGGGGTTAAAGGTCCCCGACTCTGAAGCTGCTCCTGCCATGTCCAACCAAGCACCCAGAGAGTTCTGGGAGGACGCGTGGAGGGGAGCGTTCTCAGACAGGGACAGCATCATTGCATAAGCCTGGAGGAGAAGAGAGCAATGCAGAGGACACGTGTGAATGCACACGCAGGACAGGCTATAATCACCGTGTGAAGCCCAGCACCACCTAACCATGCAGGAAGCGCAGGGCAGCCAGCAACCTTTGGCTGGGGCTAAGAACCTTGCCAGCAGGTCTACATTTACACCCACGCGCTAGGATAATACCCGTCACTCCAACTGCTCAAATTTGCCCCAGAGTTTTTAGGCAGTCGCGGAGTTAATCAGGAGCAGCCATCATTCCCATCGGCTTTTAGGGGACCAAATCCATTCTGCGCTTGGTCACAAACCCACACGCTTGATTCCAGGCTCTGCTCTCAGGGGAAAGCAGCTACATGCAGAATGCCAATTACTTTGTTTTGTTCTTATAAAAAGTACGCCTACAGACAAGCAAGTGGCTAAGCGAGGCTCGGGCCCGGTTACACGCCACAGAAATGGCGTAGCAATATCCACGCCGGCTGTAAGCCGATGGGCAGCCGCGGGCAGCAGGATAACCATCCTGACTCACTGCTTGGCATGAGCTCCCTGGCGCCTGCAGAAACCATAGGTTATTCAGGAATATAGGCGCAAAATGCTTATTGGCATTACCAGTGTGTTCATACGTTCTTGTCAGGGTAGATTTCTTGCTGTAGTGAAATGGTTAAAAGCATCTGCTGAGAAAAATGCAGGGAGACATCTGTTTTCTCTATAACGATCTGTTTGCTTCTGTGTCACCTAGATGCTCTCCCTCTTCCAAGACTACTTGTCTCATACACCTTTGTGTCCTTGCACAGCCCACGTAAGTGATGTGAAGACTTAGGTAGACGATAACCTCACGTACTGGAGGCGGAAGCCAATGTAATTGCCACCCACGACCTGAAACAGAGGAGGACGTGGTCCCCAGCCTCCCTGGTCTACGTTAGCTGGTGTAACGCACGCTCCTACTTGGCGATGAAGTTGTGGCTGTGTAGCCCTCTGCTTCACACTGAGGTTACACCCACCCACACACAATCCTTTGCAGGGAACAGACAAAGAGCATCCGTTATCTGGGACATCGGTACAACGCTCAGTACAGTAGGACCCTTAGTAATGCAGCTGTAATGGTGACAATACAAACCAGTTATCCAACTTTAGCCTCTCCTCTTAAGAGCTGAGAGTCAGATCTACTTGTCAAGTCAACACATTGGTGTATTGTTGGGGTGTGCTGGAAGAGGTACAGCTTTGTAGTGTTACGTACACGCACGCTTCTAAAATTGCTTAAAAGGACAGCCACAAAGGAGCGTTGTGCTGCTCACACCAATGTTGTTGTACAATTACATTCCCTGCACAAGAGACGGTTCGACTTCTTTAAGTTACTTACTGTGATTTAAGTGTAACTAGTCCTGCAACTTATACACTATAAAATTGGCTCACAAACCAAAAATACCCCAGCCCATCCCAGCGTAGGCTGGACCTAACAATGTAGTACAGATTTTAAAAGAGCAAGCTGTTCCTAAAGAGTTAGTACATTTGGCATATTAGTAACAGGACACATGTAAGAGTCAGGCAAGCGGCTTGTGTTTAAATTAGTTTCACCCAGAAAAAAGCTGTGTCCTATCTTCAAGCAGACCTTCCCCTGCCTCAGCACTAGCACCTGCTATGAAGGAGGACAATAATTTCACAAGTTTTGAGTGCTGATAAATAAAAATCATGTTCTGCTTGGCAACTGTATTAAGCTACTGCTTTGCTGGACATTTAAAATAGATTTCATAACAAATTCTGTTGCTTGAAGGTCAGAAAGGGACTCCAAGACAATAGCTGTACTCATCCCCCATGAAGGGTTGAGCATGCCCTCTCCAGTCCAGTCTGGTGATGTAACTTCATTGAACAGTTCTTTTCTGAGAATAATTTGCAGGGATCAAGATATGAACTTCATAAAACTAGACTGAGTCTTTGGGTTTAATGAAAAAGCAGAAAGCACAAACGCATCTGCTCCATACCTCTAGATTTTTCTCAAAACTCCAACAGGTGCTGTGATGTCATTCTGAGGTTTCTTGGTGGGTCTGAACTGGTCTAGCTCAGAAGGCAGATTTCCATTTTATGGTTTGCTTTTAGAAATCAGGTAGATAAATGAAGAAGTCCTCTAGACTTGCCGGACTGCAAGTCCTATTGTCTATTACACCTTTTACAATCAAACCCAAGGATACTTTACTACTGTTCCTGCAGACCCAACCTTGAGTTTCTTAGTATATACCAAGTGAAGAACCATCCCAATGTATAAGTAAATAACAGTCATAAAAACATTTATACAGACAGATAAAAACAGACAGATGCCTCTATCTTTCTACATAAGCATGTTCTCACAGCGCAGGCTAAACGATAAATTGATCTGGTGACCTAAGACTGATGCCCACTCCATTCCTCCTCTATTTTAGTATAGTTGCAACAAGACACGGTTCGTACATGATTCAGGCATTACAGTTAGAATTCCTGCTCACTGGAAGGGGCAAGCAAACCTTAGCTAAAGGAGGCCAGCTGCTTGCTAATCCTATCATACGTGCTGGTGGCAAGCTAGATAGAATGTTCTGTCATATACCTACCTGGTTTTTAGCCTGCCTGTACAGAGTCTGTTTTATTGTCTCAGAGTCTAAGGTGGAATTAAACACATCTTTAACTTCAAATGCTTCCTCGGCTGCTTTGCGAAGATCCAGCCCCTTCCCAAAATTCGGCATCTGCTCCAAATCTAACAAGCCGGCTTCGTCCTCCTCAATACACCTGTACCAATGACCAGGGGAAGGGGTTGACCTGTTGTTAGCTCATCTCACCGTTCACATCTCGCCAATGTGAGTGCTGCTAACCCAGTGCCTGCATGCACATACCATGGGGGTCTCACAAGCCACATGCATGAACTGACAGACAGACAAACACAAAAATGACACAAAATGCAAGGAGCAAAGAAAAAGTGGAGAGCACGACTATGCACAAACAAGCATTAGTGCTATAGATATTTGTGATTCAGCGTGGCTACAATTCACTTTGGTCTTCTGTACGGAGGTGTCCAATTGCTGTCCACTCCTCAAAATGTTTTGACACTGGATCAATGTCTGAAGAACACTGCTGCGTTTTCTTTGAGTTGCAATGAAAATAGTGATGCACTGAAATCGAGTAAGATACTAGCATCATGGGACATTTGTTACAAATACCAGCTGGGAACTGAGGGAAAGAAAAAAAGCTAAGTCTATACTATGCGCAATAAACTTTAATTTCAAAGGTGTCCAGACATGGCTTGACCTTGGAAAAAAAAGGCTTCGCTTTTTCCCAGAGCTCTGAGAACTCCAGTTGAAGTCAACAATATTTTGCTTCAACTAAAATGGGTAGAGCAGTAAAACATGGACTGTATACATATGCCCCTTCCTTTGCCCTGACCAGTGTTTTAGAGAACTGTGGTACCCTGAAAATGCTGTTTTCTGTGTGGGACTAACTGTTCTCCTGATATAAACTTCTCCAGTCTTGGATATACACCTTATCACAGATTCTCCTTGCAGTCCACTTGTTTCGTGTCCCCCACCATGGTGAAGATGGAATCTCTCAAGTGAATGCTTAAATTAAACTGGAGGTATGATAGATGGCTTGAAAACTAAAACAATAGCACTCACAATCTACTACTGACACAGGGTCAGAAGTCTGAGCCCCATCTGACTTCTCAAAGGGAATGGCCCACCTCACCTTCGGGTGTGGTCAAAGCTCATGGTGAGAGATGTGGGCTCCTCATCTTCTTCATCTTCAAATGCTCCTCGGGGCTCTGCGGTGGGTGATACTGTTTCATCCTGCGACTTCCCTGTCAGGCTGTCATCGTCTTCCTCTTCCAGTTCTTCATCTTCATCATCCACGTCTTCTGTTTTCTCATTTGCTAATCCATGACACTGGGAATTGCCATCAATATCCTGGATTTCTGGCCTGAAATTATTTGGTCATGGCGGGAGGGGGGGAGAAGAAAGAAAAGAAAAAAGGAAAAGATACCAAATGCGTAAGTCATGCATTTTCACTGTAATGCAAGACTTTGATAATTTTATACATATGTATGAATACAGAGACATATTTATGTACATAGATGTATTATTTAAACTGCAAGGAAAAGGAAACCAACAAGTTTCAGACATTTAAAAATCAGCCTTCACAGTGTCTTAAGGGCTAATAAGCATGTCAAGTTCATACCAACCCCAACGCTTTTCAGACTAGAATTTTCTTTAGTCTGGATTTAAATGATGGTTTTCCATCTCTTAAAATGTGACATTGGTGGGACAAGTGGCTTTCCTCCTTCTCTGTGCTACTGTATTCTAACAACCTCCCTTTGAGCAACCAGACGGAGAAAGCTTCCTCACGGTGTAATCTAACAGCCAGCCTAAATTCTCTCTCATATTACTTTTGCTATTTGTGCCCATATGGACCTAGCGGACTCCACAAAACTAGCAGTTTTACATTACGTTAAGAGAACGAGAGCGGGATCACCAGCACTATGGACCTGGAACCCAGAGGATGCCACCAAGTGACATAAAATAAGATCAACATCTTCACCATAAATTTTACATCAGCACGTTCCACACTTAGTGTTCTTTATGTGGATCACATCATCATGTGGATTTCTCATACTTACATTTTGGACATTAAATAGCTGTTGGTGACAACAGGATAGCAGCAGGTGAAATATCAGTCAAAATAAGGCTTGCGATATGGATAGATTTGAAACAAACTAATAGACTAGAAAAGCAGGTGCCTCTGGTTTCTTTAACCAGTACTCTCTGATTGGTAAGGGAACAGGCCACATGGCTTCACAGCAGAAGGTAATGGTTCAATAACCACATTTTTATCTAGAGAAGAAACTGTTTTCTCACAACTACTGTGCTGGAGCCAGTGGCAGCAGTCTGCCTGCCTGCCTTCTTTTAGAACAACTTCTCTGGAAATTTGCTCCACTGGTGGCTCCCACCGGTCTCCAACTAACAGCGGCTCCCTGGTGTCAGCCATCCCAACTTAAGTCACTTTCTGAAAAGACCTAACACGGCTTAGAGCTTGATCTTGAATGCATTTTCCTTCCAAACTGTTACATTTCTCTCTTTTGAGCGTTTTACATCAACTACTGCAGGACAGAGGCTGACAGGCCTTTCAACCATGTTAACAACACATGTCATCAGGTAATTTTATTTGCTTGTCTACCTTTTATCTGCTAAAGTTGATGCTTGACTCATCTCGCTATTTGCAATAAAATTTCTGATTTCAGAGAAATACGAATCCTCTTTTTCATCTAAAAGTGCATGGTTGTCTGATTCCGAGTTTGGGGAAGAGGCACTGGTCCCAAGGTGGTTTGTAATGACTCCAGAGTGCTGGCTCACTGAGTGAGAGAAACAAAAAAAGAAAACAGGAGAAACAATCACACATCATCAAAGCTATTATTAGGAGGAAAAATAAAGGAGGAACGTTACGCAACAATCCTCTTACTAAATATTAATAATTTAACATTTAAGAGAAATCTCATGCATCAAAGCTGCCAAAGGAAGGTCATGTTTTCCAGGCTTGAACTACAGAGAGATTCCCCCTGCACTGCCGCATCCAGCTCTGGGGCCCCCAACATCAGAAGGACATGGACCTGTTGGAGTGGGGCCAAAGGACGCCATGAAGATGATCCGAGGGCTGGAGCCCCTCTGCTGGGAGGACAGGCTGGGAGAGTTGGGGGTGTTCAGCCTGGAGAAGAGAAGGCTCCGGAAAGACCTTAGAGCCCCCTTCCAGTCCCTCAAAGGGCTCCAGGAAAGCTGGGGAGGGACTCTGGATCAGGGAGTGGAGCCATAGGACGAGGAGGAATGGTTTTACACTGAAAGAGGGGAGATTTAGATTAGATATTAGGAAGAAATTCTGTACTGTGAAGGTGGTGAGACCCTGGCCCAGGTTGCCCAGAGAAGCTGTGGCTGCCCCATCCCTGGAGGTGTTCAAGGCCAGGCTGGATGGGGTTTTGAGCGATCTGGTCTAGTGGGAGGTGTCACTGCCCATGGCAGGGGGGTTGGAAATAGATGATCTTTAAGGTCCCTTCCAACACAAACCACCCTATGATACTATGATTCTATGATAACGTAAGTGATGTTTAGCATTTACAGATGGTACATACAATTTAAGAACCACTATCCATTGCACAGCTGTTTGCCTATAACTTTTCCATATTTTTTTTTTTTCCTAGGCTGGGAAATCACTTAGTTGGTTTCAGCACTAGGATTTCTTCCTTCGGTTTTTATCTTAAGGCAAAGCCTATTTATCTTCTTGAACTTCACACATACCTACAAATGCATTTCAGGTTGAGAAGCCTTGGTAGAGCTTGACATGTCCACACCAGCACTGTACCAGGAGATCTCACAATGTGAGGTTATGCTCCCCGGACAGAGTCCCCAGGAAGTTAGTACGACAATCGCTATTTTATAGATTGGAAAAGGGCACATATATAAGTAATACCTGACAAGACCGTGGCAGAGCTGAGCACTGTGCATGGGTGCACGTGTCTTACAATTACGCACTGCAGATAAATGCATCTCTGGCCGCATGAGGAGCTGGTGTTTGTCTTTTGCTACCTAATGATATTCAGCCTCAAGAAACAGTGTTTTCCATAAAGGCTTCCCAGGGACCAGAGAGACCAGACCATGGTGTCTTCTCCCTCCAGTGCCCCAACAGAACCGCACAGCAATGCCCCTTCCTACCCGGAACATTCTCGTGTTCGTGTTTCTTAAGATGTCGGTCCAAGTTGGTCTGCTGCCCAAAGCATCGGTTACACAGGTGACACTTGAATGGCTTCTCCTTGTTATGGATGTTTCGAACGTGCCGCTGGAGGTTGGAGGAAATGCTGAATGACCTGTCACAGTATTTACACCTGAAAAATAGAAGCAAATGCCAAAGAGTGCAACGTGAGGAAAAAAAAGAGAAAGAAAAATCTGACTATCAGAAAACCAGAAAATGTCGGTCTATAAATCTTTACTCAGCTGAGGAGCTGGGAAGCACAAGGCATTAATCATTCCAGACAAATCTGATATTATTGTTATTCAAGGAGCACAAAGAAAGGATTAGGATTAATTAAGAAGTGAGCCGTCCAAACAAGTAAGAATTTTAAACAAAATAATTACTTTTCCGCACATGAATGTAAAAATAAGAAAGGTGAATTTATTTCTTCCACCCTTCTCATTTTGCAGCGGAAGTAGGTGAAATATGGCTGTGGAGGGAGGAAAAAGAAGACCGAAGGAGAAGAAAGAACGGAGGTTAAATGTATAAAACAGTTATTAGCTAGCATATCCCTACATGACATAGTTATCTGGACACCCAGAAAACTCCAGATTTGTGAAAATCCTTGCGGTACCCAAGACGTGGGCAGTACAGCATGCCTTTAAAGGTAATTATGGTTATTATTATAGTACAATAACTCCCAAGAAATACACCGTAGTTTCCAAACAGGATAAGATTTACTCCTGTGTAGAGAATATCTGGTTTACGATGAAAAAATGTGGAATGTAAGGAGCCAAGCCAGAATGTTTAGGGAAACTGCTGAGTGAAGAAATGTTCCCTCTTTGAACCAAACCTCTGCAGGACCCATGGTGGATGTGCTCTTGGAAGCTTGTTCAAAGTTGCCACCCCCTCCCCTGGATTCAGATTCCCTCCAAATAAAAACAAGGCTTTGTTAAACCGTGGTGCTTTGTGAACTCGGACCCCGGCTTCTCTTCCAGCGCAGAACATGAAGGCACCCAACGAACTGAAGAGGGCAGCTTTGAGCCACAATGAAGAGTTTCAGCACTAAAGCTACAGAAAATCTAATTCCTCTTTGAATCCGCCTGAATCCCTCATTAGCTCTCCCTTTAAATACGTCATTTGTACCTCAACAAAGCTGCTTTCCTCATGGCTCTACTTCCAAAACCCAGGAGAAGTAGAATCCTTTCTCCGCTACAGACCTCTGCAAATCCTCTACACTTACAGGGCAAAATAAAAACTGTTCTTAAGCCCTGGTAATTCCAGAACAAACGCGCTCGCTTTAGCGGAACTGCTCCGTGCTCCTCTAACCGAGAGCAAAATTTGTCCCCCTGAGCTGAGCTACCACTTGATAAAGCATGAAGGTGGTGGTGCGCTTGTGCACGTTTAGGAACGCCATCAGTTCACGATGAGAAGAGGGCACGCAGAACTGAGCTTGCACCTGGGTCACTCAAGTATGAAACTGGGTTTGCCTTGACACTAAGGACACAGTATCGTTTCCTACAAACACAACAGGTTCAAATGCAGGAAAGAGGTTTAAGTGTAAAAAATCTATGTTGTGAAACACACACAATTTCCAGATGTGCTACAGCTGTGATTTTTATTTGGTCTCTAAAAATAAATTGGCATTATTTTTGGAAATAGCAGAGATACATTTATGAAACGCTCTCTCTCACTGAATGTTTATGGATTCCATGTCCACCTCCGAATTTCCTACTGTTAAATCACCAAAAAGAATAAAGACAGTCCAAATAATGAACCTTTATTACGATTAACCTAGGAAGAAAGCAAAATCTCTTTTTTAAATCACAGTTTTCTAAGCCTTCAAAAGTTTTTCTTCTTCATTTTTTCAAAAACCACGAACTGAACGACTAAAGAAAACAAGAGGTTATTTGAACTTCAGCAAAAACAAGCACAGTTTATATACGGAGAGTTAGGCACGGACAGACTTCCAGCTCTTATTCTCCTCCTATCTGCTAGCAACCAATGAATCTGCGTTCCGCAGCTGCCAGGCTTCCGCAGCTCCTGCTCTTCAGCACTTTGGAAAACTGCAATGTCCAGAACAGCCGATACCCCAATATCCCTGTTACTCTAGAGGACTCTCACAAGCAGTTTTGTCCAGCTTAGTTCTACTGGTATCGTACCCGCAGCCCCCTCCTCCTGGTCGCTGCTGGTGCCCGAGGCTTCCCCTCCCTGCCTGTCCCCAGCAGCTCCAGCTCTTCCGAACGAGACCTTCCTTCGCTCGTGTCTGCCTGGTGCCGGGCACACCGGGGGCACGGGGGCTCCTGGGCACCGCCGTCCTTACGGCTGCCCCCGGTGCCCACGCCGGCTCTCGCTCACATTACTCACGGTTCCAGCGACTTCAAAGGGAGCGCTTGCACGCGTCAGGCAAGAAAGAGCCGGCCTCCTGTATGTCAATTTATTTGGATGTTCAGGAAGTCTTTGAAAAGTTTCCTTTGACAGGTCCTCGCTCTAACTATGAGCTATGTGGATCCAGGTTAGGGTACGGAGAAAGGATAAAGAGCTTGTTAAAAAAATAGAAAACAGAGGAGCATTGGAAAGGAGCAATAGCTGATGTCTGAGAGCAAAGGGATGAGGGAGACACACCATATTATTTGTGGTCCCAGAGGGGTCACTACTTGGATCCCTGCTGGTTTTAATCTAAATAAATGACCCAGATAGAGGAACCAGCTTAAATTCAGGGAAGAGGTGAACACAGAGGCAGGAGAAGACTAAAACTCAAAAGAAGCGGTATTTGCTTTGTAAACACACTGACAAAATGCTCATAAAAGTTTCTCCCTTATCAGTTTAAAGTAACACAGCAACAGGCTAAAAAAATATCAAGTGGGAGTGAATGAGAGCTAAGAACGAGCCAAAGCTGGACCTCGGGAGCTCTGAGGAGCGGCAGGCGATGCTCAGGGCTTGGGGAACGCCCGTACCTGGTGTAAAGCCACCAGAAGGGCAAAAACAGACAGCAAAACCCAGTGACATGAGTGAGTAACTGAGCTCATCGCTATACGACTACGGCAGTTCGGTAACACTCCAGATGCGGCAGTAAGGCCTTTGATAACATGCGCTGTAAAGTTTCAACAGCGTCACCGCACTTGCGAAGTTTTATACTTATTTGATCATCAGTGTGGGTCGTACAGACAGAAGTGCAGTAACACAGCATAAACCACACGGACAGCTGCTCCTCTGAGTAACTCCTTATCTCAAGTGCAGTTATGCCAGGGATGAACTTAGGCTACATTTTAAAAAAAAACAAAAATGAGAAAGAAGAGGTTTTTATTGAACTATGTGCAGTCTTAAACGAGCTGGTAGACGTCAGCTTTAGTTGTTAGTTTCGGCTTAATGCAGATAACAGGACACGGGGGCCTGAAAGGAAATTAAAGAAAAACAAATTCAAAGCAGACGTCAGGAAGCACATCTTTATAGGAGGAATCACAGTCGCACAGGCAACGCTTCAGGATCGGTGTAATTCAAGAATCAATTAGATGGCATCCTGGAGGGAACCGACATTTGAAAGAAGAAAATACAGCCTTGCCGAATCAAACAGCTTTTAGTCGTTCTTAGCCCAGTTTTTACATAGTTTATGCGATTCTGTGATTCCAGAGAACGAACACAAAACTAAGAAGCAAACCCCCAGCTACACTACAGCCTTATGTTCGTGTGCCCCCAGCACCAGGAGCGTCACTGGAAACCGCCTCTTGTGGGTTTTGCTTGGTAAGCTCAGAGTGACAGCCTAGTCCTGTTTTTCACGACCTGAGTCTCCAGTTAAGTCTGACATGATTTCACAAGCTCAACTTATTTCGCATTTCTCTGAAAGAAACAGTTAAATTTGATAGTCCTTTTCACCACTGGCTTTTGAAATACGTACTGCTGAATTTTAGAGTTGGTGTGGAAAAGGAGAGTGAAAAGGAGCACGTCGAATTTCACTGTATAGCATATTGTCTTCCTAAAAATCCACCAATTTGAAAAGTCCGTTATGAGGTGTTTCTTACTCTTCAAAAAACACGTAGCATTTCCCTTACAAAAAGAATTAATTTGCCTCCTTATCGCTCATGTGCTATTAATTTGTACTTTATACATAATTAAATAGATACCCAGGAATTTTAAGTGACTTTGTAAAAAACATGACTTATCAGCGACAATCGGGAATCAAAATCAAAGCATGTTATTTTCTGGCCTGCCTGTTTCTTGATCTACACTTGGACATTTGGTCAGTTTATGTTAGCTTTAAGAACACTTTAATTCATATTTGGATGAATATATAACTCTGACCGAGTCAAAAGAAAAAACATTTAAACCATCAATGTTTACAAGAAAGACATCAGTAAAACATTGAAAAGTCATCAACCTCCTTTTACCTGCATAAAGTCACCACTTTAAAAGAAGCTTTCAAAACAATTATTGCTGCAAAAGTTGGAAATCTCAGTTCTCTGAGAGCGAGAGAAAATCAATGATAATTAAGCTCTTCTGTAAACGCAGCACTAACTCTCAGGAGTGCTATTATAATGCAACATTGTCCAGAAGTCAAACCTCTATTACAAAAAAAACACCCAGGCCATTTTCTGGGAGAAGACCAGATCAAATAAATCTTTATTTTCCTAACCTTTGTTAAGTTGCAAGTCTCCTTTTTTGGAAGAAAACTGAACTAACAATCTCTGAATAATCGGGAGCAAGCATTTTAGTCAGACAGGGGTGTGCAGTGAATACACAGTATTCATTCAAGGCGTATCAAATAACGCAACCGAAAAAAATCCGAGCAGGGAATGGTTCCAAAATATATGTCTGCTTTGGAGAGAGGGGGGTTTTTTATTTTTAATTTACCTAATGTCTACACTCCAAATTCTGTATGGAAAAAAAATATTTGACTCTGTATGTAGCAGGGATTACAATGTGGGAGAGAGCAGCTTCTGAAGTTAAACTAAGCATAAAAATTTGATGTATTTGACCACATGGCCTTTTGCTCCTCATAAATTTGTTTGTGTTTCTCTTTATATAACAACTATTACATTAGTTTTGTTGTGAACTTATGACTGTGTACAGAAATACCACAATATTAGCTACCAAAACCGAAACTGTTAGAATTGCTACTATTGTTCGATAATGTGCAAAACACTTACTCACGCGATAGAAAACACAATGCTTGACTTTCAGTGAGCTCTCAATTCATCATTTGCTCAGTTTTGCTCAAACATGTACCTATTCTAACAGGAAATCAACCAAAGCGTGTTTGTTGCCAAAGTCTTCTGAAACTCACTGCAAAACACTAGGAGAAAATACCGGGGGGAAAAAATTCCCACTTGGTCTTCCATGAGAAATGTTCCTTCACGTACCTATACAGACACACACTTACATATACTTTCTTGGGAGTTTTACTCAAATTTAAAACACTGACTTCAAGAGGAGTCCCTTTATGAGAACCAGCACCCGCGCGTGCAGGCTGGGGCGACGCGGGCAGGCGGGGGGCTGCCCGGGGCAGGAGGGGGCAGTTCCGCAACGTGCCCTTCTGCACAGACCCAGTGCAAACTGAAGCATAAAAATCAGATCGCCTTGTCCACAACTAGCAGAAAACAGTAGTTCAGCCACCTGAACACGTGGAACAGTGTGTGAATTTCCCCCCTCCGATCACTCTTTTTAAACTTCGCAATTTAAGGTAGGACGCTCCTTAACATCGATTTTACAGCAGGTATACTACAGGGCTTTGCTTTTCTTTTGTGTTTTTTGATCCACTACTCCAGGCACCTCTGATATGCCTTAGGAAAAGAAAAAAAAAAATCTCGCTAGACCCAGCAGTTAACTTACTGGCAAGCCCTTCAAAACAGCCCGATTTTCAGAGACATTCAGCACCTCCGGCTGTCCTCGAGATGAATGGTTCGTGTGAGTGTTAAACAACACTGCAAATCAGAGCACTCATTTGCCAGCATACATCTAAATATAAGTTAAGTGTCTATCTTCAAGCTGCCAAGCCTGATTATTTTTGGCTGGTACACATAATATACAATCCTATGAATCACTATATGTAATGCTACAGGACTGCGGTACTATGTTGGCACAGCTTTATAGAAAGGAGAAAAAATAACACAGTGGTGAATAAGGAGTGTGTTGGGAAAGGGGTTTTATCTGGGGGACAACATCACCTGTAGGGCTGTTCTCCAGTGTGTGTCCGCAGATGCCTTGTCAGGTTTGCTGAGCGAGGGAAGATCTTACCACAGTACCTAGACAGCGAAAGCCAAAGTAACCATCAGTGCACGCACGTCCTGCCACACCAGACCATTTACAAACACCCGCTACCATTGATACCGCTCCCAAGCGGGAAAATCCCTTTATGCCCTAGTAGCTCTAGGCACCTACGTACGGAGGGAGGGAGACGTGGTGGTAAGAACTAACAGAGCGACACCCACCCAGAATAACGGGATTCACAGTGGCGAGATACTGGTGTAACCCATTTCCATCAGGGACACAGGAAGACAGTCGACTACGCTGCATCATCGAGAAGGGCAGGAAAACGAAAAAACCCTGTAAGAGCACCCAGTTCAGACCAAAATGCTGGCTGACCTCGTAGCTTATCTTGGAGGCCTGGGCAAGTACACAGGAACACAGCAAGGATGTAGCAACCCGTCCCCAATATCTGCTCCCGGCTTCCACCTGAAGGTGGAACCTTCAACCTCCCGAGTGCCTAAGGCTGAACAGTTGTGTTCCATACCCTTTTGCTTAGTTTCTTCCATCTATTTTTCTAAAAGCTTTTTGAACGCACATAAGCTTGTGACATCCACAACCTCGCAGGCCAATGAGTTCCTCTGCTGAACAGTTTGCCGTGTGAAAGAACCTCCCGCTTGTCTGAACCTGTCGCTCAGTAACTGCGTTCGGCACTACCACGTTCCTGCGCTAGGATAGAGAGTGTTTAATCACTGCCTATTCACGTTGTCTGTTGCTTGACATTTTTATAGATCTCCTTTTAGAGCCCTCTTTGGTTCCTTATCATACAGAATCTGCTTGATCATCCTTCTCGAAATTCACAGAATTTTCTTTTGGATAAATGCTGCAGCACTGTGTTACTGTTACCGGGATATACTGCTGTGAGTCTGACAGTCTGCTTAGACTAAGGAAATGCAGCAATAGGAAATTAAATAAGAGAAGGAACCGTGTTCCACGATAAATCTGATTCACAGTAACTCAAAAGGAAGGGAGGTATAAATAAAAACATTAATTGGGAAATAAAATATTAAGGATGAAGGGTTACATTCTGTGACTATGAAACCTGATGTTTAATGTTGTAGAAGGAACGTATGAGTAGCCTTTCTTAATTTAAGAGACACTCAGCACCTTCAAATGTCCTTGAGACAAATGGTTAATCTGAGTGTTAATCAACAATGAAAATCCAAATACTGACTTGCTAGCATATATCTAAATATAAGTTTAGTCCCTACTGTAGGTAGGAACCTCAAACTTCTAAATACTCAATTGAAATTTGAGCCTGTAGCTTTTGTGGCAAAATTGAACGTAAGAGATGCATCAAACTGTGTACCCACTTACTGCACCCGAGAAAAATGCAGTGGGAGCCACCCCAAGAACCTCTACTAGTTGCAGGTAAAACTGCGTAAGCAGATACAGGTTTTTACTCCCCGGTGACCTGCTTCGATACGAGCTTTTAGAGCTGCAATGGATACGTAAGTACTTCTGTGGATGCAATTGTGTTCGAAAAAGTGGTTTACTGTACGGCATTTTTAAAAGTGCGTTATTTTGCATAGCTGAGATGGGACATAGCTGAGACTGCACTCACATTGGAAACTGTGGCAATTGCTACCACACAAAAGAGACTTGGCTTGAAAAATTCTGTTTGCTTGAGAATCTCCAGATCTGTTCTCAAGGTTATTAAAAATTACAAAGAAAATAGAAGATGCTGATTTTCTACCAGACAAAACAAGCTATTTCAGAGTGAATTAGTCATCAGAACGCTCTGTTCTAATTCTGCTCCTTCTTGTTTTCCCTCCCACCCCTGCCGAGACAGTAAAGATGTCCACGTGAAGTTGCTCTGTTGCCTGCTGGTGTCTGATGCAGCTTCCCAGCCGGGGTGCCATTCTCCCAGCGCTGCCTCGCCGAGCTGGGGGTACGGTCCCGCTGCTGCGGGGTCCCCGGCCCTTACCTGCAGGTGTAACGCTCCTTGCCCTTGCGCAGGATGGGATCGGATAGCGTGGGTGGCGGCGATCGGAAGTTGAACGGGTGGTGTGGAAGGGGCTGCAGGGAAGCGCCAGTGTCTGCCTTCATGGCTGCAAAACTCTCCAGTTTCTCTGTCATTGTTTCTATGGCTGACATCTACAAGTACAAGGCAAGACCTCATGTCATAAAAATCCACAGGAAGAACAATACCTGTTGCATAAAACATGCCTTTCAGCATTAGTATGTTGGTCAAAGCCTGGTGCTCATGTTTGCTCTTACTCTCGGAAGAGAGCTGCACAGCGTGAGATGGAGCCACTGAATCCCGCCAGGAAAGAGAGAAATAGTGTATCGGGCTCAGAGAACTCAGAAAAGATACAACGGGCAAAGCCACACAGAAAGCATCGGATCTTAGAAATTAGGCACTTGTTTACCTTCTGCAATGTGCACGAGTTTACTTTCAGCATCTCAGATTAAAAATTATCTCGGAATACGCTTGGCTTCCCTTTTTCCAGGGATGACGCTGCAACTAGACACCATCTGCCGGATGTAGAACTCGCCGCCCAAACCCTCCTCTCAAACTCAAAACCAAGTCCTGGCAAGCAAGGAGGTTTGATTTCTCATAGAGCATCCGCTGCCCCCGCACGGGCTCGGAGGGGCAGCCATAGCGAGCTGCGGGCAGGCAGGAAGGCAGGAGAGCCCAGGTTAGGGAGAAGGTTTGGGCAGCAGGCAGAAGAATCCTGGCCAAAGCGGAGCGGTAGGAAGCACGGGGGAAACGCGTGACCACTGATGGGGGGGCTGAGGAGGAGGAGGGGTGAAGAGGGAGCAGCTGAGGAAGAGGAGTTAAGATCGGACTCAGGATGGAGTTGGTCCACAGAGAGTTCGCCTAGCAAAGAGGTCAACGTTTTAATGGTATGTAAGAAAGGTTCAGAAGCCAGTAAAGGTGATGGAAGGACGGGTGGGAGATGGCTGAGCTTCCTGGGGTGAAAGGGAATTCCAGCCAAAACACTCGATGTGATCTGCGGCTGGAAGAGTTACGGTTAGGAGGACCACAACCTACACAACCTACACACTGAAAGCCCGTTGGGATGGAAGCGGCAGGCATACAGGCCTAGAGGTGTGACGCCAAATAAAACGTTTCTGGGTGCCTTTATCAGCTTTAGCTTGTACGACCCAGCAATGGCCGTGTTCTCACAGAAACACTGGATTAAACACCACACCAGAAAGAGGGAGAAAGGGAAAAACCTAGAGGTACCGGAGAAAGGGAAAGCAAAAAAGGAAAGAAAAAAAGCTGGCCTGTGTGCAAAGAAGAGGATACACGTAAAAATCCTACCTAACGAAAACCACTTTTACTTTCATTAGAGCAAAACAGGAAATCCAAATCCAAGAGAGAAACGCAACTCGGAGGACTACGCTGACATCTCCAACGTTCAGTTTCATGCACTCTTGAGAGCACTTTCAAGCTACCACACAGAAAACACGGATAAAACAAACAAGGCAGCAATAAAGCTGCCTCCTCGCTGCAGATGACATCACCAGGAAAGAAGGGAGCACCGGGGGGAGTGGGAGCCTGAACGGAGAGTCAGCCCGAGAGCCGGGGGGACAGCGAGCGAGCGGAAGGCAGTAGGAAGCCATATATCAAACCTAGATGCTCTATTGTACAGGAAGGGCTGACCTTTTGCACGTTTACACTTTATTAAACTGGGCTCGCGGGGGGGGAAGAGAGCCAAGATATTGTTTAAAATGTATGACTATAAAAAAAGTTGTCTTAATCACCAAAGAATACATTGTGGAAGGCTGACAACCATTCATAAGCTGTAAAAAAGAGGAGTAGTAAAACCCATTTCTCGATAATAGATCCACGGCCCCTTAGTTGGAGGCTCCCAGCCCATGATAAATAGTAAGTAATACTTAGCGCCAGCCACTTGAAAAGGTTACTTGATCATTTACAGCAAAAGCTCTGCCCCAGCTGCCAGTCATGTAACAAAACCATCATGTTAAAATGCTATCCGGATCTTTCAGAGCTATGCCACTCAGCCCTTTGCTGGAGTACCTGGAGATATCTTTTGTTGTGCCCTGTTCTTTAGGCACTTAGTCAGAGATGTTTGCTGGCTTGATAGCCGTAGGCTTATTTTAAAATTCTAAACACCGGCCATAGCCTCTCCAGTGGTAAAGGCACTTTGCTATTTAGGGAACAACTGCCTGGTTATAATAAAAAAGAAGGGGAGAAGAAAAGAAACTTAACAGGTGAGAAAAGGTTTTCCATTAAGTTATCAAAAAGTTACACCATTTATTTATGTTGTCCAGATTTTCATTTAAAATAGACAACGTAAGAATAACTCCCATCAGAGCAGAGAAACTACTGTCAACGACTGGCTGAGAAATAAAGTTGCTTGAAACTCATTTTGAGAGAGAAATCATCTTCTGAATGCTCAGTCTTTATCACGTCTTTTGGCTGAATCACATCCCACCCAGGGCCCTCTATGAGCGTCGGGGAATTATTCACAGAAGAAAAGGCTGAGAGCAGACTCCTGTTTGGAGCGAAAGACACACAGAGCGTGCCTCTAACTGACCCGGTAAATGAACGCTGGTCCTAGCGAAGAAGACAGAAGCAGGAGCCTCCGAAAATACGATTTCTTAGGAAAAGATCCAGGTGAATATTGGATGGGGATCTGGTAGCAAAAACCTCAGAGATTCTTGAACAATGACCTGTCTTCGTTCACCGTATTTGAATGACCTGACTGACTACACGGCATGGGAACAGCAGCTCTCCAGATCAAGTGATCTTTACACAGCAACCCGCTTTATTAAAAATTAGTTATCAGGAAGTCTCGGGCTCAAGCGATTGTAAATTTTAGGCTATTCTGTGTGATAAGCTATTAGAGATAACCAGACCTTCCACATCTTTTCATTGCCATGGGAAGAGGACGTGGTCAGGATTTCAGGAACAATGTTAATAACCTTCCACCCAGTGCCTGCTCCTACTCAGGGTCCGTACGCTTCTCATCGTCTCGTTGGGTTGCTTTGCCACACTAGCTCCTCCCTGCTATCAGATTCTTTACAGGCAGATATCCCCACTATTCTAACTCACACAAACACAGGATGTTCCTGGCCAGCCTGTCACCATTATCCAGCCTGTATGAAGGAAAAATCGGGGGAAGTTATTAACCAAACTCTGAGGCTGATGCAAAACAATGAGGGAACTAAGTTTAGCTGTGAAAGCAACCAGGATCCAGCTTTCACAAACCTGCAAGTTATTTATCTAAGGTGGGAAACATTATCAGAGCAGAACAATGCATGTGAATATAAAGGAGAGCACAATAATGACCGCAGAGCTCAGCTCCCAGCCTGTGTTCACTGCAGGACAGACGGAGGATAGCTGGTGACCGTCACGCGGGAGAGGATGTCGGGCAGCCTGTGGCCGAACTCGCTGCATTATCACTATGGAGCAAGGAATCCTAAGGGAAAAGAGTAACATCGCTTCTTGGAGAGTTTAGCTACTGCTTCTAAGATCAGGGGTTTTGTAAACTGGGGTTGATTCTCGTGAATAGCCTTGGTTGCACTGGACCTACTGGTGCCTTTCAAATACTCTGGGGTAAAGGCCTGGTCCAGCTGCACCGTGGGCCGATGGGCCGGCATTCCCAGTCCACTGTCAAACGGGAAAGCTGTCCAGCAGCGTTTCCCATCGCTCTGCAGTGACTCAGACCTGAAGGAGATGCAGAGGGTGCAAATATCCGTGAGTTGTCAGAGCAGAGACGAGAGCAGCTGTGCAGGAAGGACAGAATGCAAGTTCTCCGTCAAGTGACCGTTGCCTTTCGGAGCAGGCACAACTGAACCCTGATTCTCCACTGCCCTGCACTTTCACGCTTTCTAGATGATGTAAGGGAATGTCAAGCAGGTGTAAAATGCTACTGCTCGGATGCTGCACATTCCTTCTCCACTTCGCACTACTGCAGATGTCTGCACCAGGTGTTCCCAACAGAAAAATTATGTAGGCATTCTGGCAGGTGAAAGGGGGCTTTGGCAGACCACAGGAGTTGTCCAGGCCTCATCCCTGTTCTCTTGCTAATGCAAAAGAAACAGCAAGGTGTAACTACCATCACTCTCAAACCCGGTATGAAATTAAAAGTATCTGAAAGCAACTGGTGGAAAATAGTGGAGTTTCAAGTCAGGCCCTTGGATGAGAAAGACTCACAGAATCAGAGAATCGCCTCGGTTGGAAGGGACCTTCAAGATCATCGAGTCCAACCATCAACCTAACGCTGCCAAACCCACCACCAAACCGTGTCCCTAAGACTCTGATCCAAGCGACCTGTTTGTACCAGCTCCATCTCAGAGTCCTCGGCATTCAACCAACACTGCCTTATAACGTCACCGCTGTTACCTGGGGGTGAAAAAGCAGCGGGGAGGGTCGCAGGTACTTCTCCTTTAGGGCACCCACAGGATCTGTCACCTTCCGCTTCTCCACCCTGCTGGACAACAAGACAGAGGGTTACATACCTTACAGGGCTACAGGCAGCAAAGAAATAGCCAAACCATTTGCAGAGGTGTTTAAATTATATATATGAGGCTATTGTCCTATTGACACAAATGTCTGTCTTCCTCTTCTACTGGATACTAGAAATTATGACCCACAAGTTACCCCGCAAAAGGCAATGGAAACGATATGAAAATGGATCCTCTCCTTTGGGCAATATTTTTTTAGCCGTCAGACCGACGACTAAGAAAACATTTTGATCTTTCTGTGTGAGAACTAATGCCTTTGCTATAGTGGTTTATAAGCCTCTGCTGTTGTGAAACATCATGAAAAAAACCACATTTACAGCAACAGCAATGCTTAAGTGGGAGAAGCTCTAGAATCCACAGCAGGCAGCCACTGCATGGAAAAAATTTGTCTTTGAGGGTTTGTCTTTATCTTAAGAGTTAACACTGGGTTAGACTTTGCAGCCCCATGTGTGCTGAAATCATTAGGTGTTTCATATTTATTTCCTCCCTTGCAGCTGAGATATAATTTGCATTCAGTTTCTTTGGCAAGCGTATGTGGACAACAATTTAAAAAGTTAGGAACTGGTGGGAGATTTCTGAAGCGACTTAGGAACCCAAGTTCTTCTGGTGACGCTTTGGTCCAGTCTAATATTCCATGCTTAAGCACCTTCCTATGCAGAAACTATCGTCAAGTTAGGCTCCTATTTTTGAAAATATCGGCTTTGCTTTCACAAAATATTCTACTTGCAGGGTAAACCGTGGTGTGGAATCACCAAGAAGAGAAACCGAAATGTCCTCTATGTGAAGAAAAGTGTTATGAAAGTAACTCCAGTAAATGCAGCTGCATCTTTAAATTACTGGAACAGAGTCCATCTCAGCTAAACCAGCAGAAACCCAATAGTAAGAGTAATTTTAACTACATTAGTCCAGCACAAATGAGAGCAAATTATTTTGCTGCATTTCAGCTGATTGGTGTGTGGATCAAATTACCAAAGAGTTTAAAAGAAGAATCATGCAGAGTGCTATTTAGCGGAACAGTATTTAATCTGCATTTAATTCTTCTCAGGTAGAAGAAAAAGAGAAAAGCGGGATTTGAAATGCAGTCAGAATGACTGTGCTTTGGAAGGCAGGTGTTTTGACGCGTTTTCAGAAAAACAACAATCTGTAAAACACTACGTAAAAAGTTTCTCGCTGACGCAAGGTAAACCAGCGGCGAGCACCAGCCCGGCCCGTGCAGCTCTACCCTGCGTGCCGCGCTGAGGTCAGCTGCGGTGCCCACGGGATGCCCCCGGACCCTGGCAGCGGGCGTCCCGAGGGACAGCCCCTCCTGCGGCAGAATCCCAAAGCCTCCGTGAAGCGACAGCGTTTCACACAGCTTTACCATCTCCCAGGGCCGGGGAATGAGAACACGACAAACGTACAAACTTCCTCGTCAGAGCTGAATTCCGCAGCGACCAGAGGATTAAGCTGATCTTTTCAGCCCAGTGCCTGAGAACGTTACCTTAACAAGGCTGAGCTAAAAACTGCACTGATTTCAGGCTGTCTGGCTGCGTTAAATTATATCACCAGGAGAAAATGTCAAGGATTTAAGTGGCCTTTGGGAGAAAAATGAAGGAGCCAAATGATGTGAGAGAGTCTGATAAAGAGAAGTTTAGAAACAAAATATTTCCATATTTTTTAAGCTGGGACTTGGAAGCTCTGCTGTTTAGCTCATTACATCAGAAGTCTGATTCGCAAGCAACTCCACCGCTGACTTTCTATTTTAATATATTACTAAAACTATATGCGTCCCATGGAATGCAACAAATGATGCCCCCATCCTTCGCTTCCATCTGTCTTCTGGACCTTTACGGTTTTCCCGAGGCTGCTATTTTAATTGGCAACGGCTTTTTCAACCCATGTTATTCTAACATTCCTAGGGAGAATGCCCAGAGGTGGCAGGATCCTAAGCTAACTCGAAGCATTTGCCTTTCTATCCCATTTTACTTATTTTTTTTCCAGAAGTTTCTTTTTGCAAAAATAAATGCCGGACTATTTACATCACTACTTATTTTTCCAGGAGGAGAAGACCACGGTGGGTGCCAGACACAGTACGTTACACGTCCCGGGTTGTGATGTAGCCGTTTCCATCACAGACGGTAAGCATGTAAGCGAGCAACACAGCACCGACCCTGAGAGTGCTGGCAAAGCGAGAGACGCTTTCCTAATAGCCAGCAACGAGGGCTCACTAATCCTCATCTCAGCTGACACTTCTTTGGCCTGGCTAGACATTGACATCATTTTTTCCCACAGTTATCAACCGTACAATAGCAGCAAGGCAGTGACATAGGTGCCGTTCTCCTGGCCGGCAGCGAAGGCCACGCCGCCCGTTGCCGTTCGCAGTCCTTTGAACACTCAAGCGAACCATCCCGGTGCTGACATAATCTCTCCGCGGTGACTATGAGTCTTCCCAGAAAGAAAACACCAGCTTCTGCAGCACACCCGTCAGCCCTCCGGCAGGCTGGAGCACGGCTAGGCTCGCTATGCCGCCCTGCGCCACGCTGCGCGCGCCGAGCGCCAGTAACGCAAGAACAAACCAGTCCCTTCCAGGAACTGGCTGGTCAATTAGACACTGAATCCAGGAGCCCTCCGGGCCAAACCCCCGTATCGAAATGGATGTTATGAAGTGTCCTATCCTCAGGGAGAATTAATTGCCATGTTAATGTCTAAATCAAATAGTTTGGGATGCCTCTTTTCACTCCACTTTGCTAAACACAAGCACACGGTATTTGCTAGGTGACAAGCAGGTCTCATCCACAGCAGGACAACAAAGGCAGTGCCAGTGCCCGCAGGGGTGACACGCAAACTTACTGGTACCCTCGCCGTAGAGCTTAATGCGATTTTCCCTTAGAAACAGGTTTTATAAAAAGCTCTAAAACAACAAAAGACTCAAGTCTTCCCTGACCATCTTCCAAATTCATTCCTTCTGGAATTTTAACTGGCATCTGGATAACTTCCTGCAGTCTGCTTTAGACATGCCTTCCATGTTCAGCTTATTCTAGGCATGACATCATGAATCGGGCCTTCCTCAATAACCACCCATTTCAAGTGAAAACAGAACCCCTTCCTCATCTTCTACGAAAGGTACGTCTGCAAGAAACGTATCTGGGAAAGATCCGGATAGTAACAGGCTACCGTGTATTTACACAGTACTTGTTACTCCAGACTTAAAAATGCTTCAAAAGGCTGGGTCCACAACAGCAGTTCCTATGAACTGAAAAACTCTAAGAAGAGGAATTAGCAAGAAAAAGGGGGGTGGGGAGGAAGAAAGGTGAAGCGCCTCACAAAAGGCCATCAAGCCAGTCAGTGGGAGAGCTGCATTTCCAGGCTCCCAGGGCTCCTGACTCATTCCCAAGCCATGAGAGCCCGGGCTCCGAGGCATCTGAACTCTGCATTCTTATCGAATCAAACCTCTGGAATTTCCCCAGCAGAAGTGCCATCTTAGCGTTGGCTCGTGGGAGAGTCCTTAAATAGGTCAAGTTTCTTCTTTATCAAAATAAGGATGTGTTCTTTACACATATTGATTACGAGTACTCCTTTCAATTACTCAGCCCTTTCGATTCACAAAATTCAACGTGCTGTGACAAAGGAGAGAGAAGTACAATCAGCTGCAGCAGACTTTCGCCGCTCTTTCTAAACAACCTACATCCTGATCTGCCTCAAGTTGCGATGTCAGCTAGAAAATTAGCTCATTAGTGGAAACGTTTAAGGCAGGGTATGTTAATACCTGTATATGGGGTCCATGAAAAAGGGTGATGGCTTAGCATAATGCAGGGATGGCTGCTGAGGCAGTTGAGACTGGGAAATCTTGGGTAAGACTTCACTTGCCATTAGCTTCCTTTCCCCATAAATGTGGTTTTTCCGTGGCTCTCTTCCTCCATTCTGACTGGCTCGGATGCGGTTGCCGATGCTCAGATCCAGTGGCTGTTCTTCCCCTGAGGATGGGGCTGGCAGGACCTTAGGTGGCGGCAAGATTGGCTTAATCTCTTTTGGCTTTGTGGTGAGATCGAAGGGCGACTCTGAGCTGGTGCTGCCTACTTTGTGGAGGTCCCTGGGTGACTTTGGTTCTGCCTTGACCAGCAAGTTGTGATTGAGGGTCCGCTCCGTAAAAGGATAGAGTGAATGGGGGAAATTGGGGAGGAACTGAAAAGGGAACATGGAATGATATGGGAGCGAACCCATCTTTTTCTCCTGCATCCCCATAAAGCCAGGCCCAAAATACTTCTCTGCGATGGAGGCGATAGCTTTAATAGAGTCATTAGCTGCTCCCGTGGTAGGCAGCAGGTGCTCTTCGGGGGGAGGAAAGAAGGAATGCTGAGAATAGAAGAGAGGGATCTCACTCGTGTTGTTGGTGGAACTCGCAGACACAGAGCTGCTGACAAAATCTGGCTTGCTCTCGATTTGTTTGCTCTTATCTTTTGTTTTGTCCCTGTCACTCTCTGCATCACTGTCCAGGTCAGAACCGGTGCCAGTAGTGGTGTCCAGATCTGTGCCTGTGGTTGTATTGACATCCTCAAAGTCACTGCCATCGGACATGTCACTGTTCCTGGCTTTTAGCTTCTCCAGGTAGGAGTTTTCCAGGCTGCTTTCACATTTCTCCTCTCCTGAAGTGGCCTGGTTGCTGTTGCTCACTGCAGAGATCAGAGGAAGTGCTGGGTTCCCAAGGGGGCTTGGAAGCTTTGTGTCTTGAGTGTGGTTGAGGGGACTTTTGAGCAGTTGTGTGGGTGGTAACAAGGGGGGCCTGGGGTATAGAGACGGTGGGAAAATCCCTGGGAATCCCGGAGTGAGGGCAGGAAATGCTGGGGGGGCAGGTGAGAATGGAAGCCCCCCCGGGTGCGGGCGGGATGGAAAATAATCATTAAATCCCAGGCTGGCATGATTGAGGTTGGGAGAGGGCTTGGATTTGTCCATCATGGAAGTGGGCGTTAGGGGTAGGCCAGGGGCAAAAATGCCCCCTGGGTTGTAATGGTTCTTGCCCTCGCAGAAGCGCCGGTGCTTGTTGAGAGAGGAGGTAGTGCTGAACATCTGGCCGCAGTCCTTGCACTTGATCTGGGTGCGACAGTCCGCGTGCATCCGCTTGTGACGGCAGAGGTTGGAGAACTGCGTGTAGGATTTGTGACAGACCTCACCTAAAGCATCAACAGAAACCAACAACAAAAGCAATATGAAATTAACAGGAAATGGCAGAGAATTCATGAGGAGCTTCATCAGCATCCCCCACCCCTTCCACCCGGCACCTGAAATCCCCTTTCCCTAAAGAGAGAAGAAAAGAGGGAAAAAGCAGGCCGTAGCTACACGCTGGACTGGCTCTCTCGAAACCCGGCTCCACGCTTCTCCTGCTAAGGCTTCCCTGCGGAATTTGGGGCACACCGTTTGGTTTCTTTGTGCTTCAGCTCTCCCTCAGGAGTCCACCTGGTCTCTTCACCTCGCAAGCACGTGGGACAAGCTGTCTCCCTCTTTAGGTGTTTATAGCGGACTCAGCCTGCCCAGGCTGGGATCCTGGCTTCATTCAGAAAAGGAAGAGGCAGCCCTGGGAATCCCGGCCGAGGGGGAGCAGGCTGGAAGCCCCGCCGGAGCAGCTGTCCGAAAGCAACGCTTCCTTCGGATCCAGCCATCGTCCAGAGTCACAGAGGCCACCGTCCCAGAAATAACACCACCTCTGCCCTTCAGTAACGCCCCGTCCTAGAGGATCTCTCAACAAGCGGCTCGCTACAGGAATCTGAGGAGCTGCGCTACTCCTGCTCAAACTTCTTTTTTTTTAATTTTCAGTAGAGACAATCATGCATTTTAATGGTAATATCTATTTATATGAGCTAGTCCGCTTTCCCTTTAGCCCTGGCATGGCAGGAAGCGCTGAAGGGAGAACAACTTTGCCTCATTTAACCAAAGCCACCCTTTCTTTAATGCCCTTGATAGTAAGTAACCACTCCATAGGGACGCTCTATAAATACCTTGCCAGCCAGGCCTCAGTTCAGCTAGAAGCGGGGTGAGATCTTGCGTTCCTTAAATTACTAAGACACCCTAGCAATGCTAAGTTAACGCTACATCAGCGGTCTCTTTAACAACCTGTACATACCAAGCTTTCAAATTATGAATTTCTATGACCTCCTTCACCTACAGACTTCGCTGGTGTGGAAGGAACGGGGCAAAGTAAGGAAAAAATCCTACCCAAACTTTTCTATATATAAAAACACTGTAACTTTTTATTATCTGATGCCTCTTTCAACATAGGAATAAATTCTACTTCTTAGTGAATTAACACAGTTCTTTCACCACAGAACTGCTGTTCTCACCGTTCTGTAAACATGGAAACTGAGACAAAGAGAGGGAAAGCACATTGTTCGGAGCTGGGCAGGCAAGGACCCAAATCCAAATTCTCCTGACACCCAGTCCTCCAACTCCATGAGGAAGCGGGCCTTCCTTCCTCCCGCCCTCCCAGCTTCCACCGATAGGGACACGCAAGTGTGACTTTCCCTGTATTTTTTTCTAAATCTTTAGGATTTACATCAGTGCTTGAGTATCAAATGACTGTCAGGAGAGTATTTCACCGGCAGCTCTGAAAATGTTAGGGGAAGCCCTTTCCATTGAAATTCAAAGCAAAGACTATTAAAATGTAACAAATTTGACATTCCAGTTCAGATGAGCATCCCAAAATTCAGTGGATTGTCCCTGAAGCGTCTGCTGTGTCTGGTTTCCGATTGCACTAGAAACTTAATATGAACCGTCTTTCCTCCGAGGATTTCAGCCTTTCTGCTTTGGGCTTAGATACAGCGAGGAGCCGCAAAGGAGGGCAAACGGGGAGAATTAGAAAGTCACCAGAAGAGCTTCAATGTTTGAGTAACAGCTTTTTCAAATGAGTATGCTAAAGCCATCCCCAGTTTTTGGCAATCACACCTTACAAACTTGTGTCAGTTCTTCTGAACTACTATTATTGTATACATACAGTTTTAGGGCTGTTGCATGTATTATTTTAGCTACCTTAGGCTTCCAAAGAAAGGATTGGGGTTTTTTTACTTCATTTTAAAACGTTTTCTTAAAAATTACCTAAACAGGGTTCTTAAAGGAAACACTGCTCAATTTATTTTCCATAAAGCTAACAACCTATGAGACACAACCACCTCTGTTTCTATAGAAATTCAAGCAGAAGGGTACGTGAGCATCCGCGCAACACACAAGTCCCGCAGACTCGATCCGCCTTTCGGGGTTGTTCCTGCGCTCGCCACCCCCGAGGCTCAGGGGGAGGCGAGGTGCCGTCCCCCCGGTGCAGCAGGCTGAAGCCAGGACAGCCGGTTCCCTGCGCCTGGCTCGGCTCTGCCCTACTTCAGCCCTTGGTTCTAGAAGGGGGGAGCAGAGCCAGGGTCTTCAGGGTGGTGGGAGTGACCCCGTGTGTCCGAATGGACAGGCAGGTGCAAACACTTCCACGGGTGAGGATACCAGCAGTAAGCTCCCTCTCAAATTACTAACAATACCTAAAGAAATGTCACATCCGGGGGGATTTCTTTAAAAACGCATGCTTTTCTTTCCAGAACAAAATTACCCCCTTCTAATTTTAACCACCCCCTCGCCGTGTGCCAAGGGATGCGATATTGGGGTTTAGAAGATACACGCACGTTTATAATAAATGGCTAATCTGCTTTAACAGATCGTATCACAACTGAGTGCACTTTCTGTCAGTTTTCACTGGCTCAACAGTGTGTTTGTGGTGTTTGCGTTATTTTTATTGCATGCATTCGCAGTGTTGCAAAAACAAAATTATATTGTTCCCATACGGCAAAACTTTACCAGAAGACTAAGGATAACAAAGGCAAAGGCTTCCAAGGGAATCCGGTTCCTTTTTTCCATTTTCCACCCCAGGAAGAGTTGCTAGATATATATGATGCTGCACAAAATTCTCTGAAGAAAAGCGCTATAGGTAAGAGAGCTCACATCATCACTCTAAAATAAGGAAAACTGGAAATTTCTTGTTGAAGTCTCCAGTTATACAATGATTTAGTAACTCTGCGTGTAATGTCCTCTCTTGCTGTTCTGTATTCTGCAGTTATAAAGTTACAGTTTTGTGGGTTTTTTTTTAACGCCAGGTATAATATTGTAAAAAACCAACCAACCAAACCCCCCCACCCCCCATGCCCTTTTCTCCCGCTGAGCAGGAGAGGAAACTTCCCAGCGCATCCTGCCTCACGGCTCCCCCGAAGTTGCTAATGGATTCCATATTCACGCTTGTGACTCCACCTGGCACATCTGAACTTGGCAGAATCACTCTCAGGTTCCTTTACACGCTGATTTAGACTGACAACTCCCTAATTCTTATGAGGTGAGAGTGAGGGGATTATGAGAAGAAATCATTCATCTCACTGCAGCAGTACTATGAGATTCAAATTATCTCTTTCATGTGCCCGTCATCAAATGAAAGATTGCATCAAAATGAGCAATAAGAGTATTTTTTCTTCCTCCACTGACACCCATCTGATTATCTCAGAACACGTTAATGAAACGAGTCTCCCAGGATACTCTTGCATACTGTTCCCATTATGCCAATAGGGAAAAAAAAGGCAGCAGTGGGTTCCGTGGCTTCCCTACCCTAACATCAAAGCCTGGAATCAAACACAGATCCCGTTCTGTGCTTGAACTACGCTTTCTGAAGGGTGTCAGGAAGTAGTCCCTAAAGTTTCGATAGCTTTGTTGTGACACAATCCGCTTTTCTGCACAGTTATCAAAATCCAATAGGTGCTGCGTCAATTAAAAAAATATACAACCCTGTGAATGACAAGAAAGGAGATGAACAGCTCTCAAGGGAAAATGCCCTTTTGGAAATATTCCACTGAAGAGAGCACTAAGGACACAGTTAATCTGCTATTTATTTGGCTTCCGAGCATTATCTAGATGAAACATGCGGTACAAAAAGAAGGAAAAACCTCTTTTTAAAAAACACCTTCTTCTTGCCTCTGTGACTATTCCAAATTCTTTACAACGGCTACGGGATTTGAGGCACCCCTGAAAAACACTTCGATCAGGCTGTGTCAGCTATTTATTTATGTCACCGTCATGAACATTCAAAAATTATTAAGGCAAAAAAAGAAAAGAGAAAGAAAAGATATGAGAAAATGGCATCACTAGGACTGCTGAGAGACTCAGCTTTTAACTTGTCAAGAAAGTCAAAAACTGCCATGAATGTTTACTGAAAAAACAGGGAGCATGCAAAAAAAAAAAAAAAAAATTGCTGCGGAATTTCATCTTGTGCTCTGACCTATAAAATTACAGCGGCTGCTCACAGAGGGACAGCTAGTACTGGGGGGCCCCCGCAGGATACGTGCAATTATAGCGAAAGCCAGAGCTCGGTGATGGCCGTGACAACTTACATATGAAAGGTTTGACAGTACTGTGAATGTGCTTGTGTTGTTTGAGGCCAGACGAGGTGGCAAAGGTTTTGCCGCAGTCCGGGCAGGCATGGGCCCGCGCGCCAACGTGCTGGGAACGGATGTGCCGCTGGAGGTTGCTGGGGTCGGTAAACACCTGAAAGAGAAAACGCCTTGAGGGAGGGAAACAAAGCAGTAGGGAGAAGAGCGTATATACGTGAAAAGCTTGACTATTTTTTCCGTTTCTTGTCACCGCCGCTCCTGGCGTTAGGAGGGCAGGACGTTCACCTCCCGCTGCAAACAGACAATGAACTGAGCAGGGCTGAGCCGTGCCCTGCCAGGCTGCGGCACGCTCTCCGCAGCGTGCGGTGCTCGCAGCTTAACAGCCCTTCGCTCACCCCCGTCCGCCCGGCCCAACGCTCACTGCCCCCGGCAGCCGCTCCGGCACCGGGGAATGGCCAAAGGCGAGCTGCTCGGGGCAAGGCTGAGCTCCGCATCCAAGCTGAGATGCTGGGGCCAGCTGAGCACACCGCTCTCCTGGTGTTACCACGCTCCACACCACGGCCGGGCCACCGCACCGGCACCGGTTGCCCATCCTCTGGACCCCTTCCCCCAGGTCCCAGCCCCTTCTCCCAACAAAGCTGCCCACGGGTACCACGTCCCGCACTGTACCTTAACACAGTTTTCACATTCAAACCGTTTCCCACTGTCGTGAGACATTTGGTGACGAATCAGGTTGGATTTCCAGTTGAAAGCCTTGGGACACTGGTCGCACTTGTACTCCCTCTCCTCGGTGTGGATTACCATGTGCTGCTCCAGGCTGGGAAAGAGAGACAGGGCTGAGCTCGCATGGCAGGCGGCGGCACCCAACCCATCCCGGCTCCGAGCGCCCACCTGAACCAGCGCTCGCTGTCGAGGCGTGTACTGTTACCGCACTCCTGCCCCGTATCAGGGAGGTCTGAACCCAGGAGAGGTGACTAGAGATGGCGATAGAGGAACGGGCCGGGGGGCCCGGGGGGTCTCCAGAACCCCCCTGCGGCCACAGAGCACGGCTGCAAAAGCCGTTGTGAAAGGGAGGTGAGCAGCACACCGCCCACGAGAGGCACAGCGACACGCAAATACCATTTATTTTTTTGGCATTTATTTCGCAGATGGAAGCTGCCGTATTCTGCCTCAAAACATCGCTGTGTTTTATGATTTTTCTTATGAAATTCCCAAGTCCATTTACAAGGGGGAAAAGGAAGGTAAAACTAGACCTGACCCTGCAGGTTCCTGAAGGGAAAAATGAGCACTTTGTGACCAAGATTTCTATGGCATCCCCACAGGGAAAGACAAGATATTAGCTGTTGCTGCTGAGACTATCACGTTGCCGTTTTCACGGGCACGAAGCCCACGGCTTCCCAGAACACAGCAACTTAGCATTGGAAAGAAACATGATAAGGTGCAAACACATTTCACTTCTAAATGTCAGACATCTTTTATTACTTAACTCGGCAATTGCAACTTCTGCCAACTGGCAGCCTCTCCCAAACCAGGAGGATGATGGCAAACCAAAGCGGCTGCTGGAACGGGGCCACGGCAGGGAGGGCTCTCCAGAGAAAGGCGCAGGGTGCTCTGCTTCCCCCGCGCCGCAGGGCCGTCCCCGTGCGTCGGCACGCAGCGTCCTGCTGGGCCACCGAGCCAGGGGTGACAGTCAAGGGAAGGCACCGCCGGCGGCAGCGGGGCAGGTACGGAGCCTGGGAAACCGTTCCGCTGAAGAGCAAGTGCTGTAGAAAGTACTAAGCAGGCTGGGAATCCTGCGCCTCCCAGGCCAGCCCTGAGAAACAAAGGAAGACAATCCCAGTCCTTCGCTGCCTTCGGTGTAGTTTAACGGGAGTTACAAATACTCCTCTGCACTGTGGATTCTGATAAAGGACAAACTTCTGTGAAATCTACCACTGCCTGAAATCCCCTACAGACCGATACTAAAGCATTCCTACGGAACTTTTAAAGCACAGCTCTATTTTTAATAGGAAAATTAAAACTCAACACTACTGGAAAATCCTGCCAGTCTTCATTAAACGCTACAGGACAACGTCGCAGCAGATAACCCCTGGGCATTCCCACAGAGCCCGAGGGATTTAGGAACCTAGGAATTGACTCAGCCTTACCAGGCTGCTCTCACTGCCTTCAGCTGCCCTGGGGGACCTGCATTCCCAGCGGGACTGCATGCCACAGCACCCTGGCACCAGCGGGCACCTGCCCGCTCAGCGGTGGAGCAGAATGGACCTGACGCTGGGGTCCTTCAGAATTCCCAGTGTAAAGGCTAATCGCACTGACAGTCGACCTGCACTGAAATCTTTGTGCCCCAAGGACGTTCGCTGGCACACCAACAAGGGCAACCGTGTAGAAGGTGGCTTCATCACAAGTGGGCTTGGTGGGACGGCAACCTGCCTGGCAGCTCCACAGCCTGGTCTCGGCAGCCACCAGCCTGCTTCTCCCTTGCAGAACCTCCTCTTCCTTCAAGTCAGATAGTTAATATTCAGGAACGTGCCCCTTATAAACTGCCAATCTGCTAATTTTGAAGAAGCAATATTCATTTTGCTAAAGAAATAGTGTTCTTAACACTACAAGATTTTTTACACATACAAAGAAATATATACCTTTCATATACATATACAAAAATACGTTCCTGTTAACCGTGATTTATGAGTTTATTTAGAGCAAATATGGACAAACTAATATGCTGTTTAGAGGCAAGTACCTACTGGGATTAGCAAAACATTTATTTATTTAGTCAGCTGCTAAATGCTCAATTTCAGTTCCCCAGTGGCACTCTTGATTTGATCTGTATTAACTTCTGAAAAATTATAAGACCATCTAGGTACGCTGACTGGATATATTCTGTGTTTTAGTGGCTTTCTCGGCACATAAAATGCCACAGATTGATGGGGGAGGGATAGATGTGGACATTCTCTCCCAGCTCCACTAAATCCATCAGCGTGCAGTACACCGAATGGTGATGTTGCTGACTCTATCCTTCCCCCGTCGAAAAAAACTACTTCATATTATTTGCTTAAAAAAACCCAACCCAAATCTTTGGCATCACTGGTCTAAAAGGTAATGCAGCCACTGAGCCCAGCAGCCCCTACCGCAACTCCAAATGTTTTCCAAGAACACAGGTCTGTGGCCAGTGACTCGGGAGTACCTCCATCTGAGTTCAGCTGGAAACACCTTAAAAAGGTCTCTCTGGCACCTAAGGGCGCTCCAAAATTGGAAATCCATGCTAGCACACACATAGACTTTTACCCTAAGCTTGAGAAGTTTGTGTTGAGCACAGTGATGACCGGTAAATGTTCTGCCACATTTCCTGCTTAATTAAAAGGTCTGTAAAGTAATGGTTAGGAGTGACAATTTTGACAAATCAAAACAGGAGAAGGTCCTGAAAATAAATCCAGACAGGGCTTGTGAAATTGGTGTTTGGTCCTCGGCCCTTCCAAAGGTTTCTGAGCCGACTTTGAACAAGTCATTCGTTCATCCCTTTTACCTATCTGCTCTTAAAAGCAGTGCTTGTGCTGGGCGCCCTCTGCTCCACTGCCAGCAGCGCTGGCGACGGAGATGTGCCCGAGGGGAGCCAAGGCGACACTGAGTCAAGGTCTGTCTCACCCACTTCTCCCAAAAAATCAAGGGAAACTGGGACCTTAACTCAGCCACCTCATCTGAATACCAAGAATGAGCTTCACCAGACGACTCTGAACATCCTACCCCCAGGGACAAGTAATCACTACAGGGTAAAAAAGGGACTTAAAATCTTTCTGCTTCTCTTCACCCCTGTGAAACGGACAGAGCGTCACCCCAGGCCCCCAAGGGGAGCCAGGAAATCCACTGATGTGACCAAGAGGAGACTCCATATACGTTTCAAAAGGGCATGTCCTAAATTAACATAAAAACCAGAGAGTGCTGGAAGCTAAAGAGAAGAAAGTTTCTAACACACAGCTAGAGAGGTAAAAGAACTGGAATTTCTACTAGACATCACAAATATTTAAAACATTTAAAGGAAGCTTTCCTTTTCTTGTCAGGTAAAAAAATTAAGAGAATTGCAGCCTCCTAGTATCTAATCAAAAGTAGCCAACGTAGAAACACAAGGTGAGGAATAAAGACATCAAACTGTGCCAACAGAACCACTCCACAGATATCACTGGCAGACAGTATCTATTACCAACCTTTAAAACGCCCACAACGCAGCCAAGAGCCAAGCTCTTTTCAATACAGATAAACCACTGGAATGTTCTTTATGTTTCCCCTTTCTCTACGTTTTTTAAAAGAGATTTTTTTTTTCTTCACTTATTCACCTAGATAAAAGATCTGAAAGTAACAATATAATTAAGTTCAAAATGACTAATGCTGGTGAACACCATCCTTTCAAAGTTTTAATTGAAATCAAACAGCCCTTATACTGCCTTTAAGCTCAACCTTTTTGCTCCGCTTATATAGCACATGACAGAGGATTGCCAGTTCTCATGATTTTATAACAAATCTTGCTGTGCCTGGTGTTTGTTCATCTAAGAAGTCAAGTGAAATGAGTATGTGAGAACTTCAACCTCTGGTAAACAGAGAAAACTCTGGTCCTTATGCTGTGGAGAAAGCCTTGAAAATACAGCCCGGGAGTTAAAGGCTCAGGATGCAAATAAACACAATCCTAAAATGATTAAAAAAAACCCTCAACTTTTCAAAACTGGCTCCTAGTGTTTAACCATTTCAGTCTCACATTGCAAATGAATCAGAAATCTCAAAGACCTCTGCTTTAAAGCTGCATTTGATTATGCTTGAATTTTTCCTTTTTTAAAAAAGTTTAATTCTTGTTTAGAGTTGCCTTATAACAATAATTGAATAATTATTGCAAATAGAAATATGAGATGGAGACTATCCTATCTTCTTTTTTTTTTTCCTTTTCACGTTTCTATTACAAAAATGCTTGGTGAACACAAAATTTTTCATGAACATTTTCTTTTTAAAAAAATTAAAGGCAAAAATTTGATCAGAACAGGATATTTTAGTTGCTTCTACAAGATCAAATAGGAGCTCCTGACCATGTTAAGAGTTCTTAGTATAGCACTGCTTCTTGATACCCATTGATCTCAAATGACCAAGAACTATGCATAAAAAAAAGTCTTCAGGCAAATACTGGCGGAACATAATGCTAGTGTTTTCCCTCAGATCCAGATCACACGGGAGCAGCTGCTGCAAAGACGGTAACCAGGTCTGTCGACCTGTCACAGCCCTGAAAAAGCCAGAGGGCATTCAGAAAACAGCCATTTAAACCTTATGTTGCCAACAACCTGTGGGTGCTTCTACCAATGGGTAACGAAAAGCCCCACAGTCTATGAAATAAGATGCTATCCAATAGCTAACGACACTGAAGGATCCCAAAAATGACTTTCCTGAACCCTATGGAAGGCACACTCCCCCACAGCTGTCCTGAGCCGCCCAGCTCCCACCTCAGTCCCACGTTTCCCATCATCGGACAGGACTGCGCAGGAGGAACGGAGAGGGGCAGGCCAGAGGAGGCTCTGGCAATTTGCCGGTACCTGTATTTATTGGGGAACATCCTCTCACAGTCTTTGCACTCATAGACCTGTCCATCTCCAAGACCTTCTTGCTTGATCTCGTCATTCAGGGTCTCGTACAGGGAGCTGACGGCGTTGCAGGCGTACTTCTTGTGTCGCCGCAGGTCGAGCTTTGACTGAAAAAGTTCATCACAGTCCTCGCAGCGAAACGTGTGCTCTTCTACAACAGACAGAGAAGATGATTTTGACTTGGGGATCAGGGCGTTCAAACAAGTCTAATTATTTTACCCAGCACTGGGCTTGTAAAGAAAATGTAATATTCTGTGAGGATCTCTCGGGCAAATAAAACAAAGAGGAAATTTGCAAGTGACAGGAGAGAGAAACCAAGGTAGGCTGTGCCAGCAGATTGCTTTCACTTTAAGCATTAAGAAAAAAAAATAATAAATCACACAACCAGGAGAGATCTTGTTTTCTTTGCGCCCTGGCCTCTGCTGAGACGTAGAGACCGACAAGAATGAGCAGATACACAAAATACTGGGGCTACTTCTGCAGAATTGCGTTTGTTTGCAGTGAGGTTTTTTGAAAATATGAACGAGCTTTTCCTCAAAAGGGGCTACCGGGGAAAAAAGGAACAAACCACACTGATAAAGACAGACACTGGGAAAAGCAAATTGTCACAGCACAAACCTGGAGAAGCTCCTTTCTAAGAAAATGTCTTTCTAATGTTATCCTCCTAACTCGTCCTGCACGACTGCAGAAGCACAGTGCGCCACCAAACCCGAGGAGTTCAAAACCAGAGTACCACGGAAGAAAGAAAAGGCAGCCAAATTCTTTGTTGTTGTGCTGTTTTGCCTTTTTTTTTAAAAAAAAAAAAAGATCTAATGCACATAATAAATTATTGTAGTCAAGGTCAAACAAATTAAAAAGAGGGCAGCTATTATTAAGTTTACAAGGCAGCATCCTGACCACGGTGCCAAGCCAAACAATCAGCTCAGAGCTGTAAATTTTCCAGGAGAACGACCTCTGCGAGGGAGTCGGGATAGCTCCGCGTTTCTCCACCCAGCAGCCAGCTTGAAACAGAAGCTTCCCAGCCACCACTTAGTCACTGGTGCCGCATTTCCCTGTCCTCCTCTACCCTTTCCTCTGGATCCGGGGCTCTGTTTCCTATTAAGTTTTATTCTCTTTTTCTGATAACTTTACTTTCAAAAGGAAAGCTTGTGGTAAAACGCATTAGCTCGGAGGGAAGAGTGGAAATATTCCTTCTCAGAGATGCAGCCACACGCCAGTGAGGCGATGGAGCTGATCCTCCCTCCAGCGCTGCTGCTCTGCGGGAAAGGGGACGACGGGGTGAGACGCGGCGGCACTCGCGTCCTCGGGGCCGCTTCTCCGCCTGGAGTCCTTCTCAAATTCGGCAACCTTTCAGCAAACCCTTGGTTTAAAATTCCCCATGCACCTGCGCGCCCAAAGTCGTGCACAACTACAACCACTCAGGCTGCGCTTTAAAGCCTGAAATCCTGTTTTATATAAACCAGCGTTAGGTTTGTTAAAAGTGGGACACGAGTACAAGCAGAGGCAGTGTCACCCCCAGAGACCGCCGCTTCCCCGCCTGCGCTCGGGCAATAATCTCCTTTCTCCGTTTCTCTCAATACAGCCTATTTAAACGCAGGCTGTGGTTTTTGACCCGTGCCCCTGCACGCCGGCGAGTCCGCGACTTGCTTCTGCGGTGACTGAGGCAGACAAGATCCCATGAGCTGCTACAGCAAGCCATGTAGGCAGATGAAACCCAAAGTGGTCCACACCTACACGGAAAGTATCGACATGCCCACAAACTGGAAAAAGTCAAACACAGCTGAAAAAGAAAGTATCACCAAGACACAAGCAGCGAAGCCCTGCTCTTTATCCGAGCTGCGTGGCTAGTGGTCCTACACCCGGCTTGCACAGGGAACGAAAAAAATACTGAGATGCTACAGGATTTCCTGAGCTGCGGGAGAGAGGGGTGTAAAAAGAAATAAAATGCGGAGGGTCAACATCTTCCTTTGGGGAGAAAAGAGGATTTTGAATAAAAAAAGGAGACCGAAGGGAAGAAAATACCCACATCTTTCCCATTTCAGCTAGTTTTGACACATCGTGTACTCTGCAATCGCCATCAGCAGCCTCACAATGAAGCGGATCAGGCCCTGCTCTACTCCTTGGAGAAGTTCTGTTTACTAGCATTTTGCAGAACAGTACCAATATGTATCTCATGCGTTTTATGTCCCTGGGGAGGGAAACCTGGAAATCAGGATATAAAAAACTACCTAGCAGTATCGAGAGACTGTGTATAATTTACCATTAAAATAATCCAAACTACTTTTTAGGGGAAAAAAAGGAAAAAAATGAGAAAAGGAAAAAAAGAAAAGAATTGCAGCATCACCTTATGTCCCTGTTACTGCGTTTTACTTGTGACAACAGCGCGAAGCACACAATGCTACCTAGGAAAACTTAATATTTCATCTGCACGTGTTTATGGACCAAAAATGTTCTTGGTGTGGAAGCAGCAAGGGAGGGGGCAGGGGCCGTGCGCAGGTGTGTTTGGGAACCTTTGCACTCTCCGCACATCCCTAACTCGGGCGAGAAGAGACAAGCCTGACAGCATCAAGTGTCCCGAACGCAGGCGCTGCACGGGCTGAGGCAATAATCTCATCATGCCACCTCTCCTCATTATTAGTGAATTCACGTTAGCTCTGAAACGAGTGTTTATCTGCTACAGCGCTCAGTTTCCGCAGGCTCGGACGTCAGGCTCTACTCAAAAGTGTCGTCGGCACTAATGGACATGACCTTACTCCTGTTCTGGTCTTGACTCCTAGAGACGTACGTGGGACAGAACTTCATTTGACTCATGCAGCCCACTGAACTGTGGAGTAAGAGGATAAATCCCTCGGTAACTCCAGATAACGTGGAACTGCTCTGGCAAGCTGTTTGTCTACCTCAGAATTCACCCCAAAAATCACCCCTTTTCGCTCTTCTGTAAATACGGTGATGGCTCAGGGTGAGAAAGCTTTCCTGTAGAAGTGACCGAAAGGTCCCCGGACCGGGAACTCCCAGGTACCTTCACCTCTCGAGACGCTCCTACGAAACTCCCAGCATCTCTCAAGCTCAAACTGGGAAATCCTCAGACCGGAAAACTTGGCATGGAGGACACAGATTTTTTTTTTTTTTAATTTTTTTTTATTTTATTTTTTGGACTTCAGAGAAAATGCATCAAAATACCTTCTGCAAATCCATACTAAATTCTTCCTACTTCAGTTGGAGATTTACATGATTAATTGTATCTTATTTCACCCAAACTATCCTCTAGGAACCAGAAACCCACACTGAGTTTGGAAAACTAGCCATGGAGAATAATTTATTATCTACCTGACTGAAGATGGACAACTTGCAAGCACCCCCTCGCCCCGCACACAGCCTGATACAGCACTACCTGTTGTTATCAACGAGAACGACAGGGTTTTGTCCTTTCTATGAGACTACAGAGTAGGCAGACAGACGGGCAGATGAAATGCATTAACAGCTTCGGTAATAACTGTTAGAGAAGAGATTTTGCTTCTAATTCTCCCTGTCCTTTGCCAGCAGAATCACAGATCTCGCACAAATCCCACCCAACCGAACACGATCCGCAGCGGCAGCGGCTGGCAGCGGCTGGCAGAGCTACGTTTCCTGCGCTGCCCCATCAGACTTTTAGTAAGAAATGTAAGAAACAAGACAGCTCGGCTAAGGCGTGGGCATTTTTCGCTTCGGCATTTGCACACTTTCAGAGCTACACAGATCTAGCCCTTGCACATCACTGCACCGAAAAAACCCTGTCTATTTTGTACAGGCTCGTGCTTCAGTAACAACAACATTCCTCTCCGATCATCAAACACAGCGGCTTTCTCATAGGTAGAGAGATGGACGATAAGAAAAGAAATGCATGCGCTTCGGAATATTCGGGTTTGGAAAAAGAAATTTTTATTGAAAAGAAGAACTGGAGAACTGACAAAAATACGATTTAAAGCCTTGCAGTCGCACGTTATGCGTGTCGCCACTGGTTGCAAATACTATTCTGATGCTCGGGCAGGTTAAAGAGCGGAAGAACTGACTGGCTGGTCGAGTAGCTGATTGTATCATACCAAAATCCAACACCCATTCCTCCAACATTCCCGTTTCCGAACTTTAGAAGATTAGAGACCAGACTGCTCAATAAATACCGCCGCAGGGCAAGGAACTGAGCTGTGGACTAAGGGCCAGACCAGCGCCCTGCAGAAGGAACCGAGGAGGCGCAGGGCTGAACTAAGACCTGGTATCTATTTTGTGTCTTTATAGCAGAGATGCAGTTTGCAGACTTCAGGTTCACTGAAGGTTTGGGGATTTTTTTCTTTCTTTAAGCACCAAAAATAAAAATATTACCCTTCAAAACAAGTTTTCATTAAAGTTTTCTTCTTTCTTTAAGCACCACAAATGAAAATACTGCCCTTCAAAAAAGGTTACTACTTCAGTATCTTACAGGGAGAAAGGATAAAAAGAAAAGAAAAACCCAGTTACAAAAAAATTGCTGCCTGTTCTCTATGTCTTGTTTGTCAAATCTATGGTTATATGTGTCTATCTTAAGTTCCATCAGTAACACTCAGGACAAAGCAGGAATGTAACAGAAAAATAAATCAGTGCCTAATAGCTTTCAGAGAAACCAAGGGGAACACAATTATGTGGCATCTACATGCTAATCTACCAGACTTGAATCTCAAAGGAGTTCAAGTGCCCTACTCAAAATTCCTGCAGTGATAAGGGGTCTGCTGTGTTTGGCTGGGGTTTGGATAAAAGATTTTTATGATAATTATCTTTGTGCGGAACAATTTTGCATTTTCTTTCTTGTTAATTCAGAATCGAAATGGGGGTGCCAGGCAGCAGGAAGATAGCATTACTGAAAGTAAAAAGTATTAAGAAGTCAAATATTTAATGTTGGCCTATTCTAATTTGAAAGCAATTATGTGGCAAAAGCACTAGACATTACCGGGAAGACACAGATAAACGTTACATAATGACAAAGGTGGAAAACAAGGAGCACTTTTTGCTTATTCCAATAAAAGCCTATTCGAAACAGAAATGCAAAAGAGTGGCGAGTTTTCTTTCTGATTTCCCCCTGACATCAAAAAAAGGTATGTGTTACTCCATCATTGTGAATACAGAAATTATTTATCTCTGCGTGTTGGTTTCAAGAAAATTATTAACTTTTTGGGGGGAGAACACTGAAAAAATAATCCCAAACCTGACATCTCAGTGAGACGGCAGCTACGGCACTGCCTGTTCCTTCACTTCACCCACGGACCTGCAGCAACAGCAGCACTAATCCTCAAACTACCCGCTTTTTCAGAAGTATTTCAAGTGAATTGTGCACATCATATGCATACTCTTAAAGAGTTTCAGTGCAAATTTGAATCTGAAAATTATATTCATGTACAGGTAAAAGAAAATAAATGTACTGTAGGATGTCCAGGTGAGATAACTCAGATTTCCGCGATTAATTATGTAGAACAGTATTTCCAAATAATAGTTTAAAAATGACTGGTAGATGAGAATATATTTATAGAAATTAGTCATCAAATAATGCGAAACCTGCAACAGGCTCGGCATTCAATGAATGAACAGAAAAAGACAGAAGTAACACGCCCTAACAATCTCTTCACTTGAGAAAATTCATGTACCTCTCACATTATTCTCTAACTTTCGCTGTCGCCAAATGCCGAGGAAACTAAGAACCCTAGAACAGAGCAGAACCTTTCAAGTCCAGATTTTCATTTCATTTCATTTCATTTCATTTCATTTCATTTCATTTCATTCCATTTCGTTTCATCTCATTTCAGGATCACGCTGGACGTCACACAGGGTTAGGTCTCCACAATGCTCTGCTGTGACCAGGGTTTTGTACTCGCCTCGGGAAAAGATCTGGACTTGCAAAGAACCTTTTTAAAATAGGAATTTTTCATTACTCTAGATATGTCTGTGCTGTTGCCTTGTTTTTACAGTGGTTTTGGGAATGGTGTAGCACATCTTTCCCAGTTTTCCCAAGAGACCACTTCCACTGCACAGCGTTGGTGCTGACAGGCTCTGCCACTGGCAGGGAAAGGGGTGGGATACTCAACACTGGTCCGAGTCTTGGATGAATATGGAGAAAAGCACTCTAAACAAGGGGGGGGGGGGGGGGGAAAGTCATCCTGGCGACACTCTCAGATTGCCAGAATATTTCAGGCTATGTGTCCCGCTGACCTGCTCTCCTGTCGCTGACAGGAGCCAGCAGCAGCTCCCACAGGGAAGCACGCAAGGACCCTGCAAGGAGCAGGTGAGCAGCGACCTGTCCCCAGGGAATGACGCCTCCCAGCTGCCTTGCAACAGCCTCTCCGGGGAACGGGCTCAGTCTGTGCGCCCTTCCCAAACCCCTCAAGCAGATTTGTAATCTTACGGTAGGAATTCTGGCTGTTCTTGCTCTTTGTGAAACTAGAGTTGAACCCAAAGCTTTAACAGTCTAACAGAACGACGAGCAGAAAGCTCCGTGCTTCTCCTTATCGCAAAGGTAAGTGCTTTACAGCCGCCTTTATGCGCCATGAAAAAGGACGGAGGGCTCAAGGTCTTCTCTTTTCTTTCTCTTTTCCCGTCCCTTTCCACACGTCCTCTTGAATTTCACATAGCACCGTTCCGGTGTAGGAAGAGAATCCAAAAATCTTAGCACACCGCTCCTTACCCTAGCTTACTCACTGAACCTGGAAAGCGTGATGGTCTTTTAGACAGTCTGTGTGATGACTGAACTTCAGTAATTAACAGCAGGATATTTAGAGGAAAGCGGTTGCGCTAATATCCACAGAGGTGAACGGGGCCCTCGGGCTGCTCCACACGCAACACGCGGTTAGGGAAGCTTCTCCCTCTGCCAGCCCGCTCGAGCCGTGCACCTCGTCCTGCAACACCAACGCGCTGCACGCAGCAGAGACATCGCAGTAATAAAAACGTGACCTTTCTTTTAAAAATAATCATTCCTTTGGCCTTCACTGCATCATTTCAGCGTTTCAGAGGTGTCTATATTTTAGCAATAATAATCCTAGCGATGACTCTTCCATCCTCTGCCTGGGTCCCTCTTTTCTCTGTAACCTAAAGCTCCAAAGACCAGTGTTTTCCAAGCCTTGGAATGGTTTGGCCCATTTTTATTACAACCAAAGAAACAGGATGACCCTGGGGATTAAAAAGGCACCTCCAATCATATTCAAAACCACAATGTTCCTCAAAGAGAAGAAGCAAATTAATCTGTTGCATGCCTTGAGGTCAATAAAAACTCACTTGCTATCATTGACTAAGACGGCTACTCTCACCAGAGAAAGGGTGAAAAAAAAGCATAAAATATTAACAGTTACAGAAGGGGCAGGTACCAGATCAGGTTTTAGTCCCAGTTCAGCACTAACTGAGGTTCCCACCGCTCCTAGGTTTGCTGGTGAGAGGTGCACAAAGGTCCTAGCTAGCAAAACGAGGCCTTACCTTCCATGCTGGGCGCCATGTTCCCAAGTGAATAACCACCTTCCTTCAAATACACCAAGAGCTCTTCTCCTGGCTCAATTTCTTTAATAACTTTATAATAGATCTGGGAATCAGAAACAAAAATTGAGAGACATGTTAAATATGCAAAGACTTGCATTTTACATTTTAACCAATAACTCAAAATTATTGCAGCTAATAGGGGAGGCTGTCACTCGATTTGTGTGATAATTGCTACTGAGAGCTCTTTTTTCCTGCCTTTATTTTACTCTACGTGTGTCAGCATTTCGTATGGCTCAGACAATAAAGTAGTATGTACGGCAACAGCCTCTCTCGTTCAAATTACACAAAATCTTCCCATTGTTTTCCCTACCTCTTATAAGCGTCACGTGCTTGTTATAGCGAAGGGAAGATTAAACTGATGGAATTGACGTGTTTAAGTGTCTGCTTCTCCAAGCCAAAACTGGCCTGACGACTAGAGAGCTGGATGAGCGTATCTTCACGGAATTATTCGGTAGATTACTCTCACCTAGAGCCTGAGGACCTGGCCCCTAAAGACAAGATCTGAACCATTCCAGGGGAGCAGCGTACCCCCCTTCAGAGCTGCTGTCTCACCCCAGGACCTGGGGAGGCAGCGAGCACAGCACGGGTGACCCACGGCGCCTCTGCCGTTGCACCGGTGGGCAAACCCAGAATCGGAAACAGCCTTGAGAGGAGGGCAGAGACCACCCACCAGCTGTACGCCCCACTCGCATTGCCATTTAAAGGGTGCAGAACAGGGTTTAAAGGACACCTAGGCCTTACATCAGTTTCCTGAACCAAAACGAATTCTCGCGCTCCAAGGATGCATTCCCTAGAAAACATTACCATGAGAAAGAAATCCCCTTCACCCAAAGTGCAATGACGTTTAGCGCTGCAAGGCAGTGACATATCAGCCTACGTTTTCGTACATACCACCCACTCATCTTTACCGTTCTACCCTCAAACCAAACAGGAACCATGGCAGTACGTCCAGCGACAACTGGGATACGTGCGAGCAGACCCCAACAGCCTCCCTCCTTCTGACAAAACGACAGAGTTCGTGGGGAGGAAGAGTGTGCCAACAGTGGCTTATTCATCCCAGCAGGCAGAGCGCTTGCTGGTTCCCTGTAACGACTGATAACTAAATCTGTCTTCATATTCGCCCACTGCTCACGGGTACCACGCAACGTGGTGGCCGGGGCAGCTCTGGCCATGGAGAGCGAGCTCAACAGCTTCAAGTGGGAGGGCGTTTCACGAAGACCTCCTCAAGGAAAGCTGCGAAAAACAGCAGCAGAAAGAAATCAACGGCGGGATGGGAGTTTGCGTGACCGACAAAGAGGAGGATCAGAACTACATGAAATCCAAGGGACTCAGAGCCTTCCATATGTTTTCCAGATTTTGAGAGTATGCTGGACCCTGTCCTCTTCTAACAATAATACTGTGAGAATTCAACAGATAACAGTTATTAACTGCAAAGCTTTATTAGCACTGCCTTTAATAGTAATGCCCGAAAATCTTTTTCAGGATATCAACTACAATTTACCCAGAGTGATTCCCTAGGTCAGCTCCCACTCAGTCTCTGCCAGCCTACCGCTTATGGGGAACGAAGACACAAAACTCCTGAACGCCTGTGCGGGCTGCGTTAGGAGCGTCACTAGGATGCGTTTTTCCTCCTTCCTCCCTCGGCTCGGCCGCGCGAGGCCTTGGCAGCCGAGTGCCTCCCGGCCCCAGCCGCAGGTGCCGGGGCTCCGCCAACTCGCCCGTTCCGTCCCCAGAGCCGACGCTGCCGGCGTTTGCCAGCGATGTGGCATCGCTCCCCAAACCACCTCGCTCGGTTCGGCGGGTACGGCAGAATCCAGTTGATGCCCAGAACTTTTCCTCCAGATCCATCCAGTTCAGGAAACTCCCAACAGATGAATAAACCGCGTTACAACCAAACAGAAACCCAGCCATTTACCAGATACCACTAATCTGTCCCCGAAACTGCACTTTGCTTCAGTATATGAGTTACCGACCCCGCAGAGGCACCGCTGCGGGACACGGCGCTGTCCCGCGCCCGCCCAGCCCCGCTCCGGGCCTTTTCCGAAGGCGGACAGCCCCGGCAGCGCCCGCCGCCCGCCCCGGCCCTCCCCGCTACAGACCCAGCAAAAAACTTCCCGGCGGAGGGCGGCGGGAGCCCGGCGAGACGCCGGCAGCGGGGCCGGCAGCGCGGCTCCCCCCTGCCCGGCCCAGCAGGGGGCAGGCTCCGCCCGCCGCCGGCCCCGCGCCCGCCGCCGCCCGCGGGCTCCGGCCCGGCCCGGCCCGGCCCGGCCCGGAAGGGCGCGGAGCGCGGGTGGCAGCCCGGGGAAGGAAGGGGACGCCCGACCTGTTCGCTCTGCGGGGCAGCGGCAGTTCCCCGCGGGCAGCCCCGCTCCTCCGCCGCGTCCTGCCGGGCCGGGCCGGGCCGGGCCGGGCCAGGCCGGGCTGGGCCGGGCGCCCCTCGCAGGGCCCGGATCAAAGGGCCCGGCCGGGCCGGGCGCCCCTCGCAGGGCCCGGCCGGGCCGGGCTGTGAGGGCCGCGGCCCGGGCTGGGGGTGCCGCTGCAGCCGGCAGCGGTGGCCGGCGGGGAAGGGGCTGGGCAGGGGGGTAATGGCCAGCGCAGCCCCAGGACAACGCAGCCCCTTTTCTCGTTTCAGGGCGGCCTTTAAAAAAAATTATCCTTTGGGTAAAATGAGATCCAGCACCACGTGTTTCATCTCTCCAGTTGCCTCCGGTTTATCCTCTCCTAAGCATGCTCTTAAACCCCCCCCCCCCGCAACTTCATCTGCAAATTAATTGAAGTATTAGTATCTTGTGTACAAACATTAATATGGCTCAAGAGAACAGGCCGTGAAATCTCTTACTGAGAGTTTCAAACCTGCAGCAGTGACACGGTCACGAAACCAAACGTTTGAGGAGAGAAATGAAATCTAACTGCCCCAAACCGCACAGAAACCCATCCCGGCACTCGCCAGAGCCCTTAGCATAATTTCCATCACCATTCCCCACTGGTTTGTCACCAGTTCTTCCACTGAAGATACATCCGTCCTCATCCCGCGTGTCATCTAGCCCATGTACAACCAGGAGAAGGGAACTTGTGCAGCTGGGAGGATCGGAGCATCCCGCTGTGCAGCGCTTTGGGATCCTCAGCTGAAAAATCCTGACTCGACAGCAAGAAACCCGCTTATGTATAGATGTAAGGAGGTGAACGTACTTCTGAAAGATGGCACTTAACTGTTTTACGTGGGTTGGATAGTTACGTTTCTACGGATTCCTCTGCAAACTACAAGTGGTATAAAATTCTCCTTTCTCTCATTATTTTTTTCATTTCCACTTTGACCCTCTTTCCTGCCTGCTTGTTCGACAAGAAAAGCTTTTCCCAGGACCAAACCGCGCCGAGTTTAATGGCAAACCTGCCTGAAAAACAAAAGAAAGACTAGGAATAAGCACAGCGCTCAGGGCTTGACCCGGTAAAACAGAACCCGTGATGTGCCATCACTCGCAGCTAGCCGAGAGAAAAAAGAACAGAACTCAAAATAGTTATTAACAGATATTGCTTTTTCAGCTAGCAATCCAAAACCAAACGAGCACTAAAATACAAACCGCATCTAAAAGGTACGCCTAGTTCATAGATACGTTCACAAATTTTGCACTGGAAAAAGCCCTTCGGAACGATCATACGGAACAGCTAACATTGCCTCTCTCTCTGCCTGCAGCCCCCTTACCCCTCCCGTTTGCCCTCAGAACAAAGTAGCTTCTTGTGTCTAAAAACATGTCTGTTGCAGTCTTTCAAGAAATACAGTACAAGCTTCATTAATGATTAGGGGAAAGTTGGATTCTGCTGGAGTCACATTAATTTCATCAAACATTTCATTATAATAATTAACTTCATCTCGCAATCATGCTACTGATGGTCTGAATTAATTAAAACTACTGCTGTGTTTCCTTTCCTTTTTTATTTGTTGTGCGCCGAAAAAGATCAGATTTACTAATCCATCAGAACATTTAAATTCATAAATCATTTATGTTCATCATTTATATAAAAATGCCACACATTATCGTTTCTTATTTCTCCCAACAAAAGGGGCACCCCTCCTAATTACCAGTCAGTTTTATTTAACACGAAACAGTTAACAATAGAACTAGGGTCTGGGTAATGCTCTCACAGACGATTGAAAATACTGCATTTCTGGATTTTTATCAAAATCATTTTAGGCACGGGGCACTAAAGAAAGAAGAAAAAAAAGGAAAGTAAAAAAAAACCCCAGAGAAACCCTTTTCCAGCCTGGGCTTGACACGCGGGTCAGCTCTGTAACGGCTTCCGCGGCCGTGAACTCGGTGTCACCGAGAGCTGGCGCTGGCTCTCCCCTCCTGCAGCACGTAACCCAGCGGTTTGGTACCATCACGGAAAGTACGGATACTGCAGAACCGCAACACACCATCACCCTCGGAGGCTGATCTCGGAGCACAAAGTAATCAAAGCTGCACATCTTTCCTCTGAGAAAAAAGTGTTCTTGAGACGGCCGCAGCGGAGGAACAGTGTGGTAATTGTGTGTTTCCAGTACCGAGGCAACAGATGGAGATGAAACGTGTCGAGCGAGAAAAGTACGTCCCGGTGTTGCCTCATTATTTAGGTGCCCTTCGTAAGAAACAGCACTGGTTACCTGCTGTACGAGCTACGGCTGCCACTTATCTGAGCTGCGCTGCGCCAACACGTTTGTACTTTAGGGAAAAAAAAGGGCTGAGCGAGGTGGGAGAGGAGCTGCAGTGTTCACCCGCGGATCAAACCCGCGCCCGCTGACTGCACCCGGGTGCAGCAGGAGCGATGGACAAAGACAATTCCAAACGAGCGGAAACGCAGCTGCTTCACGTTCCCGTCTTGCAAAGAGTTAACCGCGCTCGAAATCCAATGAAACAACACGGCAAACATTTCTACCTCCTGTCCGTCTAAGACCCCCATCGGAGCCGCACGCGCGCCCGGCTGGCTCAGGGAGCAGCCGCACGGAAAAGTTCGGCCTCCTCTGCTCCTGGCCAGAACGGGGCTGCGCATTCCGCGTTTGTTCAGATGTTCTCCTCCTTTGGAGTCGCCTTCCCTTTGTTTCACCTCAGCCACATTGCTTTTTATTTCCTCTTTTTAAGGCACTGTACGACGTACCTAGGAAGCCTGACCAGAGTCACAGAATATGTGTGTAAAATACATATGAAATATCTGCATTATACACACACACGTAAGATTGGCTCATTAAACAGAGGCCAGATTTCTTCTGTGGCTGTAGCTCCTGTTAGTCCTTCTTTTTCCAATATATGGAACACAAACAAAAGCAGCAGCTATCATCCCGAAAGCAAGCTCACGGCTAGTGTATTTATTACATAGACTCTGTGTAATATTACAGTCTCCTGAATAAGAACAGCTAAACTGCTGAAGTATTTGCCCCATGAAGGCAGCGGGAGCAACAGGAAAAAACAGAACGGAAGCCATGTATCATTTTCCAGATGCATTTAGCAAATCGTATCATTTTTCTACCGTTCTTTTGCAGGCCTTCTTTAGAAACACAATTATCTCAGTCGATCAAGGATGATCTCTGCTTTTCAAATACTTATCAAGTAAGAATAAATGCAAAGAAAACTGGCTTAACATTATCTTACATTTGAAAATTGGTTTCACAATTGAAAAATAGTTAATGAAATTACTCGACTAATCTCTTTCTAAATAGCACCATTTTAATCTGTAAATTGGGAAAAAAACCCATGCAGAGCTCCAGATTCTGCTGTCAATTACTTATTAAAAATCCAGGGAAATTCACTGTACATTCCTGGGAATGTTCCCAAGTTACAGGAGTGTAAAAGAAGAACAGAATGTGGTCTGGGGAGGGGGGCAGGCGCAAAGGACCACCTCCCCATGTAAACAGGTTTATTTTTTTCCTACAAAACAAACGGTTTTGATTAAAAGCTTGTCCTGGCTCTTATCATCACAATGCTGCTTAGTGATTTTGTGGGTAATCTTCTATTGCAAAAGCTTTTCTTTTCTTTACGTACTTACAAACAGAAACCAAATCTACCGAACAGGAATGATAAAGCCTTTCTCCCAGCTTTCTGAGTCCCTGTTATGGAAAAAAAAGTACGCTGCTAGCAACGTGAAATTAAATAAAGTTAAACCCAGCGGCGTCAGGCGATAGCTCTAGGTAGGAATCAGCAATGCTTCGTCACTCTGAAGATTTATACCGTGTTTCCGGCTTTAGGAGTCACCCTTGTACGGGTCCAAGCTCTCCCTGCTGCGCCCTCTCCTTCCGCACCCGCGGGATGCCCGGAGCGCCAGCACCCGGCAGAACCTCCCCTCGAACGGCCTGTGCGCCGGGGTTCGTGCGCAAGAAAGGAAGTCTGAAGTCGGCAGAAATTCAGTTTTCTACACATATCCCCCAGGGAAAATGCGGGGGATTCCTTTCTAAAGCGTACCACGGCCCTGGCCACAGACAGGCGCTTCGGCGAGGAACGCAGCTCAGTGCGCTGCCCCCCAGGGAAGCTATCACACCCCCAAACCTGCCCACGCTCAGAGGTATCTGCAGGAAGATGATCTGGAACACCCCCCCGCACGCCCCTCTTATTCCTAGGGAACTCCCAGTGACACCAGCTAACTAGAAGGTAACGAAGTGTAGAAACATTTTGTACCCTCCAACTTGGTGTAACTACCGTAGCTTTGAAAATGTATGCCACTTTTGCCTTGGGATTTAGCAGTCCAGTGTTTCTTAGGACCAGGATGAAGAACCTGATTTTGCAATCTAGGAATTTTATTCCGAGTGCCTAAGAGTTCAAATACAGGCGTTTGTACCAAAAGTCACCTTGGCTACCTGGGAATTATGAATTCACGGAGTTTGGCGCAAGCACGTATCAGCTCGCAGACATATGTGCCTACGTTTGACTTTTTTTCTATTCATATTTGCATCTTACTCTCTCCGTTTTCATGACCACCAAATACACTCACAGCCATCCTTACCCTCTGAAGCTTCACAGTCCAAAAGAATCATTATCAGTTTCAATAAAAGAAGTAACCACCAACTAACACCAGAATCTTTCCAGGGCAGAAAGTGGTGAGAGTTGGTTTTGTGCAGCAGCGGTGCGCGAGAAATGAATAGCAAATTCCAGAACAAACATGGTTAACTTGTCTCCTTTATAAATAATAATACAAAAACCCACAAAGATTTTAATGCGCTGCTGATTGCTCTAATATTGCCACCATGCAAACGAGTCGACAGGCTGCCACAATCAATAAGAAATAGTATGTCCTTACTCTGACTTTACTGCTCCCCCCCAAAGCACCCAGTGCCTCCAGTTATCAATCACCATCATCTGCTGCTTTTTACACTGGATTTTTTCATTCCCACCAACTGGCCTGAACTAAGACTCTTCAACCTTTCAGGAAAGAAGGTGGAGGGGGAGAAAACGTTTTGCTTTGCTCCTGTTTCGTTATATTCTGCACCTTTTTATTTTCTTCCTCCTGAAGAAGCGTTTGCTCGCTACCCACTCCCTTTAATGTGACTTTCAGTAAACTTAGTTATGAAGAAGTTGGAAAAGAGTGCTCCTGACAGAGAAAAATAAAGAAAAGAAGATGAGTGTGTATGATAAACAGCTGTTCTTTCCAATCAGATTGCTGCACACACTAAAAATATGCACCACCAAAAATCTCCACATGAGGGACGAGGACAGAAGGACATGCAGTGGACTGGGGTTGGAATAAAATGTGATGCAGCCGTCAGGTTTCTGGCAAATTTTGTATACATACGTAGTCCTTAATCTAAGCATTAATAAGAACCTGGGAAAAGCCAGCAGCGTGCAGGTTAACATTTTAAAAAGAAGAAATGTGCATTCACGTAAAAAAAACCTGTATGAACTCAGTTTCTTTCCCTAGTCTAACACTTTTTTTAAGAAACCCAAATTAAAAATATTTGGTTTTTCTCTTCCTTTAGTATTTGTGCTTTGCTGCTGCTGGCAAAAATTCTTGGTAACAGCTTCACCAGCCTTTTGCAAGGACGAATGCTAGGCACAAAGTCGCCCGCAGAGACGCTGAGCCAAACCGCCCTGCTGAGCAGAGCCGGTCCCCAGCCGGCTAAAGCACAGCGACGTGCAAAGCGCTGGGAAGCATCAGATAGCGCGGCGTGCGGTTCCACCGGTCCTCCTGCACCTTCTGGGAGTCCGAAAAGGCATCCCTCAGCCTAACAGCCTGTGCTCAGCTAAGCTGGGGCATGGTCAGTCGCAGACTGACCAGACCAGTATTTTCTGTGCAGAAACGGTTAAATACCCAAGTAACAGGTGAGGGGAAAATGTAATGGCCCCTACGATATTTATCCTGTCATCCTGCGAAACTGAGACGCAGGAGCCGCCCTGCGTGTGTCACGGAACGCACCGAGCAGCTCGCGGTGTAAGACAAGGAGCTGATGATAAATGTTGGCTCTTGGTTATAAGGCTCCTTGTTGTAAGAGCACTTGTGAGCAGTGGTGAGTGGGCACCAAAGCAATCAGCAGCTCATTTTAACTAAGCAGGCTGAAATTTAGAGCTTTGTGCCTCAATCTCTTCTAGATTGCTGAAATCATGACCATTTGTGATATTTCTGTACTTTTTTCTGCATCCAAAGTTAAGTTATTCAAAAGCGTTTTAGAACAGGAACCAAGTTCACAAAGTGGGCTGACATTCTGGCGCACCCTGAGCTATTCTCATTTTACATGAGCTGGCTTGCTTCACATTGACTCTCGCTTCCCTGTCAGCTACAGATCTTTAAATGTTGTTGTTAGAAGTGCTTTTTTCCGTCCTCAGCTCATTTGTTGTGTGCATCTAAATACGCCTCCTGTTTGCTAACATTAAGACTGCATTTCTCATTTAAGTTAGGTCTGAAACAGCAACTTGTATTTGAATAGTGCTCGGTCTGAGGTTTGTGAAACTCCCAACTTGGATTGCTCATCTTGAATCCAGTTTTGGGTTTAAGCTTCAAAGAACTTTACAAACATTAGCTAACATTATCAAAATGCTAGTAATCCCGTGCAACATCCCTCGCCCACACCCCCACCTAGAGACTGCTCTACCAGCGTTTCTGTAACGTGCCTATTCGGTTTTTACTCCTCCTCCTCCTCAGCAGGCTCCCAAACCATCTCCCACTCTCACTCCCCTCCTAAATACAGACAACAGCCGAGTTCACAGCTCGGCATCGCGCTCCCTACCCACCAACTGGAAACTGGTAACATAAACTTTCTACAGTTTTGATGGTGACGAATTCCCAACGCTGGTTTCCATTTGTCTCATTGTGTTCTTTAACATAACCCGTTTCACACCGTCTTCCCCACCACAAAAGGAGTCAGGGACTGGAAGATCACGTTAGTCTGGGCGTTTCAGATCATTTTAGGGACGCTGTCGCAGAGCTGCCGAATGGATGAATCCCTCAGTCGCTTCCATTCAGCGCTGCCACGATACACTATCCTCCGACCAACCCACCCCAGCATCCGTTGAAGTGGTGAGGTTGAGCACGGCAACCTAGTAATTGCCGAAGTCATTACCTGGTCGTTAACGTGACACACGGCTAGATTCTGTTCATCGCAGGAACAGGCCACGCGGATGTACTTCAGCCAGTTCCCAGCGCCACTCTGGCTAGCATCAATACAGAATTTCTCATTTCCCAGGTCATCAGCAATCTGTAGAAGAACAGGAGAAGGAGAAATACATGGGTCACCCGACATCAAATGATAGCTACAGAAAGAGGAAAGAAAGGCGAATTATTTGCAATGCGGGATTCCAAACAAGAAATAGAAAGGAGAAAGCTGGATGGTACATATAATTAATGAAGAGACATATGACAAGACCAAAATCAGCTCTTAGGCATAATCTGAAGTTCCTGGTTAGCAGAACTTCCAAGGACATCAGAGCTGTCCATGAGCAACAGGCTCAGGATTACAATTGTTATGGAGACAAAGATACGGCTCTAGTATCCACACCAGCTTAAGTAATCAAAGCAGACAACTTCTCTGAACTGTATTAATTTTAATGACAAGGCCCTTAAACTGCTCTGTCTTCACATCATCTATTTTATCCTTTCATACGGCAACATTTTTTATTATACATAAAAAATTTCAGTCCTTTTTTTGAGTCAACTTTCAGAACAAGTCACTTTCCACAGTGCTGTGAAACTGTATTTTTAAAAATGCTGTAACAAATGCTGCCTTCATTTTTATAACTACAACACCAGAAATTCAGTGACATTAGGGGATCTGTGTGGTTGAAGGTGAGATAAAATTTGGTGTGCAAAACAGGAATCCTTCCAAATAAAAGCTCACAAATACTTAAAAGTCCGGGTGTGGGGAAAAAAGGGTTAATTAAAGGGTTGTGGGCTAAAGAAAACCACTGTTTTACCAGGAAGAGACTTAGCACTTTTTCTTTCTTAAGACAGCAAAGTAAATTCAAGGACACAGAAACGGAAAAGATGCTCCGCATTCCATACCAACGTTTGCGATGATCCATTTCGCAACTCGCTCAAAAAAGTGCATTTTAAAAATCACACAGGACAGCACCAAAATGAGGAAAAAAGCCCTTTGAGTCCGAAGCGTGGCAAGGCTGTGTTCTGCTCGTCAGTGGGCCTCCTTACTACAGAAACGCCTTTTTCCTTAGACTCAGATTTCCCTCTACCCCTGCTAGACCCTGTGTCATTGCAAATTACTTCAGTCATCTAAAGCTCTTAACATGCTTTTACTAGCAATTAATTCTCTCAAAATCTCGTGGGATACGATAATACTTTCCCATCTATTTCAAGACAGACAAAAAAGAAACGGTAGGAACAAAGGAAAGGAAAAATTAAAAGCCAGCGATGGCAGCAACAGATCAGGTATAAGGTCTGGCTGAGAAATCTCGGAGCGCCGTGCTCAGCCGGGACTCTCGCTCCCCAGCTCCCAACGCCCACAGAGCGCCGGGACCACGCCGGCACCGGCTCTGCGACCCGCCAGCGCCAGCCCAGGCACCTTGGAGCATCCCCAAGAAAGCTCCTACCTTCTGCCCTGTCCCAGCCCACGCACCCCGGCCTCTCCCTCCCAGCACTAACCCTTTTTTGTCGAGCTACACGTAGTAAAATGGACGAAGAGAAAATCACGCCATTAGTATTTGGCTTCTTCCTTCCTAATCAAAACACGGGCTGAAGCTTCAGCGAAATACCGCATTTTCTCCCAGAATACGTGTTTGTTTGGGACAGAACTGGTGAGAGACACAACCCTCCCTGTGTTCACTTTCATTAATCCCCTGCTTGGGAATAGTCTAGCAGTTGCTTACCGATTGGACTTTGGGAGGGTTAGCTAAACGGATAGCCTCTGTCTCTGGTAACAGTAAAGCGCAGAAGGTCAAAGAGCTGCATCAGAATGATGCACAAGAGTATTTTAAGCAAATACAATGCACGGCAACACCATGCAGCCAAACTGTCCTTTAGTTTTACAACACACTTGTGAGGATTCCTCATGAACTCGCTTTCTAGCTCAAGAAATAAGTCAAAGAGACGGACGCTGAACACCTGGAGTACTCTTGCACGTTCCGATGTTTTCAGGTTACCGCTCGCGCCCAGCACCCAGAGCAGAGCCCCGTCTGACGCCGGTGGGTTAGAGCCCCAGGTCTCAAGTTGGGCGTTCAGACAAAGATCACGAGGAACATGCCATGAGTGGCCACTTCGGGCAAGTTTGGCATCGACGACTTCCTCAGGACGCAGCGGCAGAAGCAGTGACGGAGTTCAGTTTTCAATTCAACTGACTTGGCCATGAAACATCATCCTTCCTCTTGGAGAAAACCCTGCCTCGCTCATGCCTCGCATTCCAGCTTCCTGAGTAAATCAAACAGGAGCTGCACAGGCAAGGTCCTCTGCCACACTGCCCCAGTTAATTGCTGGAGCAGATCCATCGACTCGGATGCGGTAAATGGAAGAGTTGCCCTCTCCACACCGACGTGTAACGCACAAGTCAGAAGCTGCATTGCACGGCATTTTCTGCTGGCTACCTCGTTAAAACTATATTAGCAAATTCTGGTTTATGTGAGCTAAGTCTCAGTCATTTGTTTCATTTTCGTCTTGTTGATGTTGTTTTCAAAGCCAGCTCCAGTGGCAGCAATCCCGCCTTGTGCCTTCCCACGTGGTGCGTGTGCCTCACCGCCGCGGGAGGTTTCCCGACGTGCCGCAGCCAAGCTGGCAGCCGAGGAAGCGCGACGGCAGCGAGTCCCCATCCCCTCCGCAGCTCCCAGCCTCCCTGCCCTCGACTCTCAGAGACCTTCTGGTGGAGGAGAGGGTAAATGACGTACCTTCTGGCACTCAACAGGACTCCACGGCAGTAAGCACAAATCTTTTGCCCATTTCCACAAATTCCTCCCCACCTAGTTAATCCCAAGCTCTCCAGCGCTGCCTCTGAACCCCAGTCCCAAGTATTTTGCCAGGCAGCCTTAACTTTCAGGACTCAGATTTTTATTTTTTTTTTCTCCAAATCCTGGGTTCCTTGCCCATCAACCCTAGCATCTTTTCCCTGTCTTGCCCCAGTACATCTTCCCAAGCTTGCAAACCTCTCCTCTCACGTCCTCCACGCCGGTCCCCTTGCCAGGGCAAGCCTTGGTCCCCGCTCCTCGTGTGCGGTCCCTCTCCTCCCTCCTTCCCACCTCCGCTGTACCTGGCACCGGGCGTCCTCACTTGCGAAGCCCTGTCCCGCTCCCCGCTCCCTCCTCCGCCCCCACAGCCCCGCCGAGCCCAGCGCACTCAATCCCATCGCTTCCCATCACTTCCCGGTTAAACAACTCCACCCCAGCCCTCCCCCGGCCTCTCTCTTCACCTCCCAGTTGCCTTCTCCACCATAACCGGGGCCTCTCCCGATTCCTTCTCCCGCAATAAATACAGCTCCGTTTTCTAAGGGGAGAAAGAAAGGGAATAGAGGAATTTCCTTAGGCAAATGAGTCTCAGATCATTAAAACGTGTTACTGAACACAAACCCACCAGCACGAGCCAGCCATTTCACAGCGAGCAGCACCGGGGTTTCCAGTTCCCCCCCGTTTAAAAGAGGAGCTGCTGCGCTCCGCACCAGCAGCAGGTTCTCAGTGGCCTTCAAGCACTGGAGCCCCAAGGCTGCCAAGGCGGGAGCTCCTGCGGTGAGGAACACCTACAGACCCGGGTCCAACCAGAAGCACTGTTTCCACAGTGAACGTGCACAGCTCCACATTTGCAACTAACCCTCCATCCGTCGGAACGCACCAGGGCTGCGTCTCGCGCCGAAGCAAAGGACGATGTGAAAACCCAGCCAGGAACCAGCGGATTTATGTCAAATGGTAAATACACATAGGAATCAAATCGAAGACATGTCGCACGCAAAGGGAGTTCGGGAGCGCGTTTGATTGCTTTTTTTTTAAACTGTAGATACTCCCCTCAAAATCGGTTGCGTTTATTCAGGGGCCTGATAAAAGAACCACCCGGAGGTGCTGAACTTACTCCGCAGCGACTGGGAGGGGAAGCGAGACCCCACGGAAGCGCCTGCGCTCCCCTAACGAGACTCTTGCTCAATAACTGGTACTTTCTCGATGCCCTTGTTTGCCTCCCCTTGAGCTCCACTGGCAATAGCGAAGGCCTGACATACGGCGGTCATGTCACGGGAAGCCAGTTTCAGGTAGTTTGGACTTTGCAAGAAAAAACCAACAAAAACGCATTCTTAATGTGGCTTGAAAAACTCTACTGAGTTTACTCAAGGTAAAATAACAATAACTTCTGTTTTACCTCAGGGAACCTCTAGAACATGGAGGCTGACTAAAGCTGTTGACTGCTGTTGAGCCTAAACGACTTGCCTTGGCTTTACTGACCCCAGCGTAGCTAACGAAGCGGAACAGTCAAGCCACCACCTCCAGGGGCAGGAGCGGGGACGCACCTAGACAGAAAGTGGTAACAGCTCCCACGGAAATCGTTTGGAAAACAAAACTGAGATGAATCGTCAACGTTCAGCTCTTGATTTGAAGCCACTGAATGGTCTGGGGATAGAACACATAGTTTTTAATGGTTTGAACAAGCGGCAGCCCGTTGACCTCCCAGTACCGTTAATTTATACAGCAGCAATCAGTGAAATTCAGTCACCCCGGGAATACAATATGGCAAACTCCAGGACTACACAAATAGCCTATTTTATTTCGTAGCTGTATCTTACAGATGCTGTCTTTCATATTCTAGAATTGTTTGGTTAAAGACACTCCGATAGCTCCGGGAAAACCCAGAATTCAGCCCTCATTCACAACTGTTTTGCAGGGCCCCTGCACAAGGCTCGAGGGCTCCGCTCAGAACGCGGGCCTGTCTTAGCTAGAAATCACCTGAAACTCTGTGGTTTCATCTGAGTGGAGCTTTAAAACCCAAACGGGGGGCGGGGGGTGTGAAATCTCACAGATCAAAATGAGAAGAAAAGAGGTTGTATGAAACCCTGAGAACTTAAGCCCCTGTTTTTCACACACACTCCCTCTACTCCGTAAATAGAACAAGGCATCGCCAGCTAAGGCCCAGCAGCATCACTGAACGGTATTTTGCATATTACGATCCCTTACAGAGTGGTTTGCTGCTGCTGTTATCCGTAAGGAACCTTTGAAATCGGAACAGCTGGAAAACAAAATAAACGTTCTGGAGGCAGAAGTGCGCGGGCAGAGTACTACCAGCGATACCCTTGTTAAACAGCAGTAAGTTACCACTTGCCAGCTAAAGCACAGTGAAGTAATTATGCGAGTTCCGCTATCCCATTACATATATTAGCAAAAGGCATTATTTTTAACTAGGGAATTTCCTAGCATTTTTGCTAATACATTTTTTTCCCTTGCGACTGCACGGGGCCGGACGCACGCGGGCAGCCCACTGGTGAGGGGCTACGGTTCGAGCTGAAATAACAGAATTGCGTTTGAGCAGACGGACAGACCCTGACAGTAATCACTGATAGTGACCGCGGCAGCGTCGCGGGCACCGCAATACCTGCACGTGGAGCTGCCCAGTTCTGGGAAGAACCGCAAAACGTAGGAGCACCTGACACCCCCCCCCAAAAGGAGCATCACCATTCCCTCCTCCCCTCCCGCACCCACGGAAGCATCACTATCCCGCAGCACCTAAAGGCAGGAAATTCCAAGCCTGTAATTTAGCCGCTGAAGAGGGAGTCGAGACACGTGGGATCGAGTTCTCAACCTCTGCCAGTGTCCTTCTGGAATGCCGCCCCTTCCTTTGCGTTCCGACGGCACCTGCCACCACGGGGCAGAGCGCTGGGCTTCCACTGCCACCCGTAGCGCAGACAGAGAAGAAGAAACTCGGTCAAAACTGTGCGTTTTAGCCATGCTACTTTCTATGTGCACCAGAGAGGCCCAACTCCGACTTTCACTTCTTCCATGTGCTGCGGGTTCACTCGCTAATTCCGAGGAAGAAACATGCATCAGGAATGAGTAAAAATCAATCAGAATAGGGTGCAATGATGTGGAACAGTTTATTAGCAAAGTTGTTTAGAATGGCTGGTCTACAATTCTGCTTGGTGTAAACCCCTGTAAGTCTAGATTTACCTAGCTTTCTAATTTTCAAGGAACATTATTAATAACAAGAATATAAGAACTTGATTAATAACAGCATTTTTTCTGTGTGTCCACGATCCAGGAGCAAACGAAGGTAAGTATAGGTTAAACTACTAGTTATTTAGTCCTCGGCAGTTAGGTATTCATTAGACACTCGCAAATTATCGCAGGTGCAAAAATGAAAGCAAGATACTATCTACAGGAACACAGGCTAGTCTCATAAATCCTGCCTTTTAATGACAATTGTTCCATAAAAAAAAAAATCAGTATTTGCAAACACACAGTATATGCCTTTCCCCTGCAGCTGAAGAAATACAGGTGATATCTCCCAAGGTTGGCAAATACCTTAAACGTTAATTTACTAGGATGCGTCAATATTTGTCCAGCAAAACGCCAAACTGTCTGGAAAGGATGATTTTTCTCCGACTCAGTGAGATACAGTATGTGTAATCAACCGATCACACCAAGTGCTGCGGGACCAGTGACAGTGTGGGGCATTCTTGCGCGAGTCCAGCGCTTTGTGGCTGACACCTCTAATTAAAGATCAGGTTCACACACCCACGCTCTTTTCTGATGCTCTACAGGAAAGTTATAGCGCAATTTAGAAAATACTGAGAAATCCAATAATAATCATCACAAATTACTATCTGCGGTATATATTTTTTCCTCTGTCAAACGCGCACACAGAGTAACATTCTCAGTCCCTCTTCCCCCACCTTAAAAAACTCCAGAAAAACAAACTGAAACTTTTTACCACATCTTCTTCCCGTTTAGACCAGAAGGAAATCAGAAATTTCCTCTGCCAAAATTCTTCAAACCAACTGTTTACAAGTCATTGTCAGTAACAAAAAAGATTCTCTGTTTGAAGGCTTGCTTTTGGAATGCATATAAATCATTCATTTTTATATGTTTTTTAGAAGAAGCATGGCCAGCACTGAGAGATAACTGCTGCTCTGAAGAAGACCAAATGGAGAAAGAAAAGGGAGGCAAGCAGTATTATCTCTGGGTAAATGAAAGATAGCAAATGGAAGCACAGAGGGATTCAGCCCGAAGCGGACTGCTGGGAGGCTCAATTCGCCACAGCCACCGGAACAGGTTGCCCGGAGAAGCTGTGGCTGCCCCATCCCTGGAGGTGTTCAAGGCCAGGTTGGACGGGGCTTGGAGCAACCTGGTCTGGTGGGAGGTGTCCCTGCCCAGGGCAGGGGGTTGGAACTAGATGGTCGTTAAGGTCCCTTCCAACCCAAACCATTCTATGGTTCTACGATTCTATGATTTGGGATGTACTCATTAAAGCAGTCATATCTAGCTCTATTAGAACAACTGGTTATTCACAGTTAAGACCAGAACTAAGTTCATCTCTGTCAAGGACTAATCAGGAGCTTTAATCATAAGACCATTAATCCACAGATATCCCTGTTTTCCTGGAGAGGTGACGGCTGGCATCAGATATTTAGCACCAACAGCAAAAAAAAGATGCCGGAGGGGGGAGAAAAAAAGAAAAAAACCAAACCAAACCCAACAGAAAATCATGCGTAATTAGCAGGAACCGGACTTGGTGTATTTGAAGTTTAACAGTGGTACGTCTGCTTGCTCTTTGCACTCAGGCTCGCTCAGAAATCAGTGAGGTAGTGGAGAGGTCTCTCGTTAATAAGTTGGCTTAGACATTAAAAGAAGAGGAAAAGGAGAGGGGGGGAAAAAGGGGGGAAGATAAGGGAGGGGAGAAAAAGTGAAAAGAAATGTAGAGTTAGCAATTGGTAACATTTTTGCAAGGCTAAAACCGTTAGGTGCCAATATTCCTAGCCAGTTTCAGGGCAACGCACTTTACCTTCTTTATTATCCAAGACCTGAACTGCAGCTTCACTGCCCCACAAAGCTGCGTTCGGTGCAGGAACACGTTTCGCCTGTCTTACCTTCTCCCCAAGTTAAACTAGAGGCGGCCTGGGACAGACGTGTGCACTGGCAGGTCTGTTGGAAAAGTGAGCTTTCATCTGGATTGCAGCCTGTGGGCATTCTCATAAAGTTAATTACAGTGGGAGCACTTCCTTTGCCTCGTCTCCCTCTGATCAGTCTTCCATTTTATCCCACCCACCCAATCATGGATTTCTCACTGCTTTTTTTTCACTGAACATGCCAAAAACTAAGTTCATCTTTTTTCCCTCTGCTGCAGACGGCGAGTTCAGCACATACTTTTATTTATTAACCCAAGGCACCTCCCCGTCACTTTTGTCTTCAAATCCAACAGTTCATCCAAGTGTTCTCAACTCTATTCCCCTTCCTTGCCAGTACCAGTGCCGTGATTTTGCCTTGCTGAGATGTTCGCTATCTTTTCCCAGAATGCTCTCTCTTCCCCACTCCGAAGTCCCCCATCCTCCTCCTCCTCTTCAGTCCATCTGGTTAAAACAAATGCACCTTCATGTTCGTTTGGATTAACAGGGGTTGAAACCGGCCCATCGCAGAGACACGAATTTTGGATCCAGACGGAGAACGCTGGCTGTGGTTGTGGGTCAGACTCATCCCTCGCCAGCCAAAAGGAAATTGTTGTCATGTTCCAGGACTCACTCTGCAGCTTCATCTGCCGTCTGCTGAACAGCATTCAGGATTTGAATCCAAAAGGCTCATTGATCTTGCAAAGGCTCTGTTTCATAATTTATTAACATCAGAAATGCTGAGTTATGAAGCAAAAGTTATGGAAAAATTCTCTCCAACGTTTACAATTTTTTTTGCACATCATTTGAGGTTTCCTGCTTCTCTAATTTGTGGGCTCTCTGTTGGGTTGTTTCTTTCACGTTTTAATGGGCAGCGTCCAACATTTGGCCTCCGCAGAGGTGTGCTGTAGGACTGGAATGCCTAGGGATCTGTCGTCAGTTAGCTTAATGGATTCCTAGTGTGCATGAAGAAACGAAGCAACCATGAGTTTGCCATCAGTGACCCAGCGTCCTGTTGCTATAACATCCCTCCCCAGAAGCCGAAAGTGTAATAAACCTTCTCATCCCATAGTTGCAGGATCTGCCTTTGACAGTTTGGCTGATGTACGCATTTTATTTGGCAGGAGTTAGAGGGAGATTTTTTTCCTTTTTTTTTTTTTTTTTTTTTCTTTTTGCTTTAATGACCCACAAGCTGATTTAGAGCAATAAACTGTTGCCATGAAGTTTTGTTGTGTTTCTTTTAAATAAAGGGGAGGGAGGGACTGCTACAATTTATGACTTTCAGAAGTAACTGAAACAGAAAATCCATTCTTGCCACAAAATGAAGAGAAAAAGGCTTCATCCAGAGAAACACCTCTGTCAATGTGTAGACGTGAAGCCTAGATGAACTCATAAATTCAGCGCTCTGCCTGCAATTAAGCAGGCTTCCTGGTGATTTGACAAAGAGTTAATGAGAAACGTGTCAGACAAAAACAGGTCACAGCACTGAACACCGACGGGAAGAGCCGCCGAGCCAAACCCTACTTGCTCGCTGCCCCCAGCTTAGGGCCACAGGAAAAGCTCGACGTACATGCAGCGAGATCTACTTTTCTTTGTGTAAATTTCTTGTCCAAACGCAAGCGCAGCCTGGAGCCAGCTCCCCATCCCCAGAAATGCCAGATGATAAGGAGAGAAAACGCTGCTCCCTGGAAGCCTCTACCTGTGCTCTACCCTACGCGTGGGCAGTAGACCTCTCGCCATCAACGGAGCGAGCTCCTCATGCCCTCGTCTTCAAAACACTCGTGTACGCCCACGGGACACGTGCCTGCGTGCGGTCCAGGTGACGCCAGGTTCAAACTCTAAGTGCTGTTAAATGACTGCGGGATGAGAGAACTCAATTCATCCGCGAGACTGTCCGGCTCCGCGCATCGGCTGCGTGGCCATCCTCAGGAGCGTCCTCAGCATCCACATTCCCTCCTGTTTGCGAGCAGACTTTCCAATTTTCAGTGGAACGGCCGGGCGCAGAGAAACCAAGGGCTCTGCGACAAAAGCCCAGCATATCCAAACATTGGGACAGCTCAGAGGAGAGGAAAAGAAATCCTTACGGATCTCCTCCTGTCAAACATGCATGCTGCTGTCTCGCCAGCACTGAGACAGAGCCAGGAGAACCACGGGCATGAGGCAATCCAGCTGGATTGCACCAGGGCCGGCGGGATCTGCGATGCCGGGCAGAGGCAGGAACAACCGTTGCCGAGCCCGGTGCCGCAGCCGGCTCGTGGGAGGCAGCTGTGCCGCGGTGGCCAAGGGGAAAGAGACTGATTCAGATTTTTAAAAGAACGAATGTTTTTGAACTTTCACTCCCACCCAAGCTACATGTCTGGAGTGGAAATTTTCCACTGGTGTATGCGTTTCTGAGCCTGCCGTTGTGCTACCGTATTATCTGGTTTCACAAGGATCTGAAGGAAAAATACCAGCAAGCTGTAGGGAAGGCTGTTACTGAGACATACTTCTGTCACAAAAAAAAATAACCTTCTCCTCCTTTTTTCCACCACATCTAAAGAACACAAGAAATCACATGAAACAAGGCCGTTTTCTACCAAAACGCCCTGTTCAGTTTCCAGAGCAGAGGAGTCTGGATAGCTCACACAAGCTTTGCAAGCGAGGCTGAATTTCTTGAGCGTATTTGAATCCAACTGAGCCTTTTGAAGGTCTGCCCGTTATTAACTGCTATTCTCTTATGTACCAGCACGGAACAGCCGGCAAAAATTTCCTGCGTGTCAGTTAGCTTTGCATCAGGAGAAAAAGTCTGCAAAATTGCAGTGTCATCGACGTGTCTTTCAAGCACGGCAGATTCATTCCAGCTGAACGTACGTTGGACCTGACCATAAACACAAAGCCTCGCAGGAGATACCGACAGCGGCAATAATTATATAGTGCACCGTTTACAGAGCTCGTTAAATACGATCTCCATGAAAGCATCTCCTGCTCTACAAAGCAGCTTGATGCAACAGGCACCACCGTGTTTCAGACGCCGTATTGATTACAAGGCAGAGCCAATTCTGTGCAGAGGGGTAAGGAGGAGAAGCCGAGGACTCTCGAGAAAACTCAACTCCGGCTCTGCTCTCCCTCTCCCGTACAGAGCGCTCCTCGTGCTCTTGCTCTGGAGGTGTCGCTTTGCTACCCAGAAGACAACCCCAAATAACACAGGATGTCAAAGAAGGTGCTACCAACGCCAGCTCCTGTTGATGCATGAAACCAATTCCACCCCCTTGTGTTTCTCTCCCACCCTCGATTCTCTTTGAGGGCAATCAGCTAAGCTTGCGCAGCAACATCTAATCACCGCGCAGAAAAACTTAAAGTAAAAATGTCAAAACAGAAGAAGACTTTCAAGATGATGGCAGGCATTTATCTCAACAAAAGCTCATTTTTCACCAGTAACGTAATTCATACCACATTGATTTAAATTAAACAGTAAACCGTAAAAAATTATGCTTGAATCAAATCACAGGGTTGCCTCAGATACTGTACACACAAGTCAAGAAAGGGATTTCCAGTTCTTTGTAATATACACACACAAAAACTTTGAAGTTTTCCTCTCCCCCAAAAAGATTTCAAGACATCGCACTTTGTGTTCTACTTCATTTTGCCTCATTTTAAAAAACAGCAATTAGTGAAGTTGTAAAAGCTAAAGTAGATGAGAAATAAATGGGAACTTGAGGGAAGTCTTCATCTGATAAACAAAAGACAGAGACTACTTGCAGGCAGGTGAGGATGTAGAGTTTCGGGACGTTTCATTTCACTTCAGTGAGGGAGAGGGAGCGGAAGCACACAGCACAGCAGTGAGGAACTTCCAGTGCTCTTCCAAGGGATTAAACCAGATGAGGTTCAGCAGCATCTTAGAGCTTCTGTGGAGATACAAAACGCTGTAGGGTATGACTAGCCTGGTGCTGTTTCACAAGGAAGACGTGGGGCTAAAACGGCTCTCTCCAAAGTGCCAACTAGCCCAGGGGAGGGAAGGCCAGAGCAGCACTCCTGGCAAAAGGGGGCACACGCAGGCACAGAAGCCAAATCTAACCTTACTGTAATAAGATGGGGACAATCTCTGATGGTAATTTCTCCAAGAGTCCTCCTGCCACTAGAGACACAGCTCCCCAAACAGCTCCCCTCAGCCTTTTTCCCCCAGTGCTCCAGCTAAATGAGCTGTGCTGCTTTTCCAAAGCGAACAATTCCCATAATCCAGCTGAAGGCACTGCAAAGCTGGACGCATAAGACTTCTCCCTCAATTTCCCTAAACAGTACACCGGCCTGCTGTACAGGACAAAAATCCCAGGAGCCTCCAGCGCTGGTGCAGTGTGGAGGTTGATGGCTCCAGAGCGCTCCCTAAGCAAAACATCTGGCTCACCATCACTTTGAACAGATTCGTAAGACTTGAAGTCTTAGCCTCATTGCTCTACAAGCTTGTGACCTGCATCTCAATGATGCTCAGCCTCGGGGAATTTTGCCACTTTTAGCAGCCATGGATGCCTTTTGGAAATGGCAGATGTTGTCCTACAAAGAACCTGATTCCTGGTGCAAAAGTGCCCAAGGAAGTCCGACCACTCTCTTTGTGATCACTTGTCCTTGCTGCCTGCCCAGTATTTGTGGTCCCTCAGCAGGCTGAGTCACGCAACACGGTGGAGATGCCAGTTCCACACAGGTCTTTTTGTTAGACATATTCACGTATGTGTTGCTGAGAACCAAAAATGAACAATTCTCTGCAGAATTTATGATGAACCATTTGTGACTGAGCTAAAGTGAACACAGAATCACAGAATCATTTAGGTTGGAAAAGACCCTTAAGATCATCTAGTCCAACCACCGACCCTGCTCTACCAGGTCCGCCACTAAACCATGTCTCTAAGCACCACATCTACACGACTTCGAAACACATCTGGGGATGGTGACTCGACCACCTCCCTGGGCAGCCTGTTCCAATGTTTGATAACTCTTTCAGTGAAAAAATGTTTTCCTAATGTCCAGCCTAAACCTCCCCTGGCGCAACTTGAACCCGTTTCCTCTTGTCCTATCGCTAGTTCCTTGGGAGAAGAGACCAGCTCCCATCTCACTACAATCTCCTTTCAGGTAGTTGTAGAGAGCAATAAGGTCTCCCTTCAACCTTCTCTTCTCCAGACTAAACAATCCTAATTCCTTCAGCTGCTCCTCATAAGACATGTTCTCCAGACCCCTCGCCAGCCTTGTTGCCCTTCTCTGGACACACTCCAGCACCTCAATGTCCCTCCTAGACTGTGGTGCCCAAAACTGAACACAGGACTCAAGCTGTGGCCCCACCAGTGCTGAGTACAGGGGCACCATCACTTCCCTACTCCTGCTGGCCACACTATTCTTGACACAGGCCAAGACGTCATTGGCCTTCTTGGCTACCTGGGCACGCTGCTGGCTCGTGTTCAGCTGGCTGTCCACCAGGACACCCAGGTCCTGTTCTGCCAGGCAGCTTTGCAGCCATTCCTCCTCAAGCAACATCCTCGGGTACAGCACAGTGTACGCAGTACAAAACAATTACTTTTTGCAAATTCTGCAAATTAGGGTCCAAAATCACACAGATGTCTTAAAATTCATGAGATGACAAAAAATGCCGACAGATTCTTTTTGCTTTCTTTTCTGGGTCTGTTGTTTGATTGACCTTGGGGTTCCCCTTGTGCCCAGCAATTAAGAAACCTGAGGTCCTGTACTAACCACTTGTTTCCGGGAACTGGGACTTTACACTGAATATTAAAAGTGGCAAGACATGCATCATCCGTTACGATGAAACCAAAGGAATTGGCTCCTTCCCCTTACTCATACTCAAAAGGTGCTACTGCTGTAACGAAAACACAGCCAGCCTTAAAAATAAATTCTGATCAGCTTCTTTAGGTGTGTTTTGGGTGTTTCGCTAGATCAGTACGTATGGAGGTTACTGCTGCTTGTTTTAAATCATTTCTTATTACTACAACTTTATTTTAATAATGTTTTGGGAATGGAGTTGTGGAACACCACTAACATGTAGACCTCTTCAGAGTGATTTATGGAAAGCACCGAGTGCCAAAACCATTTGCCGCATTTTACACTCTGGCCAAAAAAGTAGCAGAGACTTCAAATGCCCATTCATACTGCTAATATCAATTACAAAATACCAGCCTTTTCACAGCATTAGCAAAGTCCACCGAAGGATCTAGCACGAGAAGACCCACATGAAATAACATTGTCGTAGGGCCTCCTACAAGCCTCTTCCTCGGGAAGAATTTGGACTCTTGTCTGCCACTCCTGGCAGCTCCACTCCCTTCCCCTGCAACCCCCTTGCTCTCAGATTATACTTGATCATTAACAATATATGAAACAAACTATAACATCGATTATCCAGGTACTCCAGGGAAAGGTGAATGAATTCAGAGAGCTGAGGTTCTTGAAATAGCCCGTATTTTCCATTGAATTAATAGATTTGGGGATCTATGGCCCAAGTTCAAGCAACGGGAAGATGCAGATAACGGATGTCCAGATAATTAAGCCCATGTCCCGCGGTATATTTGATGGCTACAACTTCTGTGTCTCACTCCCTAAAACCGAAAAGAGAATTATTCTTAAAGCTCCATATCTGCAGTCATCCTGCCACCTGGTTTTGGTGGTTGGGCCACGTTTTGAACACCTCAGCAATACCACAAACCAAATTTACATCAGGGAATTAAAATTACTGGGAATCAAAAGTACAGGGAATCAAAATTACTGGCAGGGTAGGCTATAAGCCATGCAACAAGACCGAGCTGTTAAATGTCTTGAGAGGTAGGAAAGGACGGAGGTTTTAGTCTGTATGTGACTGGTGCCAGTTACGTCCGTCCAACGGCAAAGACCGTGTTGGTCCCACTTCAACTGGTGCCAGTTATGTCCGTCCAACGGCAAAGACCGTGTTGGTCCCACTTCAACCTTCACCCATCGCTTCTGCCTCAGGTGCAGAAGCGCCTGTGCACGGGCACCCTGCCTTCGGTACTACTGAAACCAGGCTCAGGCTGGTCACGACGCACGCGTACTACCACACGATGGGCAGGTACAACTGTGGAAAGATGGGCACCGCCGTCAAAAGTGCTGCCAAAGGTGCGGTTCAGAGCAGCAAAGCAAGCTGGAGAAGGCGAGCACCAAGTGAGACAGGTATCACACTCCTCTAGCCCAAAATTTACCAGGAACGATATGCCTAATACAGTGGATTATTATCCTTCCTTACTTTTCATGTCAGCATCTATAAAGGCAATCAAGCACTTTGGGAATATTCGCTCGGAAGTGTACACTTTTCCACATATTAGCTTCAAATGCCTTGAATTTACAGGCCAAAAGGGTGCATATTACCATAGCTTTAGCCACGACCTTACGCTTTCAGAACAGAGATTTAAAAAAAGAAAAAAAAAAGAAAAAAAAAAAACAAAAAGGAAAAAAAAAGCCGCCCTGAAGCCTCCCCCCGAGGCGCCGCCGCCGCGAGCGCAGCTGCACCACCGTCCCATTTGCACAGGAAACCCCCCAAAAGTGCCACAATCGCACGAGGAAGCACGGTCCCCGTAACCTTTCTTATCAGAAATGAGTAAGGCAGCTGCTTTGCAGACTATTCTCGTGCTCTTTAGAAGGTGTGAAACAGATGAGTTTGTGAACCGGGCCGGCACTGAGAACAAGAATGAAAGGATATTATAGGTTTCCCTCCTGAACAGCGCAGCCGATCAAAAACAGGAACAGCAGAGCTCTGCTGAAAGAGCTTTGAAAACAAAGCGGCCACCTCGCACCAAGGCAAAGAGAAGTTTTCTCTTGATGTAGTAACAACGTGCTGCTCACCTCTCATAAAGCTGAAATGTGCGATTTCTTTATAGTCGGTGTTTACGGAAAACGTGACCAAAAGAAGGTGCAAACCTGAGGCGATGCAGCCCGTGCAGCCGTTCCACAGCGGCACCGGAGGCTCCCGCCCCGCTGAGCGACATCCTGCAGAAAAGCTGCCTATTGATTTATTTTAAAAATATATACAAACGAAATCGCAAGAGACCTTCCCAGCACTAAGGCAGAACCGATTCCTTCTGTGAGGTCCGGCCCCCGCCTTGCTCCCCGGGGGATGCTCCGGTAGCAGGGGCAGGACAGACGCGGCAGGTCCCAGGGGCAGTGACAGCGGAGCCCAGCCGGCCACAGCCAGACTTGCCCGTCGGCACGAACCTGTCGGCGCTCGGAGGGGCTCAGGGCCGGGCCGGGAAGGAGAATCAATAATCAGTTGCTCACCTTGCCTTGGGCTGCTAGAGGGACAAGGAGGACAGCTATCCGGTTTGGGAGAGCCGGGGCGAGGGAGGCAGTTCCGCAGTTAAAGCCTCCTCTCTGCTCTGGGCTTAGAGAAGCCAGCAGTGAGGTGTCCAGGCTTATTCCGTGCCTTTGCCTGAAGCACAGGGATATTTGCTGAATAATGAGAGTAAGGTAAGGAAAGCTGACCCTCAGAGCGCTTCCAGCTTCTAGGGAATCGGCTCCTGGGCTAGTTTGCCTCCCGAGGGAGATGAAGATCGTTCGTATGCTCTACATCTTGAAGGAGGACGTCTTCAATTTGTAATTCTTACGCACGGCTCATCTTCAATCCAAGTACCACTAAAATGAGAACTGAGGACACCGGGGTGGACATCTTTGCCTCAAGCGGTTTGTTTCTGCACCAGAAAAAAAGGTTTTGGAGTCACTTCCTATCTGAAGACAGAAAAGTGTTCTTACAGCCGGGGAGCCACCCCCTGACAGCTGCCCGCAAGGCAGCATCATTCTCACTCAACAGATACACACAAACAAAATGAGCAAAGCAATTTTCTATCAGATTTCCGCAGTAAATATAGCAATTTTGCCCTCTAACACAATTACTCAAACTGTAAAGGAATTCTGGGGCGCTCATTTTCCACCAAAATCTCAGAACCGGTAATATGTGGGCTAGTTGAACAACCTGACATCCAGAAGAGGTTCATAAACCCGTTCAGATACACTCCAGGTATGTTGCACCCGCAGGTGAAAGGTGTCGGGGTCAACGCCAGGCGACCCACAAACCACCTGCGGCTCCAGTGGCAGCAGCACACCTATAGAACCATAATACTGAGATATGCGGCATCATCTGGTCCATCCCCCTGCCAGAAGAGGATCGTTCTCTGCAACGCCTTCGCCGGCCCTTTTTTCCAGCAGCCTTTTCAATGGCTCCAGCCCGGGAGCCTCCACCGCTCCAGGGGGAGACAAAGGAACCACAGCCCAGTCCCACCGCCCAGTTTTATCCCATTACCACTGCTTGTTACTTCTTGCAGCGGTCACAGGGAACCCTGGTGCAAGACGATGTCTCGTCACGCTGTTTGCTAGAAGGAGAAGCGACGTGCACGGCTCTTGGCTCAGGGAACCTCTTATCTACAGACCTTTTACTCCCATACACCAGCCTAGAACAATTATCTTCCTTTTCTGGCATTTGCATCCTCCAAAGAAATTTTACTATTACCCTCTCTCGCTCAAATATGCGGAAATCTCTTTTTTTTTTTTAAAGCAAGCGCTAGAATTCTTCAAGCCAAAACTTGTTCCTCTTTTCAAAATTATGACCAGCGAAGGACCGATTCAATTATTCCCTTCCAAAGCTTGGCGACTTGACCTCCCTGCAGCTGAAACTAAACAAGTATCTTGTCTGACATCACAAACTGAAATCTGGGTTATAAGGAAGTACAAGGGTAAATCGCACAGTCCCCAGTGCCGCCTGCATGAACTTTACCCCAAGCCAATTCACCTACTTATGAAACGATATATTCCAGGGAATTGATTCTAATGATAAATCTGCCCTTTGAATATGCTGAGAAACAACATTTCAAAATCTCCAGCTCGGATCTTAGACCATCTCTGGGTCAAAAGACGGTTGAGCAGAACGACGTTGTTGAGGTAACTGCCCAGATGGAAAGCCACAGCAAAGTGTCAAATGAAAGGTACGCAGATGCCTCTGCTCAGGTTATTTTACTTAGGCAATTCCAACACATCTGGTTCTCCGACAGCGGGTCTCAAAACAATACATGATCTGACATACCACGTGTCTTGCAATGCCCGAGCAAGGCAGGTTTGAGTTAAGGAGATTCTGATAACCTCCACACAGAATTTCTTATCTTCTGTGGACACCCGCCTCAAGCCTTACAGACACCGCCAAGCAACTAAAGCCAACACTTCGCATTTTGATCCACCTTCCAATCCAACAGGAGAAGACTTCTGCTCTTTTCAAGATGAGCTGTTTTGAAGCCAAATGGAAGGGGGGTGGTGGAAAAGAATCGCATCTGCCTTTTATAGCCATTTTCTCAACTATCAGAAAGGCAGACTTCGATCCAGAAGACGGAGCCGAGGACGACAAATATTTGCTTTCCAGAATGGCCCCACTAGAGTCTGGGAACACGCCTCGGCTGTCAAATAAAGACAGCACATCAGGATTCTCAGGCCAGGAAACGGGAACCTGCATCCTCTCTGGGCCGCTCTTCCCCTCTGTGTTAAACAGGGAAGATGTTTGCTCCTTGCACAGAGTTTGCTTGTTCCTGGGATTTCGGAATCACGGCTAGCGAGCATCTCCTGTACCACGCACACCTTCCCCCAGGACAACCGCCAAAACGCCCCACTGGTGCCAGACAAACACAAGACAGGACACAAAGCAAAACACCCAGAAAAAGACACTTGAGGGTGTTTTTTTTTAACGTACGAGCAGCTCAGAAAACAGGATCGTTTTCCCAAGGCAACCCTCAGTCACACTACACGTGAGGACGGTTGCATCTCCAAACCGAACGCTTTTCTACCACTGAAATACTCTTGCAAAAAAAGGCAAAGGCTTCAGGTATTCAGAAGGTCCGCCTGATAATCTGAGAGTCTTCATTAACAGACGGAGACACTTTTTTTGTGACAGCTTTCTTCTTAACTTGTTTTGAAGTTACAAATCATAGACGACAGAACACCAGACTTCACAAATTCCTTTCAACCATAATAAAAAGTATTAATTTTATGCTAAGTAGGAAGCACCATATCGTATTTTTAGCAGTGCTTTAGCATGCAAAATAAGCGAAACGTGCAGTGAAACCAACAATATTGTCTTTGTTCCCCTTGCAAATACCCACCCAGTAAGTTGAAGCAACTGTCCAAGCCTTGAAACGCTGTTGAAACAGTTTATTGAGACCTAATCCTACAGCCTTTAAAAAAATCTAATAGCAGAGTATTTCCATGGTATAAATGATTCCTGCCTGTATCTAGCAGCCCCATGAGTTCTCCAAGGATGAACATAAATTCGATTATACCAAATTAAATCTGAACATACATAAGCTACATAACATTTTAATTGGGGCAATTCTTAACTTTTTTTGGAAGAACTATACAATAGCAGAGTCTACAAAGATGATAGGACACATATGCTTTCTCCCTTGAGCTGCCTGCTTTTATTAATTACTCTGGCAGAGATATATTTATATTGATGTTGTCAGTGTGTGAACAAAACCTCATGGACAAAAATGGTTTAATTAAAGCAGAAAAACGTGGTTTATGGGTGGTTAGCAAAACCGTTCTTTAAAGTCAGTAAAACTTTCATAAGCGATTAGATAAAAATAAATCTTAGGAAAGCATTTGCACCAAATATGTCCTTTACATTTCACACTGAAGCGTATCACAAAAAAAGACGCAGGCAGGCGCCCGGACTCAATAACCCGTCGGCTGCACCTCGCGGGTGAGTTCATACGGCTTCAGCTACCTCCCTCTCTTTTTTCCTCAGCTTTGATTAACAAACCTACCTCTTCTGTCCCCAACGGCTACCTCCCTGCATCCCGCTCTGTCTTGTGTCATCGTTAACTTCAGAAAATAAGCCAGGAGAGGACAAAGCTCCCCCCTGTCCTGCCCTGCCCGTGACGGCCAGCGTGCACCAGTACACGGTTACTGGTGGACTGGGGAAAGAGTTAACCGGCAGGAGGGGCTCTGCCAGCTCAGGTGTCCTGTTTCCGAGAGCAAAAACCATATAAATGTTTGTAAACCACTTCGGGGATGGAAAGACTGTTTGGAAAACAAAGGCACACGGACACTCAGGTGTGCACAAAATCCTCCAGGTACCTCTGTGGCTGGCGCGCGCTGCCCCAGGCAGCGCTCTAAGGTTCCATCGGATACGGTAAATCTCTGTCGTGCCGAACTGACGCATTTCACTCCGAGGCACTGTCCCTGTCGCTTGAAATGAGGTAGCCAAAAACTGAACAAGCTGGGGGAGCGCCGGGAGGGACGGCACCGCGGAGCAGCCCCGACCTGCCGCCCCCTCCTTGGCACGGCGCTGGCTTCGGGGGACGCTGTTCCTAAGAGAGACGTCGCATCAGACCAAAGCTAGGCTGTAGATGTAGATCTCACATTCTAATAAATATAAATAAATATCTGACCTCAAGTAAAAGATCCTGCGTTTGACACTCCTAATCATTTTTTATATTTCAAGTTCAGTTTTTACTGGACTGGATCCAGTCATCCCGTGGTAATGTAACAGTCTTTTTCTTTGCATGAACAAAAGTCCTTTTCTAGTCCTGAGGGCCGGCAAGTTTATCCAAATATTCTCAGTTTCCTACTAGCCCCTTTTGGAACCGATGCATTCAATACAAGCGCACTTTGTACCTCCGGCCCCAGTGCCCACAGGGCAGCTGGCCGGGGCTGGGGCCGGGGCCGGGGCTCGGGCCGGGGCTGGGGACGAAGCCCGGGCTGGAAGGAGCCGAGCACGTGCCCGGCGGAGCCGCCCGCCCTCCCCGTCCTCCCCGACAAAAAGCTGCTCACATCTGATAGCACCGCAGAGAGAAAATACATACACAGAGCGGTTCCTCCTCCCCCTGCTGCCATCTCCCCAGGAAGAATGTTTGGAAATGCTAAATAGTCTTTTCCATGTTTCTACATCAGTTCTTATTTTGGCTAAGCTCGTCCAGTCTGTTAGCGGCTGCCAAATGCATGAAGTAATGAGAAAGCATAGGGAGAGAAAGCTGACTTCATTCCAGCAGCGCTGGAGCTAACGCACCCAGTATGTCCTGTGGCTGTCAGCACGGCGCTCAAGTGGACCTCGTTAGCAAATTGGACTTTAACAGCCAGAGGAGAGGCGTTCCTCGGTGCCACCTTCCTCCTGCGGCCACGCTAGCTCTGACCCGCTCATCCTTCGCGGGGCTGACGCAGCCAGAAGGCAGCTCTGACGGTCCCGTCCAAGCGCTCTGTCCCCGCTGCCCCCAAACGTGACCCGCAGCTGGTGACGCCGGTCACGTCAGCCCCGCAGTCTGCCGGGGACGCGAAGGACGGACAAAAAGGCAGGACACAAAGGGCTCACCTGAAGCGCACGACGTCTGCTCGGCAGCTGGGGGAACGCGGCTCTGGACACCGGTGGCCTGGTGCACAAAATGCCGCGCCGGGTCAGGTCTATCACAGCCCAGCCCCCCCTCGTACAACAAAACGCTTTCTCTGTTGGTCAGAATTAAAATTCCTCTGTGGAATAACAACATACTGGGGTATACAAGGGGACCACAGCCCTCAGGAGAGACGAAGCAGACTTTCATGCTACGCTGCGTCGGTACGGCCACCGACGGGGCAGCACGCTCCAAGAAAGGGGCAACAAAACTGGAGACAACCCAGGGCAGAGCAGGAGACTGAGCCGAGGTCTAGAAACACGACGGTGAGGAAAGCTGGGAAGGAGCTGGAGTTGTTCAGCCTTGAGGAGACTGAGCCATGGGATGTCCTGAGAACCTTCAGTTCAGACATCAGGACACTGCCCAACAGTCGAGAGAGCGATGCACAACAGGACAATCACCTAGAGACACTGTGGAGCCTCCGTCTGCCCCAAATGCCCTGGAAATCCCGTGTTGGTCAGGGAGCGGGACGAGGTGGCTTCTGCAGCCTCTGTATGATGAAACATGTTGTGGTAAAATAAAATGATTGGGCCATCTGCTTTGAATAAACGTGAACCAATTAAACTAGGGCTTTCACAGAGACTAGACTCATTCTCAATGGGGGAAAACAATTAAGCAATTAAATTTGTTGCACGTCTATTGGTCCTTTAGGGACCAGAGCTGAACGGGACACCAGGAGTGAGGTGTCAGCCCGGACCTACAGCCCAGAGCCAGAAAGGAGACAGAAGGTGTGAGCCTGCCTCCCCCAGGCTGAACCTCCGCTCCCAGGGCTCGGCTGGACCCCGCGCCCCTCCACACCCCAGGGCCACCCCAGTGGCCGGACCCCGTGCCCTTCCGGACCCCAGGGCCACCCCAGAAGCCGGACCCCATGCCCCTCCACACCCCAGGGCCACCCCAGCGGCCGGACCCCGTGCCCTTCTGCACCACAGGGCCACCCCAGCGGCCAGATCCTGTGCCCCTCCGCACCCCAGGGCCACCCCAGCGGCCAGACCCCGAGTCCCTCTGCACCCCAGGGCCACCCCAGCGGCCGGACCCTGTGCCCCTCCGCACCCCAGGGCCACCCCAGCAGCCGGACCCCGTGCCCTTCTGGACCCCAGGGCCACCCCAGTGGCCGGACCCTGCGCCCTTCTGGACCCCAGGGCCACCCCAGAAGCCGGACCCTGTGCCCCTCCGCCCCCCAGGGCCACCCCAGCGGCCGGACCCCGTGCCCTTCTGCACCCCAGGGCCACCCCAATGGCCAGATCCTGTGCCCTTCTGCACCCCAGGGCCACCCCAGCGGCCGGACCCCGTGCCTTTCCTCACCCCAGGGCCACCCCAGCGGCCAGACCCCGTGCCCCTCCGCACCCCAGGGCCACCCCAGCGGCCAGACCCCATGCCCTTCTGCACCCCAGGGCCACCCCAGCGGCCGGACCCCGCTCCCCTCCGCACCCCAGGGCCACCCCAGCGGCCGGACCCCGTGCCCCTCCGCACCCCAGCGGCGAGGGTACGTTTGCGGAGAATCTCGCGGAAAAGCGCCGTTCTGCCCATCGGAGCGACTTGAACTGGAAACGGAGGCTGCGTGGCCAGCGGCCAGCGGACGAATAACACACGGTTGTTACCTGGCCATCTCTGGAAATAGCTGTGTGCCGCTGCCGGGCACTTATTCCGCAAGTGCTACTATTCGAGGGGGAAAGCATTCCACGGAAATTCTTTCTCTCATTGAATTAGCACAGGAACACAACACATCCAAAGCCCTGCAAATAAGTATACTGCCCCGTGATAAATTTTACAAATACTTGTATTAGGAAGGGTCATTTTATCCACGCAACGAAAGAGAAATTTCAGCAGATAAAGGTCCACAAAGCCCTTTACCTTGTTACAGTGGCCGCTCGCTGATGAAAACGAGCCCAGCTTATCCCTGGCACATGTGCTGCGGTTCTGACAAGGGGTTTGTAATAACAGGCACAAGGACGCAGCCGAGACCGGTGCCGTAATTTCCATGGGGCCGAGTGCCACAGGTGCACTAATATAGGCATTAGTGAATGATTAGGCCTCGTAAAATATATGAATGCTGTTTCTTTAAGAAGCCATAAAATTTTATTGAGGAAAAAATCCATGTGTAAGGCTTTTGGTTCGTTTCATGCGGTCATTCAGAATTTCACTCATTTCTGACAGGACTATGATAATTAAAACTGTGGCCTGGGTCTGGTTTCTATAAAGTCCATCTGGCCTTCCGCGATGGAGAGTTTTGGAAGTATGTAATTGCCTGGGCAGCAAATAACTATTTTGCCATCCGCGGTAGTTTAATTTCGTCCCTGCAGCAGGGGAGCTAAGTCAGAGGGGCAAAAGATCATTAACGTCTGCGGCTGGAAAGAGGGGCTCCCAGAGCCGCCGGCTGGCCCGTATTTGTTGAAATGCTTGACACCGATGGGCCCCATTAATGCACGGGTTAGATACAATCTGTGGAAAAGGGTCTATTATAAAGGGATTATTTTGGAAGTGTTCTGTAGTTGGGGGTGGGTGTGATTGAAGGACTTAAAACTGTTACATTAACCCTTAGGGCACTCCAGGCAGTAACAAACCTGGCATTAAAGAGCTGGTGTTTGTCACAATTTCTGCACTTCCCTCTTTCTCCGCCACGAGGTCAAAGAGATTAAAAACATCCATAACGCTCTCTCCTGAGTTACCACGACGAAGCTTGGTTTCTTGTCCACTTCATGGCTGCCGCCGGCTCCCCCGCCTCGCCGCCCCCACCCCACACAGAACCCTTACACGGGACAACGAATCGCAAAAGACAGACAACAGCAATTACTTTTATATAGAGAGATGTGTACACACACATATACCTATGTAGTTACTTACATACCAAAAGCAAGCCAACGTAGATGGAGTGGCGACAGAAGAAGCTCTAGAGCTCTGCTTAAACAGCCAAAATACGGCTGTTCACACTTCGCTTGACTGAAAACCAAGCTGGAAATTCCCGGCTCGGGCAGCCACCTTTACTGGGAAGCGGCACCATTCCGCTGTGGTTCGGAGAACGCCACTCCGCCTTCCCCATCCCATCTGGTTGGTGTCAGGCAAGGCACACACGAAGAAAACTACTTACAAGCTTGATAAGACTTTAAAATACTGCACAGAGGTCCATTTAAATACCGATTGTTTCATTTACATTTTAAACAGCGTTTTGGGTCGTTTCTTTGTCTTGTCCCCCCCACGGGAGGCAAACACACACATCGGGCCATCGTGGGGCTGAAGCTACCGAAGCGCTCAAAATCTGCATCGCCGAAGGCAGGCATGCTAACCACCACCCAGAATGCGGATTTTTTTTAAACATGTTCATATTTTTTCAAACACGTTCATATTTTTTCAAACACGTTCATATTTTTTCAAACACGTTCATATTTTTTCAAACACGTCCATATTTTTTCAAACACGTACGCATGCATCAACTAGTCTCACCTTCCGCCCCGTGTTTAGTCTCCTATTTGTGCGCCGTACGTAGTAGCGCGGGTTGCAACGAAGGGTACCGGTACGGCGTTTCTAATGATGCCACGGCAGTTCTGGCATGACGGCACAGTGCACCGAACATCGGGTGAGCAACCTGTCTGCTCTGTGTTTTGAATCCCGCTGCTCCCATGTCCAATTTTTGGAAGGCTCTTATCTCTACCCATAGCTCTGCACCCACTGTTGAGCTCAGCTATGTGCTATTTATCCAGCGATTTCTCTAACGATGCGGTCTTCTGCTTCCTTCTGCTTGCGTTAAATAGCAAGTCCAACAAAAACATGTTTCTGTTTGGCCGGAGGATGAGGCGCTGCTATGCCAATCATTTAAAAGGATGAGGAGATTTGGGATCGGCTGAATTCGGACATTCTGAGTGCTTAGAAACTCGATTTGTGGGATAAGAAGCAGAAAGCGTCACAAAAAATAATGAAAAGATCGATCGCAGCAATGCATGAGAAAATAAAATACGTCTCAAGGTAGAAAACACACTGCTCCTACGACAGGTTGGAGGAAATCCTGAAACACTTGCCTGCCACCTCGAGATCCTCGTGTTCCCTGCATGGCAGTAGGAAGAGAGGAAGGAGGCAAAGGCCCAAAAGAGGACGCTAACTCCAGACAGCGGGCAGACCCGATTTACGAGGAGCCAGAGCGTGGTCCTCCGCCTTTGGCTGCAACTTGTCAACGTGACAAATTATTTACACAAGCACGTATCATAATAATCTCAATGGCTCTGATCATCAGCCATCTCGAGCAATTTTCTCCAGAATAAGTGACTTTCGTTCTGCTGTCTTTCCAAGGGTTCATTCATTTAATACAATTTTGTATGATGCTCAAATCAATCACTTGCTTCACAGTGTGTTTACAATACTCTTGAGAACCTGGTGAAACCCCCAGCGGCTGTAAGAGTGTCCTATTTCCTTCCAGATTGTACCATACTTTGATACAGGAATGTGAGTTACTGGCTTTACTTCACCGGGCAGCTCTGGAAACTCTGAGAGAAAACACGTGTGCATTAACTGTTCCCTAGACCCCACTTGAAAGAACAACAGCAGATATCACAGTGGAAAACACACTTTACAGAGAATTATTGAAACCGCAACTCTTCCAATACAGTAGAACGTCTGTTTTCTTTGGCATGTCCATCTTCGCTCACCACAACAACCTGAGAGCGTAAACTACAGTCAGAAACGATCCGCGCGTAAAAACGGTTCTGCTTGGAAGACCAAGGAGGTTGATTAAAACACAGAAAATAGGAAAAACAGGTTTTAAAAACTTTCTCTTACAGAGTACGAGCCCAATCCACGGAAGTTTATATATACTGAGCAGTTTCAAAAACAGACCTCCTAATTATCAAAATTTTAGAGTCGCCAATGCCAGTTGGTTTACGTGTTCGCTGTTGAGTGCTCCGGCCCGTTTGATGTGGCGCCCCGACAAAGCACAGGCAGCGAACGGCCACACACCAGACGTACCAAAGGAAGCGGCGAGCAGCCTCCCTCTTCTCAAGCAAGACACTAAAATCAAAGCACCAGAGCCACTGCTTACTTTTAAACAACGCGTCTTCATCATTTTCCAGGAAGCCACCACCTCCGAGGTCACTGTGCCGTATAGGAAACGCAGCTAGGTACAACCTGCTGTAAGACGATCTTACCGCAAATCAACCCAAACTCAAACTCGGTCAATGGCATCAATAAAAAGGCAGGACTTCTGTATCGATATGGATACTGACAACGTAATAAATGGCAGTTTAAAGGCGTTAAAAGCAGTCCTGTTTCAAAGGCAGGCGCACAAATCGTAGGTTTATGGTGCCCGCCATCCACCGCAGCACGCCTGCGGAACGTCGGGCTGCTCCGTGCGTACCGCAGGGCTCCGAGAGCCGCCTCTGCCCCTCCATCAGCATCCTCTCCTCTGCCACCGCCTCCCGCCCGCACGTCCTCCCCGGGCTGGTGGCTGCCAAGTGTCCCCTGCCCACCAGGACACGGGCAGGGACGGGCGTCCTGGGGAGGCGGACGTGGCTGCTGGGACAGACAGACATCCCTGCCAGTTCCAAGTGGCTGGGTCCTCCCAGCACACCCGTCACCATCCGCCACAGAGGCCAAAGAGGAATTTGAAATCCAAGTTTCTAATCCAGATTGTTAACACACAGCCATCACGGCATAACCACGGGAACGAAACTTTCCTCACGTTCCCGTTTGCTCCGGGCTGGGCTTCCAAGCTCAGCCCCGCTCTAACTGCAGCGGGATGTGAGCCTGCTGGCTGCCTTGATACAAGAAGCAACCAGAGATGGTAATAGCCGTTTTAAGGCAATATATGAGAAATTTTCAGTTCTCAAAGGCAAACGATATGAAAGATAAGGAGGTTTTTTTAAGAATATGAGTCTTTTAGGATGAACAAAGTCAGGCATCTACAAGCCGATGTATTTGGCGACCGCCGGCAGCGGCAGCCGTACCTGTGCTGTCTGCCCTTACCTAAGATACGAACCAAAGTGCTCTTCGCAAACGAAGCGCTTCCTAGGAGCTCCCGGCAGCAAACACCATCTTAGGAAGGCTATTCCTATCATAATGCATCCTAGATGATGCCAAGTAAAGATTTTTTTTAATAGCACTCCGAAATCCACACTGCATACTTCATTGATAACGCCCTTAGTTAGATTTGCCCTTACCTTTTCTTAGACAATATTAAAAGCAACTGGCTGTAATCTTAATTGGCAAACCAAACAGATCTGAATGAACCCACCTTTAAAACTCGTGAGACTCCTCTTTACGCAGCTATTCAGCGCGTGAGCGGAATTATTCACCCACATCAAAACAAAAACACGCTTCTGCTGCAAGTTTGCAGGCAACTCCCCTGAAGATTTTGTTTTCCTACGGCACAGAAATCATAACTAGCACCAGTGCTATCGTTTTCTTGGAACTCGCATTAAAAAATATTCTGTTCTCCTACAGACAATGTAGAGGCAGTAAACCTGTGTCTCTTCTAAATCAAGAAGAGCGAAATTTTGCTAGGCAAAGTAAGCGCAAGATTGCCAAAAACGCTGAAAAGGTCTCTCAGAAGGAATAAAAAAAAAAGAAACAGAATAAAAGAAGCTGTGAAAGTTTATGAGGATAAACACTGATGACAGGTGGAGTAGAAGCTGAAATCTGAACTCCAAAGTAACTGCAAATAAAGATTTGTTACAGATGGTTTTAATATGACCTAACGCTGGGATGCCAGCTACAGTATCACTTTTTCCTGCAGGCTGGACAAAACTAATAATACAGTTATGGAAACACACTACGCTAGTACAGACACCTAAGGAATAAATGGCCTTTAATACACATCGGTGTATCAGCTCTTAAGAGAGCAACACAGGATCAATAAAATGTTGATAAAGAGACACACGGCTGGAACCAGCAACAACGTAAGGCCGTCCTATGCAGGCCCAGTTATAAATGTATCTCGTATAAATGTATACGTACATGTGCGTGCACGTGGGGTGTGCGTGATGGAAACGTTCGGTCTTGGCACGCGTTTAATTTGAGCCATTGATCTTTTGATCTCGGAGAATAGTAATTCTCCATTTTCTAAAGACTGCATTTGGCAAATGGGTTTTTCCCCCCCTTCCCCTTCGCTAAAAGAAAGCGTAAGCTGACAATATTAGCGCTAGCGGTTATAATTGTTTCACGACGACTTTTCAGGAGGGAACATTTTGCCATTTTTCAGCTATTAACAATTTTCTGTTTTATTCAGGGCACCGAGAGGCCATTTCCTTTAAAATGGTTAGAACGGCGTGATATCCTCGCGGCGCTCTCGGTGTGAATCACCACGCGCACCGTAGAGAGTTTGCGGAGGAAAGAACCAAGATAAAAATCATATATAATTCCCTTTTGTAAGGTCAAATTATCTCCGGTAACTACTGGTACAATTAAGGACGGCAAGGTTTGTTTCCCGTGAACCCAGCCTGGCTCCATCCTCGCCGGGGATGGCCATGGGCGGCAGTGGGGTCGGCCACCCGCCCGCCCCGCCTCGGGGGACTGTGGGACATGGGGGAGCTGCCGGATCCCTCCCTGCCCGGCTGGGCGGCGTGCGGGGAGCCGGTAGGAGAAAGGGGGCAGAAACAGCCCGTCCGTAACGGATAAGGGTTAATCTGAAGCACGGAGGGGGGAAATCAGGGTGCTGACCCCAACCAAACCCTTCCCCGCCGCAGCACAGCCGCCGGGGCAAAGCACGGGGCGGGCACGGGCAGAGCCTCCGGCAAGCGCTCTCCTGAGCAGCCCCGCGGAAGGCGAGGGTGATCCCGCCAGGAAGCAACACAAGACCCTCCGGAAGGTTTGGAAAGGGATAAAAGCAAAGCACAGATGTTGCGATGGAGGGCACAAAGGTATTCCAGAGTCGGAGAGACGCGTGGCACAGTAAGCGGGCGTTTATTGCGAGGCAGCTGGGTCTGCAGAAGGGCTCCGCTCGGGTGGCTCGGAGTCACGGCACAGAGGTGCCGGCCCCCCGAGGACACCGGAGAGGGCAGAGCACCAACATGGAGCTAACGAGCCCCAACACTGACGGGTGAAAACAAGGTACAGACCGGGAAAAGGCAGCGGGGAGAGGAGCCCGAGAGACAGCGGCCGCGGTGGTGGTGCCCACGGGGCTGTGAAGGACTGTGACGCCGGGACCAGCAGAACACACTCACTCACTGCGAGTGCGGGGCGGAAATTAACCTTAATTTTTAATTCCTCCTCACGTAATCCAACTGCAGCCACTGGAACTTATTTGTCAACACTGGTCCCTTCTCCATACTGTTTTTTCTCTGGCAATTTTCAGCAAGAAAGCATCCAAGAGCAAGCCAGGGAAGAATCACAGAATGGTTTAGGTTGGAAGGGACCTTAAAGATCATCTGGTTCCAACCCCTTGCCATGGGCAGGGACACCTCCCACCAGACGCAGGGACACCTCCCGCTAGACCAGGTTGCTCAAAGCTGACATTCCACATTTCTGGCTCCCAGTGCCTGTGAACCTGGGCACGTAACCTTCCCCGACCTGCTCCAAAATTTCTGTGTGCATTCCCATATTTACCTACACTTCAGGTGCTGGCTAAGCACGGTCCCACACAGAAACCTGGCTGCGCGCCGCTGAGTTTACGTGGAGTTCCCGCTTTGTTGTATCCCGTTGTGTTGAAGCACCCACACATGGGGAACCGAAAGATGACGGTCGTTACTAGTAGTTATATTTGAATTGTGCCAACGGTCACTGAAATCCCACAGCCCTATGCTGCCAGAACTGAGCTGAAACCTGGGAACCCCTGAAACCTGGGAACCGCATCCCTCCACAGATCCCGTGACGGGAGAGCAGGGACCTGCCTGGGCACTTCCCGAGCCCCGAGAGCTCGACTGATGTCGCTGTGACAGGATGAACGGCTCCTTCCCTCCTCCAGCGCTCAGCGCTACCCCTCGGAGACGACGGAGGAAGGGAAAGACGACTCTTCTCTTATTTCCACCATAAATCCATTATTTTGGCAGCTGGACCCTCTCAGATAAGTAAACAATCCGGATCTTCTCAGGGAGAGTTGTGAAGTTCTTGTTTCTGAGCACTGACCTCCACCCCAATTTCTGGAATCTCTACTTAGTTTCAAAAGCAAAATCCAGCTGACACATGCTTGGTTGCTACATCTTTGTCTAGACTTCAAGCATATAACACAGTTGGCAGGTTTAAGCGTTCTTGCCGAGATCAATGACAACTAACCTACCGCACCACAATTCTAGGAGGATTTGGGGTTTTTTCACAGCATGGTAAATCTGAAATGCAAGTCAGGGTAGGAAATGCTGCATTGTTACTGTTCTTTCCAGTATCAGCTGGCTTATTTATTTGTCATTGTTGTTTCAATCGGCTTTTAGAGGAACAAATATCAAAGCTATTAGAGAAAGAAAAACTTAGCAAGATTTTCAGAAGTGCCAAATACCCTGGCATTTTAAGCCATATTTATCAGACAGAACCAAATGTAAAAAAAAGAACATTAAACCAGTAGCGTACGGAACTAAATGTATAAACCACTAATGACTACATTGCCATATTAGCCACTCAAACCAATTAACACAGCTAATGACAGACATGAAAGGAAGCTTACTTTCTCAGCTTGTACACAGCAATATATACAGGTGTTTTATTTTTACTGTTTTCTATATTATTCTGATAGGCAAGGGAAAGATTAGTGATGTCCTAGACATACTGTCCGAAAAGCAAGTAAAAAAACCTGTCCTGAGAAGCGGGAAGCTTTTGTCCGTTGCCGAAGTGCCGGTGCTCTTAACCTTATCCCTCCCTCTTAGCTTGTGCAGAAGGATTCTTGACCAGCGTGCTACGGGCTAGTTATTTATGCAGGTTGACTAGGAAAAAGTCCACGTGGAGGGGAGAGAAACCACTGACAACGGCAGCTGTCTACTCAGGCTCGCGCGTCCGGGTCCCGGCTCGCAGGCTCATCGTTAGCAGCCTTCTCTCGCCAACGCTGCCAGGCAAAGCACGCACGGAGCAGTGGCCTCACTGGAATAAACAGTAGCGCCTCTCAATTGCCAGTAAAATTTCCCGCGTTTACCTAAGAACGTTGTAATTGGTAGTTGGAGAGCTGTCCCTGTGAATTCCTGCGGCGGTGCCAGGCACATCCGAGAGCTTCGGCGTGGAGCGGCGAACCCGTCCTCCCCGCGGAGCGCCGCCGAAGGGCCTCTGCGGAGCGCAACCTTCTACCGACCCGCAGGAGAGCCCACCGGGGGGGGTGGTATGCCATAGCTCATAACACCGAATGGAGTCATCAATAAATCCAACATCAGTAATAATAAAATTTTACCACTCACCTTATGTAACTTTTATTTTACACTCGATTAACTTTTATTACCGACTCCAAAGAATAAAGGCATTCTTACTGCAGAGAATTAGAAACAGCCTTTTGGGGGGAAAAAAAAAAAAAGAAAAAGAAAAAAAGAAAAAAGACGCATTCTAATATTAGGGGCTGCATTCCCTGGCAGCTTAGAAATATCAAGAACAAATATGGTTTAAAACATACATGTCTAACTCACAGCTAACAGAGAAACAGCCTTACCTTTCTTGAGACTTGTCAAGCAAGCCCATGCTTTACTAACACGCTGTGCTCTGCACTTCCCAGGATCAAATTCAAGAGCTAAACTGAAGCAAGAAATCCCCGAGCTCTGTATATACAGTAACTCAGTATGACAGCAACTAATTCAGCAATTACTGTTTTCTAATGGCAGCAAAAGAAGCCCCAACTGTACAAAGTGTTTATTAAAATCGCCAAGGTAGATGCATCTGAACCACATACACAAGCAAACTATTTCCCAGGAATTCGTGTTGGTAAATGAAAGAGGAAGCCACGCCTTTCTATATTTCCTTTAACTCATTATGCTTATTTTCTGAAACTTTTATGAACGTCAATCACAAACAGCCCACGCTGAATACGCTATTGTTCGTTAAACCGGACAGTGCCCTCGGCCATCACGCCCGAGAAGTCAGGGGACCGTCTGGTGTCTGTTTTTAATACGGCCCAAGTCCTCTTTCCCCTCCTGTTTAGTATAATTTTATACTGGGTGGACATATTTAGGGCCTGAATGGTTTGACAGTAATGATTAATACCCTGCATTAGGAGATTCCAGTGAAAGTATTCAGGAGCACGCTGTGCAGTTTGGTTCTCATCAGATGGTCAGGTCTACAGGCCTATTAAAAACAGCGGGAGAGCTGCAGACTTAATCACCGAGGCTGGGCCCATGGAGGGAGGAAGAGCGAGATACAAAAAAAGGAGAGAATGAACAGAACGATGGACCAGAGGTACACGAGAGCACACTTTAACTCACGCTCAAACCAGCGACGAAACCGGCTGAGGTTTTCTTTAAAATCTGCGTCCAGAAATGATTCGAACAGAAAATCTCTCTTCAAAGCCAAAGCAGGTAAGGTTACGAGACTGTACGAGACAGTAACAAAGAGCTGAGGGTGCGAATTACGTACGGTCTAATAGCCAAAATTTTAGAAAGATAAAACAAGACCAAAAGCAGAACAGGTAACGCTAGTGCTTGATATGGCAGTAGGCCCTGGAAAAACGTGTCAAAACAGCTTTAGGAGAGAAATCAGAGACAATAAGCCACCCAGAGAACGGCACCGTAAGCCATTACTGTTGTTTGGCGCTTTGCTATTAGTTCATAGAGTCAGTGTCACCTCTGGATGGCTGGAAACCTCATTACAAAACACGAGCCCGACTGAGGTCCCCCGTAACTCAGCAGGAACGTCGAGAGCTCCAAGCGTAGCGAGGCTCAGTCCCGTGTAGCCTCCTGACCCTCGGCACAGCAGGGCAGCATCTTTCCTATATGTACAATCAATGACTCACGGTAAAGAACTGTGGATGATCTCCCAGGCGAGGCCAGTATCATAATCTGTGTAATTAAATATTCAGCATCCTCCATTTGAACTAACCTTGGGGGGGGGGGGTACCCAAGGATGCCAAGCTTGGAAGTCCCGAGTGCAGGGACACATTTTGTGTCCGAAGAACTCGGGACAACGTGCTCAGCAAAAAGAGTGGGCATTTTTTTTTTGCCATTTCTCCCTGAGAATAAGAGCAAAAACCACCGAGACAGCGAGGTGAGCACAGCAGCTCAGCTGTCGGAAGGTACGTGCTCCAGGCAGCGGGCAAGGAGGAGAAACTGCCACAGCGGCTACATAGCTTCACTCAAGGGAACTGAGCTAAGACCTAGCTTTGTTCAAACGCCGTGGCTCCAGAAGGTGAGGAAGCACCAAAGGCTGGTCAATAATATTTCACGTGGTGCTGGAGCCCATCCGACTCCTGGTCTTCCACTTGCTAATTGTTTTCCTCTCACCCCTTTCTCTGGTGTTGAGAGGTTTCAAACGTTAATGATCCTCGAAACGGTGCCCTAGGCACCATTTCCCCGGTTCTGCCTATGGGTCTGCGCAGGGCTGGGCTTTACAGAAGAACTTACCCTCCACCACGGACAAAAACCAAACCAACCACATGGAGATGGTAAACTCACCTCACTGAAGAGTCTGGAACTTCAGCACGGCTGGGTATTTATGCCATTATCCAGAAAATAGCCTTAGGGAGCACTAAGTAACAGATTACGTATCTGCCTCATGACAAACATAAGGTTTCCGACAAAATAAAGCCATCACCACCAATTAAAATCCCAGGACGTTCCATACAGCCTAATCCCAACCCCTAACCCCAGCACCCCCTTCCCACCCCTCCGGAACTGGGAGAAGCACAGCAGGGCGGACACGGCATTTCAGACCCTGGCACCTGCCCAGCCGTCCAGGAGCCCCTCGCCGCAGCGGCTCCGTGCCCTCCGGACACGACAAGTCAGAGGGACAAGAGGGGCAGTAGCGGGAGGATCGGCAGGAGCCAGCTCCGAGCCCCGGCTCACGTTTCAGGGCTGGCTTCATCATCACAAGAGTGCTGGGGGAAACCTGGCTTGTGTACCGCAAAGAAAAGCTATAAAATATCTACATGCCAAATATAAAGGTTCGATGCTGTCACTCCTTGAGAGCAAGTGTACAAGGGAAATAGATTAATGGATTGTGACACCTTTTATGGGACCAGTTGGGCCATTAAAACATTACACGTTACTCACCTGGCCTGCTATAAAGCACAAAGCACGCTAGCGAGAAGGATGCAGTGCCAGCAAAATGCTGCTGGATACCAGAGTAGGGATTCCTCCTTCTTTGAAGAAAATGGCTAAAATCCACAAACATGGGCAGGTGAAGTTCTGTTCCTAAAACTATTAAGACTCCGCAATAAATCGGTTTGTTTTCAGCAGGGGTGAGCCCTTAGCAGCTCCCACCGAAGGCAAAGGCAGAAGCTCTGTACTTAGCACTTTCCAGAACGAAGCCTTTTAAAAACGTGGCTTTTCACAGGTCGCGTAGGCTCGGGGCCACACGGTAACTGGCCAGGATGTGAGTTTTTGAGCTACTCTCACAGGCAGGAAAGCTTTATGTTCTCCTAAATCTGCAGAGCCGAAATATCCCTCTTGGGAGCAGCAGCGGCTGCAGCCCAGGATGAACCGCCCAGCGGACAGGAGCACCGGGCACAGCCAGCCAGAGCAGCACCCCCAGCACCCGCAGCACAATCCCTCTGCTTTGAACCAAAGTACCAGCAAGACACGATGACTGCTCTCCTGTCTCCCAATTTATAGTTCTGGCACTGAACTTTCAGATTACACCTACTTATTTTCTTCCACATGTACAAAATTTAAATAGAAGTACTAAACAAGACCAAGACTTCACCTTTTCTAAATACTCCTGCCATTAATACCAGCCTAGCTATACATTAACATAGCACGGTGATCAACCGGTAAATACTCTACTTCGGAATGCTGGAGGCTACCAACATGTAAAAACAACTTGATGGAATCACTAACTTTTGTTTATTAAATAAAGGGGGAACTTCATCTACTTGCACAGCGCTCGGTGAAAGTTTAGTTCTTAAACCGAGCTTCCCTCCTCCTCATGGAGAGGGCGTACTCCTCCCGCCTTCGGAGCCGGGCTTCGTGCACCAGCCCTCGGAAGATTGCTGGGGCCTCCTGGGGACCACGGTGCGGCTACTGAGGTTAAAATTCTTATGTGGGTAACCGAGGACTTGACTTGGTAAGGCTGTCACCTTTCAACAGTGCTGAATTCATATTAAAAAACCCAAATCATCATTAAAACCCCAACAACATACAAACGGCATATAACAAAGCCCCTGAGGTGTTCAAAGTCTGCAAATCCCCTTTTTTTTTTGAAGGTCTGAATAACAACAAACCCAAAACAATAATTAATTCTTCTCCAATGCACAGACCCAGTTCAGTAACAAGCGCTAAAAATACATCTGAACCTTAGAAACAAAAGAGGAGGCACGGAGCACTTTGAAAGTTTGCTCCAATGATTAAATAAATTAGACCTGAGCTGCTAAGAAGAGAAGGACAGAAAGTTCACTACCAGCACGACGACGAGACGCTGCCAGGTCTTGACTTGTTTACAAAGAGAAAAAGGGGGAAAAGCGGCACATTTTTAACAGGTTTCCAAATTCTAGGCATTTTTTTATTATTAAGCGACATTATGATTTTTCAAATCTATGAGATCGCACGTGATTTTTGAACGAAGCGGGTCCAATGCCCTCGCACAACGGCTCTGACAGCTGCCAAGCAACAGCCGCTGCCGCCGAGGGAAGAGGGACCAGCCAAGTATCCTCCATGCGGAGGAGAGACGAACAACTCGAAACACGACGCAGCTCTCATTTCCCTGTGCCCTAAAAGGCTGCTTTTCTCCCTCCCCTCCCCTCGGCACTCCGGGGCATCCCCCAAGCTGGCCGGCCGCTCTCCCGCTGACCGGGATGCTGCCGGTACCCCGGGGCTGATGCACCGTCCCTCCTGCCCACATCGCCTGCGCGCTGCAACGCGGCCCCCGCGCAGCCTCCACGGGAAGGGCAGGGAGACTCCGTCTCCTCCTTACTTAAAAATATTGTTATTGAGATCCAACGCTTTCTTGTGAGACACGAGGAACGTTCCCTTCACATATTTAGAATCATCATGGAAAAAGATCATTGTCCGAGGACAGTAACTCTTTGATGCGTGTTCAGCGGCGAAAAAGATTTCACTAAGCCTTAGCGTATTTAAACCGAACTCACCACCCTCCACAACCTACACACAAAGCTAGCTGAAGCCCCACTTTTTCAACCGTATTCGGAAGTATTAATCCCATAGAACAATTCCCCTCTCAGAGACAGAACGACGGCAGGGCTCTACCCAGCCTCTGCAGAAGTCCCTCGTACCCCACTGCCTTCCCGCAGCGTGGACCAGCGCTGGGAGCTGCGGGAAGAATGAGCGTTACCCTTTTGGAGGCATCGTCTTTTTTTTGTTGTTTTTGTTTGATCGGGTGCTTGAATGTGACGGACAGCAAGAGAATACGGGGACAGGACTTCTAAACACCCCACTGATATCTTCACATTATTTGGATTTGCAGGTTATCAGTGGGGCAGCAACTTCAGCTATGACCTCATTAACTAATGTGGCCACATCAGCACCTCTCCACAGCCTTTATCACTCATCATGTGTCATAAAGCAGCCCGTTGACACCTCATAGTGAATATCGGTTGTATCTTATCTCCCGCAGGGATAGGACCCTCGCTGGGAGACAGAGAGCATGTCTAGGAATGCAGCGAGGAGACAAGTTCACCAGCAGCAGCTGACAGGGGATGATTTCTCAAACAAACACTGAGCGGGAAATTAATGGGCTTGGGTTTGCCACTGACAATACTGAGCAGAAATACATTAACTTCTGACTGCTATAATTTAAGAATTATTACTGTAATTTCAGACCAAAGCTACTGGGACGCTTCCGTCACTCGGCATCCCGAGTACAGCTGCTCTACTCTCCCATCATCACCATCACACGAGCAAGGTCCGGCACCTTTCATTACAAAAATACAGACTTATTCCCGGTGGCTGGGCAGTGGAATTCTCTTCCCGCATCTGAAAATCGCAACAGTATTTTCTCCCAATTTCTTCACATAAAAGTCCTTTTGCATCTCACAAATTGGCTACTGGGAGAAAAAGCAGCACACCCAAAATACAGCCAGCTGGAGTGGAGATTAATACGATGCCAGAACGCCTTACCTTGTTCTACCCAGTATTACTCTTCTAAAGATGGTTTTTAAAAGGTGTATTTTGCGAGGAAAATGGCACATCGACACGGCAGAAGCTGTGAATTCCCCTTGATGTACAAGGAGGACCCAGCGCGGCAGGGAGCGAAGCGCGGGGACGGGGTGGTCTCAAGTCACCAGCACGCGTGTTCCCAGGGTCGCAGGGAACCCCCTCCACGCCTTGCTGCCCGTGTTAAACCCAAATACAGCGCACTGGCCTATTTTAAAGTAACTCGAACGGGCCTGTTAAATGGTATTTCAAATAGCAAAACAACAAACCCAGAGGGCATGAAAAAATTCCTCGGATCTAAATCGAAGTCAACATAACGTAATAGGCAGCGTGAGCGCGCTGGTCACTACTGCCTGCATCGGGAGGGCGCAGCAGACCAAAATAGGCAACGGCCACAGAAAAGATGGCGCATCCCGTCAAACCTCGACAGGAACAATACCCTGCGTTCTTCCCACTCTATTTAGAGCAATGAATAGGAAAGACGATCTGCCGCTCGAGGCATTGGACTGGGATGAGAAAAAGCTCGGGCACGTGCCCTGGTGTGTCACTGACGCTCTGTGCAACTTCGGGAAAGTTCTCTGATTTTCTTTCATAATGCTTCATCTATAAAATTGCGTGGATAATCTTTTCTCTGACTTGATTTAGACCTCTAGCCGCTAGGAGCAGTCATTCTGCAATAATTACAGGAGGTGGATAAAACCTGAAATTCCCATTCTACAGACTGAAAACTGAAAATACAGCTCCAGTGCGGAACAACTGCATCATCCCCATCATCCACCCAGGACAACTCCAGTCAACGCAAGCCCCAGCCACACAAACACAAACACCAGATTTTGCATATCGTCCCTGTGGCACTACCGGTACAATACCATTTATCTTTAACAATTAGGGGCGCTTTTCTTCCCACTTTAAGATCCGTGGAGTATTAAAATGTAGTCTGCATACCAACTGGCACGTTCTCTTTTTTCTAATTGTCTTTTATTCTCTGCTTTCTAAAAGAGCATCTTGTTCCCCGTTACATTTTTTCTTTCCTAAATGATCTAACGGCATAACTAGGGAAGATCAGCTTGTGGGATCTAACCGCTGTAAAATGCACGAGTCTGACAATTTGGCTCCCAACAGCTAAACTACGAAAAATCACTCGATCTTCCACGTTATTTTCTCGCATCCAAAAACTGTTACTGAGTCTGGAGACTAAAAGATCCTTTACAATCAACACTGGGATAAAGACTCTTCTCTATGCCTTTTCCAGACTTAAAACCAGATCTTTTATTAAACCACATTAACCTAAACATCCTCCCTTTATTTCTCCCCTGCTGGGTAACACCGTGTCAGAACATGAACTGCCAGGAAAACTCCGTGTCCTGCTGAAAGCTGTAAAAGAGGCTGACTAAATGCACCGAACAGAAAACATAAACACATCGGGCTGACGTATTTTGCACGGATTAAACTGACCAGGAACATCATAATGACTTTTGTCAAATGGTATAAACAAAAGCAAGACCTGATAATCATTTGCCACATCCAACACGGCAGGAAAAGTAATTTTTGAAAAAGAAAGTAAAATCACGCTGCTCGAAGAAGGTTGCGCTTCCGCAGAACTAGCCGAGCGGGTCACAAAGCCCGTATTGTCTGAACCGGGCAGAGTCACTGCACCGCCCTGCGCTCTGGAGGCAGCATTGGCTAACGGATGGACCACGGCCACCGGGACCGCTCACCCGGCCTCCCCCGGCGCTCCGCTCAGCCCTTCCGCGGCAGCTTCTTGGGCTTTTTGCAGGTGGGCACCAATCCCCGTCCATCTCCTTGGGACGGTGTCATCATTAATTGCTCACGTTCAGGAGCGCTCTGGAACCTGGGAGTGCCGATAGCCACGCTCGTGGAGGTCTGGGAGAGCTCTCCACCGTGCCCCTGAGGAGACAGGCGCCAGGACACCGTGGTGTTACGCGCTTGTCCCCACGGAGCGCGACAGCCTTGTGACTTTATGGGTTGTCAGAACAAGTCACACCGGACCTGGCCCGCCCTCGACAGCGACTCTTCTGAGGAGAAATCAGTAGGAAATGCAACGCTCCTTTTTTGGCCACGTCTCCATTACGAAAACTTGATCCCCTGAATGACAATTCACTTCGTAACAAACACAATTTTTGGTTCCAATTCCTTCTTCTGTAAACTTTTCTTTTCTTCCCAGAAGGAAAAACAAAAAGACCAAAAAAGAGTATCTGATCGTTATTTTTGCATGGCCACAGAACTTAAGGCATTATGCAAGTATTACCTCAACCTGGAAGTATTTTTTCTTTTTCTTGTCACCTACATTACTACTGAAGGTATGTGGGCTTTCTGGCATTAGAACAGTTGGGGAAATTTTTTATGTCATATTTTTCAAATTATGTCAAACGTCTCCGGGGCCTAATATAGCCTTTATTAGAAGTCAAAATACACACATCGTTACCCGATAGCCAAGCATGGTCTTATGAGTCAGCGCAACAGGACAGCTCAGCCGTTCCTCGGGGGGTTGTTCCACGAGGCTTCGCCCTCATCCGGCGCTCGCCACGCGGACGCTGCGCAGCGTCACCCGGGCCCACAGGCACGAGTCCGCCGGCACGTACGCCCGCCCTTCCTGCCACGGGCACGCGTGAGCACTCCGCGCATGACGTCAGCCCGGAGCACCGACACGTGTACGGGTGGGAAGCGCAGCGTCCCACGGAGTTCTGCACGGTCTGCGAACAGACGCTGCAACCCGCTCGCAGAGTAGATACCGTTCTGTCCAGTCTCTTCCTTTTCCCTGCAATTATCTTGAATTCAAATACACATTCCGATTTATTGTCGCAGCAGGAGTTCTTTTCATTAGTTGATGATATTCCTTTGTCTCTTAAACGTAAAGGGCCATTTTGTTTTTCTAAAGACCATCCAAAAGAACACATTCCCTGGGAATGACGACGTTTAGTTAATAATTTAGCACCGTGCCGCCTGCCGAATTTTCTGAATCAAAATATGATCAATGGGAAAACAGTTGGTTTATTGAGTTTTCCGTCAGTTTTATTTCCTGAAGACATAGGAGAGAGCGCAAAGGATACCTGCTGTGCAGAGCACACCGCTGAAAAGTTAGACTGGATCGATGCAAGTTTGCCAAAAATAATTATTCTCTCAGGGAATGTTCAAGACAATCTCTGAGCCACCGACCTCTTACAGCTGAAGCTTGGGAAGTGCAAAAACTTTTGCCTGTATTGGTATTTTCTTAGCAACTTCAAAGACTTTGCAAGTAACTATCTGCGCTTCACTAGGCTACTTTTAATTTTCATACTACCTGTATGAAAAGGATATGGCTGGAAGGTAGAGGATGAAAACAGCAAGTTAGCCAACATAGTGCTGGTGGGGGCAGACAGCGCCAGAACCCCCCTCCTCCCTCCCCAGTAAATTCACAGTACTTTGTCCGCTGCATCTGCTTGCAGGCACCGGACTCTGCAACAAGAAACGCCCCCTTTGCACCCGGTATCCTTCAGTCCCAAGCAAGGAACGCAGATTTAGTCAACGGTCCCGAGCAGGAGAAGGTATTCCGACAAAAACAAAGGTGGAAATGGGTCTTCAGCCCCCCGGGGGGCTCCGCGCTGCAGCAGCCCAGGGGGAAGCCCAGGGATGCACTGCTGAGGGACGCGCTGCCCGCCTGCCCCTCGGAGAGACGGGAATGAGCTCCGGCAACACAAACACCTCCCCGAACATCAGACACCTTCCTAAGGACTAAAACATGACAAAATTCGGGTCTCGCCGTGATGTTTCCGAATCCTGTAACTGCTTTAATCCCGAACTGCAGCGCTGTCTAAGGGAGTAAGAATCGCCCCAACGCGCCCTCCAGTAACGACAACAAAAAGCAGCACGGGAAATCGATCCGAAAACGTGAATCGGATTGTTTTCTCTCAACTATTCAGAGCTGTGGTTAGAAATGTTCAGAAAGCCTCTAGTGTTTGCGCAAGATGGGATCTTACTTTCTCCGTTCCTTTTAAGTTCCCTGTAACCTTGCAGGTGTGGGCCGCTTCATTTTTTCTCTTTTTTTTCTTTTCGTAAAGATTGATTACATGCTAAGCAGGGTTTCTTTAGCGAGCACTCACATCTCTAATTATTAGCACTGCCAACTTTCCCAACACAATGCTCAGTGTCAGATAAACGGAATCTGTTCCTGTCTGTTCTGTAACTGATATCAGCTCCATAGTGACAGTCCCTGACCTAAGGACCCCGGCTTTGTTCAGTGCTGCATCTTTACCCTGTTGAGAATGGAGTCCACGCACATCAAAAAATCACCAATATTAATTAAATCACAGATACTGTTATCACTTTACTGAATAATGGGCTTTTTCAAGCCACGCTGAGTAGCCTCAGGAATGCTTTTCTACCGACAACATTGAAAAACACTGGATTTGCAATACTTCCTTTCATCTTACCCACAACCTATTTGAATTAGTGGTTATGACATGATGACAGTCAGAAACCTGTTAAAACCCGATCTATGCACAGCACAATGCTCTGCAGACGTGTATTTAGATTCTACACGATTCTTTTTCCAATGGAAAAAATAGTTAACCTGATTATTAAATACATAAATATCAGCAGTCTGCTGCAAAAGGGATACTCTGGCAATGGGACACACTCCGGCAATGTGGATATTCTGGCAATGTTTGGCACAACAGGCTCAAAGTAACAGAATTTGGGGTTTGTAAGTGCATGTAATGGGAATAACAGTATTACCTAGGATCGGTGCCGCTTTTTTTTTAGGGATACCTCAGCATACCATAAACATTCAGTCCTGACACCTGCTAAAACTCCGTTCCAGATGACAGAACAGGGTATCCATCGAGGTTAGGGACTCCCACGGCGCTGCAAGGCAGTCCAGAACCCAGAACAGAATCTGGGAATCCTGTTTTAGTCCTGAGTGACTTCTTTAAGCATTACATCAGAATTAGACAGGCACCCGCAGGAGCTGTTTGTGGCACAGGTAAGGTACTGTAGCTAAGGAAGAATACCTTTACAAGGGAATTTTTTAAAGCATGATGTACGAATACCTCCTTTTTTTATTTTTCAGTGCTGTCCAAATCTAGAGAGTATATTCAGAATGTAGACAGTTTCTTCTAGAACTTCACAGCCAGCTCTGGCTGTCACAACAGCGAGAGGGATCTGGCTGGCTTTCCGCTGATGACTGCAGTGGGGAATTCTGGAATTATTCACGAGAGGACTGGCCAATGCCAGCCAACTCCATCTACTTACAGACGGCGAGAGAGACGTGGAGACAGAAACCAACTGCAAATGGGTAAAAGACGACGACGATAAAGATACGTAGCTTCCTTTCCCACCTCCACTCTAACAAAAAAACCAGGGAAAAAATAATTTTTCCATATTGCAGAATTTCTAAGGTCTAACCAACTTGTGAGTGAATCCAGTCTGAGTTTGCCATTTCTTAGACATATCCCAAACATGGAAATTACCTGACTTGGAAGAAACTTGAAACATTTCCCCTCTGCAGCCATTCGAACATGGCGAGTTAGACAAGCCGTGACACCCCTCCAGCAAGAGCCGCTCACACGTGCCATCCCACTATTTTCTCCTACGGCAGTACCGCACGCAAAAACGAAAGCTCTGCGCTAAGAGCGCTCTCAGGACGTTTGAAAGCAGAAGCTGCTACTGGGGTTGAGAGTCAATTTTTAAATATTCTTAATAAAACCACAACTCCAACCGGCACAAAAATATCTCTTACGATCATTTCAATACTCCTCCTGTTAATTATTTGATTGGCTTCATTGGTTTGATAAATCTCTGAATTTTCAGTCCTTGGGATTTCTGTACGGCCGGCAGGCGGGGGCAAAGCCGAGGGATGTTTGCCATCCGGGGGAGCTGCCTCGGCAGGACGCCTCCCTGTGCTCCGGCGCAATCCGGGAGAGCTACAGTCTAATAAACTGAGTTATATCGCAAAAGATAGGGAGCGAGATTAGTGCCTAATTTAAAGGTTGCTGAGGCAGATGTTTAAGAATATTAAATTTTTTTTTTTCATCTTTAAAACTGACCTGCATTTCCCTTTCCAAAGCAGCGCCTACTGTAAACAAGCAGTGGAGTCGCCTGACGCGACACGTTCAGCAACGTGCACGGTTTTCCACTGGAATTTCCTTTTAGATTAACTTGTCCGCAGATGCCTAAAGTCAAAACTTCAAGGTTAACAGCCACAGCTCTGCAGAGCTGCCCGGCTCCTGTGAAACAGCATTTGTCTGTTTCTGCCGTTGAGTAATTTTTAAGTAATTTGCTCACGAAGGGAGGAGTGAGTGGGAAACCGCCCTTCCCAGAGACCAGTTCTCTCTAAGGCGAAAGGATCATTTTACGCATTCAAAGGATTTGGCACAAACATAAGAATAATTTAAGGCAAGAAAGTTAATACGCTCTTTACGCACGTTCTCCGCTGCTGAGGGGACCAGGCAGGGCCAAAGCTGGTCCTTGAGAAGACGCGGAGCCTCTCGAGCTCCGGCTTGGTGCTGCTCGTCCTGGCGTCCCCGAGGCTGGCGCCGCAGGGCAGCGCAGGCGAAGGCCTCGGTGCCCAGGGGATGCCGGGCTCAAGACCACCCCTCGAATGCCGTGGGCTGCCGTGCCTATCATGCCACTGAGGCAAAAGGATTTCCAACAAAGAGATTGCAGAATCTTACGGGAAGCTGACGCCACTCGAAGGAGAAACCCCTTTTCGAACGGCACAACGCTGTTCTGAGAAGTGCTTTCCCTATTTCCAAAGGGCCCCACAGACGGAAAAAGCACCGGTAGCAAGCGGTACTGCCTTGTCATTAGGAGAGTTTAGCAAAAATATTTCCTACCCTCTCCGGTTACGCCGACGGGCGACACGGGTGCTCGGCCTCGCTGTGCTCGGCAGCAGGGAAGGCGTCCTCCCGCCGCGAGTCCCGCGGTGGCCGCGGGCCGTTTGGCCAGAGAAGCCGCACAATAAATGCCGTGTTGCTGAGTGCCAGCATCACCAGGCAGGCCCGCAGGAAAACGCCTGTAAAACGAAACCTGGCCGCCTGCGGAGTCCCACGCACACTCGGGGCAGCGGCATCCTTCGGAGGCACCCAGCCGGGGACAGCTGCACAAAATGCTAAAATTTGTGTCCAGCTGCACACAGCGGTGGCCGTTTTGTTCACGGGCTGCAGTATTTTAGGTGAAAGAGGCGTGAAACGAACCCGTTTGCCGTGAGCAGGTGAGTTTCCGTGTGAACGCACCGAAGGCGTTTACAACAGAAAACCAGAAGGGAGAGACCACGCCGAAAGCTGCTGGATAAAAACGTTTTTAGAAATGTTTTGCATTCAAATAGGTTTGTGTTTTAACTTGTTGAATTGCCGGGAGGTCTGCAAACCTGGCGTTTGGTTATTGTCACATCTCCGACGGATCGCTGTGACTCGTCCGGTCAGGGGAAACCCAACACTTTCAGACACGTTGGGAACTCCGGCCCCTGCGCTCCTCTTGCAAACTGGAGTTCCTTTTTTTATAAAATAAATACAATTGCCCTTCACGGGTGATGAGATAATGTATTTTACGTTAATTACTAGTAAGCTGGTTTGGTTTTCGGCCTTAACCACTTCCATTATTTGTGGAATAACAGGGATGTGGCGGTGCTAACTCAGGTTCCGAGTCCTTTGCCTGACGTGTACAGTCTGGTTATTTGCTCCGTCTCTAGAAATCACTGCAGCCCAACGGTAAATCAGTGTAACAGGCACTTTTTGACGTCCCGAATGTCGTCCTTTCTCCCTAAACTCTTTTTCACAACTTCTTTTCATGACAGTTATTAAAGGCATGTTGATTACTTGCATAATTGACTAGTACTGCTGGCAACAACACAGCAGACTAATTGAAATGTATGAGAAACAATTACGAGTAATTGGAATCAATTAATTGATGATTTTCTGGGGAACCGCTGCTTGATGCAGGCAAATTCTAATTACATTTACACAGTCGAGGAAAAAAACTGAAATCACGTTATAGATTTTGCAGTAACATCGCGTTATTTTCCTTAGAGCAGCTCCTGTGTGAGCGCCGGTCTGCAGCCAGCGGAGGGGAAGGGAAGCTGCCCCAGAATCCCTTCTCCTTACCCGGCAGCGAGGAGCGGACCTGAGCCCGGCCGGGCGGATGGTCCCCGGGGACCCCCGGCAGCGTGGGCAGGCGGGGGGCTCCGGGACACCCTCCCAGCACTGCGCCCCCCGTACCCTGCGGTCCTGCAGCACCCGCAGCTTCTGCTCAGCCCATCGCTGCCTTCCCCAAGGCGGGACAGGTTGGATACTTAGAGCAGTATACACGGCTCTTCCTGACCTTCATAGCGCGTTATTCCGCAGGGATCACTTACGGACTGATTTCTGAAACCTCCCTCTCAAACGTCTGCCTATAGTACCAGAAGTTTTGTCTTCCTTCAGACTCAAAATGTTACTAGAAACGGAAAAAAGGCCTACGGCGAAGAGAGGGAGACTGGGGAGCTCACCATGCTACCACACCTGGCCGGTGGCTATTCCTGCCGCGGGGACCCCGGCGTGGGCTCCTCCCGGAGCATCACACGAGCCTTCTGCAGCAAGGCAAGCGGTCAAGGGAAAGGGAGAGCGTGGGGGCGAGAGGGGCAGGGGTCAGCGTCACTCCCGCTGACGAACGCGAAACGATATTCCTGCTTTGATTGTAAATACACAAAACAAACTCCGGCAGGCCAGCGGCCGCCTTTCTCCTTCGCCTCCGAGTAGAGCGGCCCTGGCAGTGTTAAGTTTAGTGTCTCTTTCTTATCAGATGAGAGCAGGCTGGAGTTTCACCATCCCGACTCCTGCCGTTCTCCCGCATTCATTCCCACTTCCTGCTCTCTGAAAGTCAAGCTCCCATTCACAAAAGACGGCCCTTATCTCCTTACCTCTTGACCCTGAATCATGGCTGCAAATACAGGATTTTCTTTCTGCCGGGCAGCGAACAGGTGACAAAGTCCTTTGGCTCTCTGTCTTTAAAGAACAAAAGAAACACCATCTTCCCGTATATTTTTGTTGTGTTGAATACGGTAAATCTCGACCTGCAAAACCCCTTTAAAACAATCTACCCTTTATAAACAGATCTTAACAGGACACCTGCCTTAAAACCAGAATCACCTCAAATTTTGAGTATTTTCAGCAGTAAAAATGGTTGGCTTCAGCGAATTTTCTCTTTCGCCGAAGCTCAAAATTCCAAGTGACTGTCAGGCGACTGGCTGGTTTGCCGAAGACGCACTTCATAACAGCCCTTATCGTAACGTACTTTCATCCTTAGCCTGGCTTTGAAAGCGGGTTATCAAGTCTCACAGCCACACCACTCGAGCTGAGGAGCTTCGGTGGGGAAAGGACACGAGACAATTAAGGTAACTACAACATGAGTGCCCACGAAAATTTACAGTGGCAGAAATAGATGTGTTATGTGAACGATCTGGGAGAAAAACTATTTACTTGAGTCAACATTTAAACTTCTACCCTTCAAAATGAACTACTAGCCTTCAGAAGCCCAAGGATTTTTGGAGTTTTGGGGTTTCTTTTTCCCCACAAACCTGTATTTAACCCCATACGTGCTTACACTCTGCCCTCAGTCCCGGCTTAGTGGCAGTGCACTGTCCTTACGTGGGAGCGGACTTCCATAATTCAGCCTGCAGCTCTACTTAATATTTTGCGAATTAAAAACATACAAAAACTCCAAACCTACCGCCTGCCATCCTTCTTCCGCTTTTGTGATGGCTGCAGCTACCGTGGATTTTGCAGCTGGCAGGCACAGCTTAGATCCCTAACAGAAGGAACGCCTTGGTGAGATAAGCATTCCTCCGGCAATCCCGGGAGCCAGAAGCTGCCACAGAAAAGCAGGGAGCATCTGCTGCAGCCACCGACTAAGGGCGGCACAGCGCGTTGGGCGTTGGACTAGATGACCTTTAAAGGTCCCTTCCAACCCAAACTATTCTACAGCTCTATGATTCTCAGTTGCTGGTCCTGTCTTATCCAGAGTCACCTGGATAACGGGAGGAAACCGTTCCTCAAGGGAATCATCCCGCAGGCTGGATGACCTTACAACAGGATGGTGCGGTCCTCGCTCAGATGAGTGACCTGGTAAAACGGGACAGTACACACACACCCGAGGGGAGCCGTGCAGGATCCCACAACCATTTATTAAAAAGAATTCAGTGCTACCTCTGTAAACTTGTCCCAGGCGTCCAGTGTCAGATAAAAGTGACATGAAAGCATTTCTCTTCACTGCGTTCAGAGCTCCCCGTGTCCCATGGCGGGACAGTGATAGCTGACAGTGCACAGTGGTCACCAAATTGTTCAGCAAACTATGTCATGTACAAGATAGCACAAAGAGCCTGCATTTAACAAAGTGTCCGTGGTCCTTTGAACTCGTGATGAGCTTTGTGTGTTTTCTCCTCTTTATTTTAGCAACTGCTCCAGACCCCGGGGCAGGTGGTGCAAGAAGATCAAGTCAAGGGTGCAAGGAGCAACAGACGCTTGGTCTGAGGGGCGAGAGAGACCAACAGACGTTTGCTACCGCAAGGGATACACGTACGATCCCACGACACAAGGATTTCAGATGGGTCCTCTCGGACGCATGGCAGAAGAAAGGAACTTCTCTGCCCACACAGTTGTCTCCTTTACTTCGATATGAAGACAGAAAAACATAAATACTACCTCAAAAACATCTCCCCTTCCCTGACAATCCTGTAGCAATTTGTACACATCGGCAGAGAATACAGGAAAAAGAAATTACTTGCTCAAAATCACAGAGTAAGAGAGAGAGGGAGGAACACGAGGCTGAAGCCCGGACTGCCAGCTAGAGGCCGTCTCTTCCGCAGGGAACGCAGTTTCCGTTCCTGAAGCATCACTCCTTACACCACCAAAACCTTCCTGCGCTCCCTGCAACAACCAGGCTCCTCCTTTCAAAGGCTCACTGAAGCACACCTACAGGAGTCGTGAGCGGACACCCCTTCTACATCAAACATTTGGGAAGAATCAGAGCCTTTGGAGGAAGAGCTTGGAAGAATGTTTCCGGTGAGATTAATATGGCCCACATTTTTCAAACTGTTGCTGTAATTAAAGCATCCCAGTCTGACTTACGAATGTTCGGCTGCCTCTACAGATGATTAGCAGAAGCTTCCAGCTTCACTTTCATCCCCTTTTAATTGGTTTATCACCTTTCCAGGCAGCCTGAACAAACAGCTACTATGGTTAATCTGGAATGAATTATTCAAAAGACCTTTCTCCCCAGCCAGGAGAAAGAAAAACGTCCTAATTTCAAGACGTTTTTACTAGAGGATGCAAAAGCTCTTTTTAAGGTGAGATATTCTTCCTTGATGCTCCTTCTCTGCCTCTAAACACAGTCCAACGGCAGCATCCCAGATGCCGATGCAACGGATTTCACATTATCAGCAGGTAAGTCAGAGAGCTGATCTACTCCAGATCAGAAACGTGATCGGCCTGAAGGTCAAATAACTTATTGTCAGCATAAACAGAATTACTGTAATGGGCCCACCTAACTTTGTTGGCCCTAATTGTGCACGGCCTCAATGAAAAACGATTCCCAGTGCACACAAGGGTGTGCGGGTGAGGGCTGAAGGAAATGGGGGCAGCAGCTGATCCCTTTCCTACCACACGCAAAGGCACAAGGATTAAAGAAAATGCTTGGACTGAGACTAGCACAACCTGGCCTACAGCTATCAGTGAGAAGGCGTTGCTGTGTTCACCGCTGAGCTTGCAGAAGCCACAGTCAAGTTGTGCTTTCTGTGTTTTGGTTTGGGTTTTTTTCAGAGCACCTGGATATTCTGGGTGCCTGAGACGGAACACGAGAGGCTGTGGTTATCAGCGGGGCAGCGTGCCCCACACGTGAGGGACATGGAGGAGATGCCCCCACGCAACGCCTCAGCAGCACAGAACTCCGGTGCACCGTGGGGCACCAGGAACATCCCAGAATTAGGACAGGGCTGAAAGGGTGTCCCTCCCTTCTCCCCGTCTCTGCTCGCCCAAGCGGCTGCTCTCCTTTCAGAAGAGCGCTGCAAGGGCTAGCTCACGGATTTTTAGAGAGCAACGAGTCACTGAGACTTTTCATGTTATAATCAGGAAAATCTGATTTAAATCTAAAAAGTCCCAAGTATCAGCTTCATGCTCCCTACAAGCTCATTCCAACGCAGCGTTGCCTGTTACAATAAACTGAATATACGCGCACGATCAGCTTTTCTGTCTTAAACACAGCAGAAGGGCACGTTAAAGCGAGCAGAGGCAGAGGCAGGCTCTGACGGTCTGTGCACCCACCGAGGGGCACTGCCTTCCTTCAACTTCCTTTTTTTTTCCAACTTTGACAAATTTTCCTAAGGATAATATTTTACTTTTTTTTTTTTGCCCGGAACCTGCAGAAACAGCAGCGCGAGGCAATTTAACTCCGCATTCAATCTTCTACGATAACAGGTTATCTACATAGCAGCCCGCAGGTCGGGCCTCCCATAATGAGAGATGCCTGGCAGTTGACTGAAAGCTGATTCCTGTCAGAAGCTATTTTCTCTCCGAGACAGAGGAGACATTGTGCCCCTTGGTGCTTGAGTGTGGCCTTGGCTACTGCCAAAAGACCACCTTTTTTTTTTTTTTTTTTTTCTTCGCTGAGACAAAACAGAATCCCCCTGCTGTCAGCTCTATCTGGAGCTGCTGAAAGGAGATGTATAAGCCCAGTAATGCCGCTGAGGAGATAACTGTCAAACAGCATGAAAAACGCTGCCCGTCTACCGAGCGGAGGAACTGAAGCACCATGGAGGCTACAACTCAATGCTCAACAGTTCTTGGCATCTGTGAGGTCTCTTTCTTAGTTGCTTTTTAATACCCTGGTGAAAGAAAATACTGTGTGCACCAGTGGGATTCAGAACCTGCTTCTACTCACCCAACGCTCCGGGAGCTGGTCAACCCGGTGGCTCCTGGAGATGTGGAAACAGGCATTGTCCTTCTTGAAAGGGCAGGGAAAAGAGGCAGATTCTGCAGCGTGTGGCGTGACTGCGAACTAGATTTTCAACCTGCTTTACAGCGCTGGGCTCATCGGGACAGAAAAACAGACCCAAAGAGGACTACAAGCGTGTATCGTAGTCACCAGAACAACACTCCGCGCTGCTGAGAAGTTGCATTGGTCACCAAAGGCTTTTGCCACTGTAGTTACACAAAAAAACATATGTAAAGCGGTTTGCACTGACTTCCGAACGGAAACTGTAAGTGAAGCACACACAAAAATTATAGAGGTATTTAAAAATAAAGATCAAATGTGCTCTGGGTGAACATAAGGAAACCGTATACTACTATTTGTAATTATACACTAGAAACAGGTAAACTAATGTCTTCCTCCCTGGCACAAGCTGAAAGCCCCAGCTGTAGGGAACCAACCCCACGTCACTCTGCCTAACAGCACCTTCTGGTTTATCAGCGTGGGCTCCAAAAGTATCTTCAGCTGCCGCCAGGAGCTCAGTACTCCTACATGATCCACATCTCTGGTTCAGGACCGCAGCTGGTCAATCAAGTGTTTACTCGATACCACATCTAACAAAACCTCTGCATTTCAATGACTTTGGAAGACACAAACCAATACACTGCACAAAGAAGGATGTTAGCAGCAGCAGGCAACAGAAAACAAGCAAAAAACCACCTCCATTCCGATTTAAAAAAGTCCAAGTCCCTTTCACAGCACTGGAAGTATGAAGGTAACTCAGTTACGGAAAATCTATGAAGAATGCTCCTCATTTTTTATAGAGTATTTGAGAATGAAAAGAAAGCAAATTCCATCAACGTAAGGGAAGGACTGTAATGTCCAGTCCCTTAAACTACTGAATGTAAGAGTAAGGTGGATTAGTCCAGATGCGATTATGTTACCCTCCTACAAATCTCTATGCAAAATCAATGCCATTAGGGTAACGGAAAGTCGAGTTCAAAATTATTAGTTGGCAGAGAATATTTGCTCCCAAATGTCCTTTTTGCTCCCAAAAGCTTTCGTCAGGCTTTCTTATGCAGCTCATGACAGGGCGCTCACCAGTTACGAGCACTGGTCTTACTTTTGACAGACAGTCTTTTTTTCAGAATGGGGGGAATTGCACAGGCTCCAGATTCTCAAATTACTCCTGGGAGTTCACTCTAACTTTTTATTGCCCACCGGGAATGTTTTGTCCTTAGCTTCTTATGAAGCATCTCACTACGTGATCGCCACTGTCCTGGACAGACTGTCCCCCAGTTTGGGTGGTGCGGCCTTTCGTGTTACCTCTTGTTGAGAGAGGCACGTCCATGGCAAATTCCAGGGCACCGAATTGTAGCAGGCAAGTATTTCCTTAAAAAAGGTTTACAGAAAATCAGTTTTATACTATGAGTTCTCTGGGGTAAACTGTGGATCCGTTGCGTCACAGGGTATTAATTGATTAAACTATAATTTATGCAAAGTGGATGGCGTGCGGGTACACTATGGAAGAAGGACACCCAAATCAGGAGCAATATCTGCAGCAATCCCTCCCACTCTCTTAGGGCGTAATTCCGTGTGTTACAAAATGAGTTGGCTGTTCACAGTCAGCCCAACGCATCCTCGAGGGTATTTTCTGAGTGAGAGCTTTGACAAAACATTGGTTAAATATTTAGGTGTCAGAGAGGCATTTCAAGTGCCGTTACAGTCATAAGCACAACGCGGTCTTCACTATGTAAAATGAGACATTTCTGCGACGTTATACTAAAACACGGTGAGGACTTGAGAAGCAATTAACACCACATGAAGTCTTAAGATTGCACGACGGCTGACAATTTCCTAACTCCTGAACTGACCGCTCGGTCACAAGGCTCACGGACGAGCACCGGGCCGGAGCCAAGTGGCAGAGCTCGGTTCCTCGGCCGCCGCGCTCCCGTTGCGGCCACACGCACGGCTCCCGGTGCAGCCCTGGCAGGAGGAGGACCGGCATTTGGGGGTGTTGCTCCGTGCGCATTTTCCTTCGGCACACACCTGACTGCCAAATTCAGCTGCAAATCTGACCTAGGGAAATCTGTTCCGCGGCCAGAGGACTATAGTCCTGTCACTCCGACGGGTGATGTCAAATCTTGCGATCTCTGGTATTGACACCCGCACGCAACGCTCTCAGTCCGAGCCCCGCGCTAATTATCACCTTGTTGGAATGTAAGAAACACTGACCCTTCACCTGGTGCTGCTCCGTCCTGCGCCTCCACCTCACCGTGCACCCCGACGTTCCCGAAGGAACTGGTCTTCCACGTGTGTATTTTTTAATAATACATGAAAAGAGAAGTTTTTTCTCCCTTTTTGTTTCATGACAAGGTAGGAAGCAGCACAGTACATAAACTGAAAACTCTGAAGCCTCAAACGCCTTTCAGTGAAATTAGGCTCCCTAACGAAGGGAAGCCGAGATTCTTGCTGAGGAGCCATCAGCCATGGCCTCACCATCTTTTACTCAGAGAAACGGTTAGGTTTCCAGGATTAGGACTCTTTGGGTGGTTTTATGTCCATAATATTTTCAGGCATACAAATGATATTTTTACTCTCAGATAAAGTGTGCTACATACCTTCACATAAATACCTAGTAAGCGTTCCAGCTCCGTGGCACAATCTTGATGGAGTCCAGAGTGAAATTACACAGAGAGCGCTTGTCTACCAAGCCACATTTCTTTACTCATATTCCTCCTCACACTTTCCACCTGGTTTGGCACATTTTCTGTTACTGGGGGCCCAGTGTTGTGTTCTCCAGTGGCAGGGACTTCCACAATCCGTACACGTTTATCCCTGTAAGTGTGTACACACGTGTGTATGTGCGTGTGGGTGTGTACATACACGTTGCTCAGAGACGGGGCTCTGAGCAGCCTGATCCAGTCGGAGACGTCCCTGCTCATTGCAGGGGGGTTGGACTAGATGGCCCTTAAAGGTCCCTTCCAACCCAAGCTACTCCGTGATTCTGCGATAAATTTTACCGTAAACTTATGTCTACATGAGCACGTGTGTCTTAATGTCTACAGGCACCCTTTTCAGTAACAGAATTTCACCAGGCTACAAGGTTTGGGGAGGAAAGCGTCCACCAGATGTTTTAACCCGGCCATTGAGTCATTTGGAAACTTCTAAAAAGAAAGTGCAAATTGAAATCAGAATGTCGCGAGGACACAGCACACGATAAACTGCTGCTTAAACCATCACGACGTAGACCTCAATCCACAAAGTGATTAATCAGATACCTTCTTTTTGTTTTCATAAATGATAAGTAAATCCACTTAGTTTATATGAATTGTGCCTGCAGGGATTCCCTCTTCCTCACCCCTGTGCTAACTCTGGAATGGCAGCGAGCCAGAAACGAGCAAATACTAGCATTTTTGAATTATGTCAACTTGTATGTTTATTTCTTTTCTCAGGGGGGACAAAAAAAAAAAAAAATCAGTCTCAAAGGAATTGCTGGTTTCGTTATTTAGTTCTGCTTTTCCTGCACTTAACCACAATAGCATTATCAAAGCATCCCTTGGTAAGTAAAATACAAACTCTCCCATCCCTAAGTTTAGCCAGTAACAGCACGGCCAAGTGTAGTAACCGCTACTCTCCCCTTTCTTGAATGAAAAGACTAACCTTCACTCCCAGTGTATGTCTAAAAGTATTTTAATTACAGATTTTTGTAAGTTTACATACCTAACAGTAGAGAAGCCACTTTAGAGCTTATCAGCTACAATAAAGAGAGCAGAACGTTAGGGCTTTGGTGTTAAGGCTTGGATGTTAGCCATTGGAAAGCTTGGATCAGGCTAAGAAATGCCTCTTTGACACCATTACCCAAGACATCACATTGTTACATACGGTGGCAAAAGGCTGCAAATAGACTGAGAAAAGCCCTTTATGTTTCCTCAAGGTTCCCAGAGACTCCTGAACCGGCGCTTTTACTGCCAGGGATTAAGGAATGAGGACCCGCACGGCTTTAGTAACTGCAGTCCTTTCCGCATAAACTCCACATCCCCGTGTAACAATGACAAAAATTATCATCAAGACGTGGCTTCTAGCATCAAGACAGACCAAATGCCAGCTCTTCTTGGTTAGCATCTAGCTCGCAGGTGAGAAGTGGCAAATTGCCACGCATCCGGGGCACCGCAACATTAAAATACGCGTTGTTGCATTTCAGTCCCTTTTTCACCCTCCAGAACACCGATAACCATCCAAAAGATTAACCCAGCTGTGGAAAGAGCTGCAGCCCGTTGTATCCCATTAGCAATGAAAAAATAATAAAACACAAATCCCTGCTGAATTAAAAAAATCTCTTCAGATGTGAGATTGAAGGCAAAAGTAATGAGCACTGTAGCAAGCTCAACAATCGAGCATTTTTCTTCAAACGCAAACCCTTAGAGCAAAGAGGCCATAAATTGTACAATAATCAGAAGAATCCACTTTTTCACGGAGACACCTCCGCCAGCCTGGGTGTCTTTGATCAGAAATATTATTGAAGAGAGGAGAAACCTGAACGTGTGAATTAATGACTCGCCGAGCTTCGCGGCCGAGTCAGGAAGCCTGCTATTTAGCTAAAGCCCCGTGATACGTATGGGGAGAGTGTTATCTAAACCGCTAGGACGACTATAAAATATCTTAACAGCTTCTGCTGCTTAGCTGGAAGCAGGGCTCCCCTAGTATCTAATATGAAACAAGTGGTCCAGCCTGTGAAAGGCAGCTCTATATTCAGAGGCCACAGCGGCTGGAAGCTATGGGGTCGTCTCAGAAGCTCTCAATTGTTTTTAAATTCTGTTTTTACAAGGAGCGTGAGATTTATAGGCTCTTGAGGGGAAGAAAATGATGTAACTTGAGTAAATCAACAGGCCATTTATTCCTGGCCCTGTTTCCTCTCTGTCACCGAGCTCTGGAACTAGCCCCCAAGCGCTCCCTCTTCCAAAGGGCGGCAGCCCAACTGCAGACGCCGTGCCGGGAACGTTAAAGGCGCAGCTCCTTTTTCCCGGGGTGCCCGGGCTGCCGGCGGGGACCAGCCCTCGCCCCACGGCTCGGCAGGGCACCCGGGGTGGGAGCGCAGCCCAAGGCATCCCGTCGTGTCCGTCCCCCCCGAAATCGGGAGGTCGCACCTACTTCTGGCACTCTGCAAGCTCGCCCTGTGCCCGCCGAGTCAGCCCGCGCGGGTCTGCGGCACGCTGGGGACAACGGCACGCGCGCTTGCGACTGCTGCTGGGGTAAAACCCAACATTTTGAGCCGTCTGATGAGAACGTGCCCCGAAGCAGAGTGCTGCAAACAGGGACGGAGGGGCGGGAAGGGGGGTCTGGAGAGGGGAGGTGGATTCCCCTGTCCGTGTCCCCCCCTCCCCGTTTTTCCCTCTCACGTTCTGGTTCTCTAATGATAACGGATTAGTTCATTATAAACAATTTCCAAACTGCTCCTAAACCTTCAGCTTAATTTAATTGCTGTTCAGTGACCGCCGGCCCGTGAAGTGATGCCTACTGAACAGCAACACAACTTTGGAAGCAGGGCGAAGCGGGACCATTTTCCTTCCAAGGCACCTTAATTTGGATAAAAATCTCTTTTTCTCTGCAGAGTCAGTGGATGACCTTCAGCCGCAGGGACCAGGTGCCACCGCATGCCTCGGGCGGAAGGCAGCAGGGGCGCGGGAGGGCCGGCTCCGATCGTTCCCCATGGTTAGCCGATGCGCGTCTTCCCCGGACCCGGCGGCAGACGTGCACCCGTCATTCCAGGACACGCTGCCTTCCAAGAAGCCACGGCGCAACTCAAAGAGGGTAATTCCCACCCGAGGGCCTGCTGTGATTTTTCTCAGATGAAAACGTGACTTCGAGGGTCTGGAAAAGTGAGGAGCGTGGGCACGAGGCCGGTACCCACCCCACGCGGTTCCCACGGGAAGCGCCAGGCACTGCCGAGCCGGAGCTCGCTCACCCGCGCTCCTGCGGGCACGGGGTGCCTACGCCTGCTCACGCTAACAAAGAGCCCGGGGGAGGGTTTAATACAGGAGCGTGTGTTTGATAATGACTTATTTCGCAGCACAAAACCCGAGCGGCTGAAAAGCCCACTCTAAACGCGGCTGTGCCTACAGGCTCCGAATTAGAGGAACATTTTAACCTTTGCGCTCTTCAAATTCCAAGCCTTGTTACCATCCCCTACCCCGCTCCCTTAACCTTGACCAGAGGAGGAGAATTTTTTTTACGAACACCATTTGATGGCAACACACTGTACATGGAAGAGCTTTACTGCCCCGTCCCTTCTTTTTCGGTGCTCTGCCTGTTCGACAGAGCAAAAACCTCTTGTTTCCTGCCGACACACAGCTGCCTTCGAGTCGCTGCTGCAGCAAGCAGGGCAATTTCAGCTCCCGGGTCAGCTAGCCAGGTTGACCCCTCACCTTTGACAGTGATCTTTATCTAGACTCCATCTTAATTATTTATCTCAGGAAGGTCAGAAAGAAAATGCCTCTCTCAGGACCCCTACGGCTTCAGCCCGTATAACTTGTTAAAACGCAAGTTCTTTGAGGCTGGTAATTCGACCAAGCCAGCTACGGAACTCAGGCATCGCTTCGCTAACAATTAGGAAACGCTGGTGTTTAGGAAATTGCTTTCAGCTCACAATTGTCATTCTTAAACCTAGCAATTGAGAAACTTTTCTCATAAAACTGTAAGACTCGGAAGTGCCAGTAGATCTTTGCCAGTAAGAATGTAAAAGACTTTACCATCGTTCCGAAATCCATTAACGTATTTCTGGCTAAAAGTTTAGCAAAGACAAAAACCTCAGATACTACAAAATTTAAAAACTCTTGGAAAATACAGGTAACATTTATAGAAAGAACTCTTCAGAAACTTCAGTAGTATTAAAGTTGAAAGAGTTGTAAGCAAAGTTTTAATAAAGTTATTAAAATTGTAATACTTTGTCTTCCTTGCAGTAGTATTTCACAGCATAATTTAAGAAAAGCCACACACACAATAAAAGGAAGAAAAAGGGGAAAAAAAGCTTGTAGTAAAAAACCGGGGTATAATTTTCTTCAATCAACTCCAGCTCATGACTGCAATTACCCCAAATCTTTCCGAACCTTGCTGTGATACACCAGGGACAGGTCTTGGAGCCTCTGTGGGTGGCAACCTTTCATCTGCCTCTCAAACTGTTCTTTATTGTAAGGTTTCAAATTAGTGCTAGCAGCAATGAGCAAATTTGATAATTCGATCTCAAATTAGTTAATGTAATGTGCCAGGAACCACTAACTAAGGCATTGCAAAGATGAAAATGTATCTTTCCAGACTCAGGATGCAAGGTTAACCAGCCTGACATTTCATATTTGAAAAGTTGCTTTTTATTTTAATTAAAATGAAATTTTGCTTCAAACGTCCCCCCCTTTCTTTCCCCACGGTGTATTTTTCTCATTCTGCATGGAAAAACATATTACATATACGAGGCACACATTCTTTTGTGATACAACATAAATTGTGTCTGACCCAGATAGCTGTGAATTGGGTGGAAATCATTAGGATCATATGTACTGATTGAGCCTTTGTAGATAGTAAAGTTAACCGGGGATATGTTTCCATGGCAGCTTTCAATGAAATGAGCCAGTGCTTCACGTTTCAGATCCTTATCTCCAGTTTACCCAAACTCATTTGTTCTGGAAATCAAGATGAAATATTTAACAAAAAACCAGACGTCGAGTTTTCCAGTGATTCGTGGTTTTGACGGGTTGGGACTGGGAGGGCACGTCATTACACCTTGGTGGTGCGGCGTCTGGTTAAAGACGCAGCCAGAGAGACCAGGTCTGCTCCCGACGTACCTTTATGTGTCTTGGGAGAACTGCTTCTCTTCCACCTCTCCACTCACTTCTACTCTTCAGGGCAATTAAGTGGGGTGTAAAGCTCACACCGGACCTGGCGCATTCGCCCCCTCCCGCAACCCCCGTTCCAGGCACCAGCAGGACAGTCTCCCCCTGCCAGCCCAGGCAGCAGACGCAGCAGCAGGTCACTTTGCCGTACGATCCGCCGAGCAGGAGCACCCACCCCGCAGGACCACGGAGCCCAGGTGTCCACCCGACCTCATCTTGACATATGCCATCCGCCGGGGTGCAGGCTCCAGGGATTTTTCTTGAGGAAAAGGGCACGTCTGAACGCCAGTCTCCCCCTCAAGGAGCACGTTACAAGGTGTGGGGGGGTAACAGGTCACCAGCTTCTCCTCCTTTCTATGCACGCTGCCTGTATCCCCCCTTCTCCTCCAGACCCAGGCAGGCATTTCCATTCTACTACGTAAAAGCCATTATCCTCCCTTCAGCCAAATAAAACCGTCATTATTTAGACAGACTGAGATATTAAACAAGAGAGAGCCCCAAGTGGGGGTGTCTTAAAGCCACTGGGAAGCAGAAGTATACAGGGAGAGTCAAGTTCAAGATCCTTCTCTGAATCCATCTGTGGATTTCTGACATTTTTAAATTCATCTTTCTTTCAGTTAAAAACACCCATTAAAATTGACCAGATCTGTGATTAGTTTCAACCTCCTGAGATGGAATTTCCTGGTGAATAAACAGTTTTTAACATTACAAAAAAGCTGTCATAGTCCGGAGCACCAGCAGGTCTGCCGGGAGCAGATGAGCCCAAGCGGTACAATAAAACGTGTAAAACTTTCCAAAAACGCATCACAGACACTCAGTCAGGCCAACATCCGAAGCTTCAGTTCTTCCCTAGGCATTCCTCTGCGTTAGGAGCACAGGTCACTGTCTACCCTGGCTTGTGTTAACTGGCAGGCTTACTCCAATACATTTATTCAATAGTAAGAATTACATTCGAATCTAGATAGAACTCAAGACAACACAGACGAGTTGAGGATCCAGCCAGGAAAACTGACTCCCCCTACAAAATCCACTCCATTTGCTGTTCGGTTTATTTCCTTTTCGGTTTTGGCTAGGATGGAAGGATACTTGCTGCAGGGAAAAAAGTGAACAGACATAAAATTCATAAAACAGCAGTTCTGGGAGACGCTTGGGATCAAATGCCTGCTAGGCATGGGCCAGCCTGCCCTTTCCCAGGGGAATGCCCGCCTGCACTGACGCTACCTGCAGCCTTCCAACGCTGGGCAGCTTGTTTTAAACTATGAGAAGCTGCAGAGCAAATTCTGGAAGTTAAAAGGGAATGAAGGACTGGAAAGAGTCTGAAAAGCATCACTGTTGCGCCAGACTCCGCACCTCAGCTGGGGCTGAAAGCCTCCAGCCCGGAGCCGAGCGACAGATGATTCTCCCTTGAAATGTTTTAAAACGGAACAGAAGACGTTCTTTATCTGTGTGGTCTGAGCTCATTTACTCCAGGAGAAATCTCCAGCGCCCGCCCGACTGAAAGACAGGTCTTGTTCTCCCATCTGATGGACGAATGGAATTCAGAAGCTTGATACTGTCCCCTGAGATGTCATTTAAATCCACAGACACATTCAGCAAGCAGGTAAAGTTATAATGTCATTCCACGGGCTCATCTCTCCGGCCCCCCGCCCCCTTCCCCTCGCACGGGAGCCTGTCGTCACTTTTTCTTCTTGTTACAAATCACAGCACCTCTAAAGGAATTACCACATTTTCTCTCTTTGGAGACGGCTGCCTGGGTTTGCATATTTGGCCGTGAATTGATAAAACAGAAAAGCAAGCTCATACGCACACAGCTTCTTAATCACCTGACTACTAAAACTAGCTCTGAAAAACTGATTTCTGGGTTATTTTTAAGCTATACAAAAGAAAAAAAGGGAAAGTAAGAGTTACTGCCACTTCTCCTTGCGAAGTTATACTGATGTAAGCTACAGAGTGTCAGTTTGCCTCGTTATTTCTGCCAGGTGGGAAAAACGTAATTCAGTCAATATTTAAGACTGGCAGGAACAGCATTCCTTTATGACAAACCTACCCATCTTCTTGAAATTCAAACATAAACCCCAAGCTCCGTCCTAATCTTTTGCAAACTATTTATGGCAGTTTGATTTATTTCGCCTGTTCCACCGCTGCTGTAGCTTCAAAACTTCGAAAGCAGAAGAATGCAGCAGAGCAGCAGCGGGACAGAAGCAAGCGCCTTTTTTTTTTTTCGGAGCAAATGACTCATTTGCTGTATTGACATCCCCATAGATTCTTCTCCAGAACAGACTGCGCTCTGGGGTAACTGCTGCCGAACTCGACATGAAAGAAATTCTTCCCAGGATAGCAACATACAGAACGCGAGGGGCTATCGCGCCTCATTACCCACCCAAGGTGCGCGCTCATCCCGTCCATCCCAAAGCAGAGAGCACCGGCCTGCAGGGCTCTCTGTCCCTGTGAGGTTCCCTTCGCTTTGCCTCAAAAAGGGCTCCGAGGCAGCTGGAGCTGCTACTGTGGTAATCCATCCAAGATGAATAGGAGAAAAGCCTGAAATAAAAGCCAAGTTTCCTGTCCCATGTGTCCGCCAGACTGCTGGCGAAAGGTCAGGGGCATCCTCACTGCAGACTGGTAATTGCGAAAAATGAAGGAGGTGAACCCGAACCGGCGGATCAAAGGAGGAGAGGAAAGGAGAGGATTTTACAGGGAGCAGACTGACTACAGGGGCAAAACATTAGGGGGGAAAAATATCTTGGAACAGAAAAAGCCAGTATAATTAGCATTGCCTCCATGAATCGGTCAGATACCAGGTAAAACTTAGCAGATAACTGAATATAACAATCACTGGCCAACCATTCATTCCAATCAAAGCGAATACGTTGATGTTTTATTTAAGTGAATTTTCCCTGTGAGTTGTAATAGCGAGTCACGTACAAGTGCTGGAAAACTTGTTCGTTTACTGGGAAAACCCAAAACTGCAGCAAGGTCAGCATCTTTACAATCCTCAGAATCTTTAGCGCGCACAAGGTCTGGGAGACCCACAATTTGCCGAGACACCCCGGGCAACGGCAGCAGCGCCGACCCTAACCCAGCCCTGCCTGCACCCTCCTCGTGGCTCCTCGCTCCCGGCAGCCTCCTGCTCCGCCGTGGCTGACGTGGAGCCAGGGAGGGAATGAGATGCCCAGTTTTGTCCGCAGATGCGTAAACCAGAACTCGAACTCACCAGGAGAGACCACGCTGAGCACGGCCCGCTCCTTCCAGCCCTTCCCTGCCTCCCATCCCCACCGCAGCTCCCGCCGCGCCTGGTCGCTCCGGCCATGCCTACGCCGTCCCCACGCGGCACGGCCAGAGGACGCCAGACCGACCACCTTCACTCCAAACTCTCTTCTGCTTCATTCCTTTTAAAAAGCTCAGAAATTCCTTCTAAGCAGAAAAATCATCGCTTTCTCTCTCTCCACGCGGGCGCAGCACGGCTGGAGACGCTGAGGCTGGCGGGACGGCGCGAAGTGCCCGCCTGCTCGGGCTCTCTGTTAAGAGGAATTCCCTCACTTTCGGGTCTGTGTAGTCAATAAACTAAGCCGCTAATGACATTTCCTATTTAAATGAACAAGATTATGCAACCAAACAATATTTTGCAACCAAAATGGATAATAAATCATGCCTTTGGAAGTGCTAATGGTGCTCACATTTATTCCTATTAATACTTCCTGGTTTTGAAAGCTGGGCCAATTCCAGAGATAATGTATTACAAACTTTCCCGCTGAAGGATCTGGGTTCCTCTAGGCTTGATTCCAGTTATAACTGGCAGCTAATACTTTCACACATTCACAAATCCCTAACTCCTCCCCAAGAGCAGAAGAGAGAGGAGAGGTTTTGGCTCGGCTGGGCAGATTTGGGAGCGCTACCGAACTGAATGGGAAGGGATGCAGCCCTCCCCTTCGCACGTCAGGCTCTGACACCGAGAGCTCTTCATAAAAGTACGTTCATGACGTTACACGCCCAGATATATAGGTGTACACACCTATGTAACACTCTGCAAAAAAGCCCTAAAATTAACGTACAGAAATGCAGCGTGATGAATTGTCTTTCAGCCCTGCAGAAGTATCACTGTGCGACTCCAAATAATACACTTCTGTAAAAACTAACCAAGCCGTTCACAAAAATAACAGTCGTACAGCATTCGAGAAATGTTTGCAGCGGACACTAGTATAAATTTGAAACGGGCACAGAGTGGAATTTCATTTTTCCTGAGCCCGAACTACCCGGTTCCAGGCAAGCCCAGTTAGAGGAACCCCCACACGCTGGGTAGGAAGGCAAGGGGAAAGGAATCCCTTGGGAATCAAAATCAAAATAAGAAGCACGGCTTCTGGTTTCAAAGAACAGGGCTGGAGTCTGGCGTTGGGCGAAGCTAGTGGCAGTTTTACTGTCTTCTACCAGAACCCGGATCCCACAAGAAGGATCCAGCAGAGCGCAAGACACCGAGAAGAAACGGCGGAACGCTGTAACGGCTGCCTGTGTGCTCACACCCAACTCCCGAAGCTCATCCCTCAGGAACCTCTGTACAGCAGCACTGCTCAGGGAATGGAGAAGCAGGATTGCCTAACGGACCGCGCGGGAGACTGCAAGCCAGGAGCACCTCTGAACGGCACAACCTGGGGGTTTCCCACCGATTCCCACTCTGGCCTTCAGCCTGTCACCGAGTCCCTCGGCTGAGTTTGCTACCGGCAAGAAGCGATGCTCACCCCCGGATTTGTGATAGGGATAAGGCGGGAATTAGCTGATGTCCACGCAGTCCCTTGGAAACGGAAAGAGCCAAATATGCCATTAGGTTCAGGACAGAAAATAATTTGTTGATTCCTCTATTGCTAGTCAACTAAATACCACACAATACCTTAAATCTAACCCCAACAGAAAGCGTCGCAGATGGCATCCCAATCGTCGCACCCGCGCTACCGAGCCTACTCAGCAGAAACTCAAAACTCTGAGCATCAGCCAGTGACCATCAGATGCACCAAGTCCACTCCAACGAAGTGAACTTACGGCGTAAGAAGCCTGTGGGGTGCAGGAAAGGATGGTGTTTCGTAACGACTCGAAAACTTTCGTAACACAAGAGATTTCTTGAAAAATGTATTTGGGTTCCCCACACGCACTCCTTACTGTTCAAAAGACGTGTTAGTATACATCCTGCGCTGTGAAATACTTCTCCACTGTATCTGACAACACCTATATCCAAGACCCTCAAGCACCTTTCAGAAGTTATTTCTGGAAATGTTGAATCTCGTAACAGCAATAAAAGGAAAATATGGTTGTAGCCAAAATAAATGTCTGTTTGGAACATGTTTAAAAAGCGCTGGAATATTTGCGTAAGTTTGAAATACTAGCCTTCACAGAAGAACAGCTTGACTGTTGAGAGATATCGAGGAGCAGGATAAATTTATAAAGACCTTATAGTCGATTTGTCTATTTAAAGGAAATGCTCAGTAAGATAAAAGTCTGAATTCTGATTCTTTTGCAGTCAAATCAGAATCCCATTCTATCCTCTACCAAATCCGTTACAAAGCATGAAATCTAAACCAACAGCTAAAAAAAAGGCGCAGCACCGCGTATTTTGATCAGGTTGCTAAAGCCCAGGTTGATGCTGCTCACCAGGTCAGCCAGCTGAAGGCACCCAAAAGCCTTCATCCGTCAGCCAAGAAACACAGGCACAAGAGATGCCAGATCCCAACAAGGATGTGCAAAAATACTCACAGTTCAAGCGAAAGCATGTGAGAAAACTGTATTTTCAAGGTTCCACTAAAACTAGACTGGGTTTAAACTTGTTTTTTTCCTAAGGAAAAACCAAAAAAATCTCTGTCACAGTTGTAGTCGCTTTACATCTGCCTAAGGAGATCAGAACCCAGTGGTTTGGCCCCTGCAAGGGCCAATGAGATCCAGTCCAGAAAAACTCTAATCTTTCACCCTAAACCCGACAGTCCAACTGTGCACTATAAAGTAAATATTTCTTCGGTCAAGCCTCCCTTTTGGTGCACAGTCTGGTATGTAAGCGAAGCTCATGGACAGGAAGGAACGGGGCAGATAGGAGGAGAACGCCGTTTGCTTAACAAAGTGAACTACACTCCCTCTGTAAACAGTGCGATTCCAGTCGTTTTGCCTGAACTAATTTACACTCGGTTCTGGACCAGTGGCACTGCAAACTCCCTCCCTTTTTCTTTCGCTTTGAGACTCAGACCTGGCAAACCTTTTTACTTTATTTTTTCCTTTTTCCGAAAGAAAACCGGATGATAAAACAGATCAACTCTAGAAATATAACGTATGGGTTTGGGTTGTTGGGTTGTTTTTTTTTTTTTAATAGAAACAACAATAATGCTTCTCTCAAGCTAGGAATGGTATCTAGGAACAGTGGAATGATTGTTGTAGGACTGAATCTGGTTTTCATTAGAGGGAAGTGATGGGTCCAATTTCTGCTGGGGACTGTTTGCTTGCATCTCTTGTTTGTGTTCTGCGTTGGCAGTTAACCCTTGCATCGGGGAGCGGCGGAGCCATCCAGGTCCTGCCCACCCCGGCCCCGCACGCCCAGGGACGACGGGCTTACTCCGGGCCATAAAGGCTACGCAGAACAGTATAGAGTTGCTCCGGGTCACGTTTGTAGCCAGGCTTAGTGGACTGGCAAGCTTTTGTCTTTGGTCTCAAGTTGGAAGGAATTTAGAAATTGATTATGGGCTGGGAAGATTGTTTTACACAAAAAGAAAAAAAAAATAAATCTATACTAACATATCTATAGACATACACTCACGTCCATAAATTGGCTAAAGTTGCACACATACAGATAAAGACCAGGTTGACTTCTGCATGACCAAGGTGGCCCTCCAGGTGAACCTGGCACGTGTGCCACGGAGGGACTCGCCAAGCAGGTTCAGAGCCACCACGGCCAGACAACCTGCCGAGGCTCCGGCCTCTGGCGGGGGGGACAGCGGGATGTCCTGCTCCGCGTGCCTTCAGCTCCCCAGAAACATCGCAGAGTCAGGAACTGGTGATTAGGGAGATACCAACCCAGAGCCAGCAGTGAAAACTTCCGAATCGCTAACTTCTGTTTGAATACACTACTTTAAATTATATTTACTAATTTCATACTAGCCTATTGGTATATTGGCATATACCGATTTCATCAGTAAACTGTTATTCTGTATGCAGTCCAAGTTCCACATTCTCCAGATATAATAAAATCCCAGAGTTACACAATGGTAATGAATTACTGGATTAATTTCACTTCTGTTTTTATTCACAAGTTTCTATGAATTAACTGTCAAACTCTGTAATGTGTTCGCTACTCAGAGTTACTGGCTTTGTGCGTGTTTGTGAATACTTCTTGATTTACAGCTGCTTTGCAAGCAGATCATCTCCAATTTAGTTCTTATTCCTTACATGGATAAAAACTCCCGTATCTGACTAGCTCGAAATGAGCGTCTCCATTGAATTCTCACAGGACAAAAATGCAAGTATTGAAATTTTCTCTATTTATGCGTCAATTCATCAATATCAATACCATCATTTACATTATTTATTAATTAAATTGGGATAAATGAACAGGTATAAACACAGCCAGCAAAAGATGTTTAAAAGTGTAATTCCATTTTTAAAGGTATTCACTACATACATATATATATATATAACTTCTGTTTGAATACAGTAATTTAAATTATATTTACTAATTTCATACTAGCATATTAGTATATTGGCTTATATCTATATACATACATATATATATATATATAATAGAATCATAGAATGATTTGGGTTGGAAGGGACCTTAAGGACCATCTATTCCAACCCCCCGCCATGGGCAAGGACATCTCCCACTAGACCAGGCTGCTCCAAGCCTCATCCAACCCGGCCTACATATCCCACTGAAAAGAACTTGGCCCAATTATTTGCAAACCTTTTAATGTATTTATTCTCCAGTGGGCACTGGGAGGGGCTGGCACGATTCAAGGCTAAAAGCTGCCCACGCTCCCCCCTCCTCGACGGGCACGGTGCCCTCTGCCGGGGGGGGCTGGGGGCGGCGGGACGGCGTGTGGCCGCCCTGCGGCTCGTGCCCGGCACGCTCTGCCGTGCACGGGGCTCCCCCAGCACCGGCCGAACACCACACACGGCTCCTGCCTCTCCAAGGCACAGAGATTTATTTTTTTTTTAGGCACGCTCAGGGTCGCTCTGCAAGACACGGACCTACGTATTCTGCCGCTGGTTTTAGGGCGTTAAAAGCAGGTCAGCCCGGGGGCCACACAGCGAGGTCTGCAAAATTCATACGGAACAGGCCAAAGAGGTGTAGTACACATCAGGCCCTGAAGGGAGGTGCGCAATCTCATTAAAAAATGCTAATTGGGTACTAGCGCACTTCCAACCTCAGGATTTTTCAAAATGCATCCATTTTGCAGTAACCAGCCCAAACGAACGCGGTTATACGTGGCAACATTTTCGTATGTTTTTCAGATTTCAGGGTAACGTAAGCAACTCGGATCACCTGCAGCTGGTTACAAAGCCCTAAAACTTTCCTCATGGTGGTTTTATAAATAATATCCCACCTTTATACAGCACTGTTCACACCATAGCCTCCCAAACAGACCAGTGCAAAGTCTGTGTTTTGAAACATGAAACTCTCGGTTTCGTTTCCTTTCCAGACCCTGAATCCAGGGCAAATCGGCTGCCAAGTCTGCAAGCTCCGGCAGGGCACTAAGGAAAGCCGCGGCGCTGATCTCGGAGTTCGTTCTCAGGGCTCGTCGCCTGCCTCATCCCCGCGCTCGGCAAGCTCTGAGCCCCGGCAGCGCCATCGCTCTGGGTGCTCTTCACCGGCCAAGCAAGCGCGGTCTCTGCCAAGAGGAATTTATAGTCAAAGCCCCTTGTTCCGCAGGAAATTCGCCGCACGCCCACGCAGCATCCCACTGCAATGCTGAAGGATCTTCAAGACGAGGAAAAAAATTGCGGGTGAGATACGTGGAGCAAATGTGGGAAGAGGGCGAGACTACGAGTGCCAGGCTGATCTGGTACTACAGACTTTACGTACGCAACACGGGAGACCCAAAAGAGAACTGCAGGCAGCGTCTGGCCTTAAATGTCAGAATTAGACCCAACATGTACATCGTGTCCAAGCTTTATTTATTAGGTTTGATTCACCTCCAGACTACACGGGGTGGAAAAGCTAAGCAGAAGGCGTGAGGATAAAACGTTTGGTTGAAATGAGATTTTTCCGGCCTCTCCTCGTTCCTCACCAAGCCCTCTCCCCAACCAATCCCAACGCTCTGAACCGGGAAGGCATCATTCCCAAAACTACTCACAGGCCAGATTTTAGATATAAAATTATCACCTCACCAGTTCAAGAACCACCTCCGCCAACCGTTAACCTGCCCTGTTGCACTGCCCTTAGCTCTATCCCTCTCCGGGAAAAAGAGTGGAATCCCCCCAGGCCTCCGACCCCTCCAGTGTCACCACCACCACATCCTCAGAGCACAGATCCTAATAAATAAATAAGGGGGAAAATTACTCTGTCAAAAGGCTTCTCGGTTAGATAAATCCAAAGATATTGTTAGTCAGCCACTAAACTAATACATGCAGGACATAAAGAAGATTAAAAGAAACTGTCACCACCTATCGCTAAAATTGCTTTCTACCCTCCGGTTTCAGCCAGCCTGCATTTCCCCGCTGCTTGGGAAGAAGGTCTCTTGGAAGGGAAGTCCTGCTCTCCCTTTCGTGGGACGGAAACCTCTCAGACCCCCCCTCCCCTTTACATCGACCGCGTTGTTCTTGCCGACGCAGGACTGGGGCAGCACCAGCAGCCCCGGCGGCGACGGCGTCCGTTCCTGCTCTGGCCCTTAGCCCGATGCCCAGCTAACGCGTAGCGGGACCACAGCCTGCCCGGTCGGAGCGTATTTACGGCAGCACGTGGCAGGTAGCATCTCCCCCTCTCTGCCCTACGCCCACGCATTTCGGAGTCTTCAAAGCGACGCGCTGTACGCCTTTTTTCTGTGCAGATAATGCCTCACATTACTTCAAAGCTCTTTTGCCGCACTCCATACATTTATTACAAACTAGGTGTCTTAAGCCAAAACATTAATTGCATCTTCTAGAAAGGGAAAAAACAACTACATTTGGTAATGTATTCATTGAGCGACTGACTGACACAGCCAGAAACTGGGTTTTAAATTCAAACCGCAGAGGAGGACGGAGCGCTGGGAGTTTCTGGTATTCAGCTTCAGTAATCTCACCTCTCCGCCGTTTATCTCTGCAAGTCGGATAATTTATCCTCCTCGTGGCAAGACAAAAAGGGAACTTGGCAGAGGGGGCAAGACAAAAGTAGACATTTTGTAACTGCTAAGTGCTAACGTTTCTGAAGATAATTTTTGCAAAAGGTTTCTAAACAGCCCCTGTCAGCCAAGTTGTATTTTGTTATTTCACAGTGACTGTGGGAGTCTAATCCAGTTCAAACCCTTTGTAAATTTTAATGGAAATGTTCATACACAAAGGACAAAAAAATGCTTAGCTGCTGTTAGATAGTCAGGAAATCTAAATCTAATTTGCGCTCCTAATCACCGCTATAATCTCCGCAATGCCTGTTGTTTCTCTGCTTTCTTACTGCAATTCCAACTGCAGTACCTATCTATTTTATATCAAAATACAGTTCTATATACAGCCATATATACAATTCTATATGCAGATCAAAATACAGCTTTAATTGATCGCAGGAAAAAAAGGGGGATTTTCTGAAAAACCAAAACAATGGTGTATTGCTCTAAGCGCGTGGAAGCGTGGAGTAAAAAGAAAAGATTACATCCGCCAAAGATTAGGTGGGCTTTTTTTTTTTTAAACACTTCGGGAGGATGGTAAACATCCTCGTGCGTATTAAAGCCACGGATTCCCTGAAGCAGGCGTGTAAAGTACTTTCTTCGATTGAAAAGGAGGAACGAGAGCGACTGACCCTGCTCGGCAAAGAGGAGGACAGGGGACCTGCGACAGAGCGCCCCGGCACCGGGACACCCCCACAGAGAGGACGTCCCATTGCTCCGCCGACGGAAAGCCATGCTTCCCAACAGCGGCTAATGCAGACCAGAAGGAATCCTAGGAAAGAAATGTGAATGCTCGATGCTTAAACGGAATCGAATGCTTGAAGGTATGAATTAGATACAATCACGCTGCTGACAGACAGACAGACAGACAGACAGACCGCCGGCGTACCCACTTTGCAGACAGTGGAGCGAGGTGCAGAGAAGGACCGCAGCCGACCGCTGCCAGGAAACCCAGCAGTCTCGACCTACAGTACTTTGCTCTAACTGCCTAAATTTGAGTCTTCAGAAATTTTGGGCCTCACTAATTATGGATAATCCTAGAAAAAATGAAGTTCATCAGGAACGAACAGAGGACCTCCTTCATCGCCCAGCTCGGAAGGTTAAGCAGACCACGATGTGCATTAGAAGACCACGTAAGAAGGCATTCCTTTCCTACGGAACGTTTTAGTACGTTACCAGCTTTAGGTTACCACAGTTAGTTACGACGTTTGCTACATCTTTGCCAGCAACGGAGCAAACTTAAACGAGAGCTGTAACGTGATTAAAACTGCAATTTATTAGAGTAATCCCACAGTAGGAAAGCAATCAAATGGATAAGGCCCAGACGCGGTCAGTCAAATTCAAGCAGCTGTCCGGAGACCCCGGAGTTAGGACTAAGCCTGGACGCCACCTCTGCGCCCTCCAGCCCCCCAGTAATTCCTCCCGGCCGCGCTTGGCCGCGGGGCTCCCAGCCCTGGCAAACTCTGCCACGCCGCGCAGCACGGAACTCCCGGCTGTGCCGAACCGTCGTGGCGCGCGTTAGACATTTCCGCCGACTCGAGCCGGAGATGATACAAAGCAAGGTTAATCTTTGTATTAAAACGCTGGCTTCCATTTTGGAAACGAAAATACGTTTTAAAGCAGGATTTGTTTTTTCATTATGAACAGAGTAAATGTGAACGCATCAATTCCACAAACCTTAAAAGCACTCGTAAAGTGAGAAATCAATTCACGGCATTTCCCCCGGGAATTTATTTTAACAAATCCCTAATAAAGCAGCGCAAGGCGTTGGAGCATCCTAGGCTGGTTCCAGTCTCAGGCAGCCTCCCAGGGAGCGTTAGGAAGGAGCCTGCCGGGTACGTCGGAGCGGAGTTCCGCACCGCTCCCCGTTCTGCACACACATACGCACACAGACACGCTTAAAATGAAGCCGTCGTTTGCGACAGCGAGACTGAAGTGTTACGGTACGAGGATGAATGTGCATTTTAAATAAATATTTATATGAACGCCTATACACGAAATAAGACTTGTCTGGCGCAGGCCTTGCAACAGGCAGAAACATCTCAGGCCTTCGTCCTGCCGCGTTTTGGGAAAAGAGCCACGTTTCTCAGGGCTGTTTGAAAAACGTAACGTGTAGGAGGGAGTTTCAGGTTAAGCTGTCGTGTGTGAAACGCTGTAAGAGATACGCTAACACCTGCTCGCAGGTTGAGCCCGGCAAACGCCGAGGTTGTGTCCCAGAGAGGGGCCAACCCCTCTGGGTGCCGCAGCGGCCGCCCCGCGCCGTCAGGGACCGCCTGCCCCGAGGAGAACGGGAACTTGGCCACGTAGGGATTTATTGAGTCACCGCTGGCTCCTCTCGTGCTGTCCTCTGCCCACAGAGCTCTGGAGGAAAAAGAAAGCCTAAAAAACCAAACGCGGCCCAGACTAAACACAAGGAAGAGGGGGAAAGTCCTAGTGCGTTTCTCTAGGAAGCAGGACAATTGCGTTCGCGGGAAGGAAAGGCCACACAGTTCCTCCTATTTTAGGGAAACCTTTTCCCTGTGAAAATAAACATCCAAACACTCCAGAAAATAAGCATGGAGTATATTATTGTGTTTTGCTCTAATGCACGTACGTATATAATCTGTCCGGAAACATTAAAGAATTTATTACCTGCACACCTTGTACTGGGATCCCACAGGGATAACAATAAATGGAAAACCCGCTCAACAGCCCCTCGGAGCCCCGTGCCCGTCCCTTCTAGCAGTGGGAGTATTTGCAGGGAATGCCTGTTTGCGAAGCGGGGCAGGGGAAGGCTCCTCCATCTGAGAAGCAGGATTTTGATAGGGAAGGAGGCACAGGACGGCTCAGCCCCCTGCCCAGCCAGCGCACGATCGGACGGCCCGTGCCCGAGGCCGCAGGACGGCGTTTCAGACAGCGCGTGGGAAGGCAGCTCCAGGCGTCGCTCCCAGATGGGCGGGAAGAATGAATGCCAAGGTGCCGCTGCTGCCCCGAGGGAGCGGGCTGGGAAGGGCACAGGCAGCCAGATCCCCACGGAACTCCGCCGGTCGGCCTGGGAGACCCAGCGCCTCCCCGCTTCTCACTGGGGTTTTGGGCGACCCGGCAGCCCCTACGTAAATGGTGTAAATCAGGATGATTTATTTCACTGTTGGTTTTATTGTTCTCCAATTTTTTCCTCTTATGAAAGATCCCATTTCAAAATGAGTAGTTTTGCTTTAAAGACGCCTAATATCTTTTTTCTTTTTTTCGCCCTCTCCCTTTTCTTGATGCAAAATTGCCAGCTCCGCAGCCACATCTGTTATTTGCTTGCACTTCTTTGCACAACTAACAGCAATGTTAGTTTACAAATACCCAGAAGGCGTTAAGAGTAAGTGAGGAACTAAATTTACTGTCAGGTGAAACTACCAGACAACAGAACCCCGGACGGAAATGGAAAAGGATGGTATTTTTTCCTCTTGGAAAACTAGAGAGGAGAAAATACTAAAAACCAATCACCTAGGAACACAACAAAATGCAGCAGAGGAGATCAAGTCGCTCCTTTCCACCTCCCGGCGCAGCGATACCAACCTAATATTCCTTAAAGAAAATACATCCACGCAGAGTCGACAGAGCGCTGACACCTTTACGTGGCTGGGAAAGTTCTCCGCTGCTGGAGCGGCCCGCCTGGAAATCACCTGGATGGAACGCGTATCTGTGGACGGCTTCACAGGTACTTGGCGTGTTATGGAGAAGCAACATACACGTCTGAGTAGAGCAAACAGCTAAGGAGTAAGTGTTCGGGGAGTTTTCTTCATGGCGGGGAGAGATTTTGTTATTCAAGTGACCACAAATTAGAAACCACAGCTGAAGATAGGACTGCCTTTTTAGTTTGGGTTAACAGTTAAGATTTCACAGTAAAAAAAAAAAAAAGGCCCATGAGAAATAATTACAACTCTCAAGGGAAAGGAAACAGATGAGAAGGATGGATGGAGAATCTAAAGCAACTGGGGCTCTGCGTTGCCAAGCTCCACGTGCACAGAACTGCCCAAAAACCTATTCAACAAACTCTTGGAAAACAAGTCCATAGTATCACTGGAGACAAACAGCTCCCCAAACCAAACACTGTTCCTGAATTTACCTAAACTGCATTCCCATATAATCACCACCTCGTGGCCTACACACCTTAATCTCTTTATTTATGAACTAACGATGGAATTACATTTACAGCGCAGAACCGAAGTTCAGCGCCCGTGCTAAGTTTGCAGTCTAGCTTGCCCCTGGCGATGCTACGCCTCTGAGTAACGCCCGGTCCTGCTGCACGGGGGGATGAATCCCTGCACGGCTACCAACACAATTCCAGCCCCACACCATCACCAAAACCAGCGTCCACGGCCAGGCTGGAAGGTTTCATCGTAACACCGCAGGCAGGCGCGGGGCTGAGATGCAGATGTGTACGCTGATTGTCCTACCCAAGATCCCCGAGCGCTCTCCCTTGTAACTGCTGTAATAGGGATGGCAAGTTATCTGCAGAGAATCTCGGGGTCTCAGAACCTCGGTACCTGCCCCCGAGTCGAGCTGCGGCAGCGGGCGCTGCCTGCGCGAACTCCCGCGGCGAGACGGAGGGAGACACAAACCCGCACCCGGCGCTCAGGAGCTCCCCCGGTCACGTCCGTGCTTCCCGAGTAAAGATTTTGTCAAGCATGTGATGTTACTGGCGGGTTTTTAATGCAGATTTTTGCAATTCTCTAAATATTCATCCTTCAAAAACGTATTTTTAAAAGTCTTAAAAAGCATTTATAAAAGACTTAAAAATTCCCTAAAAAGCTCCACGCTAGGAATACATAGAAAGAAAATACCCTCAGCTTATTCACAGCATAAATACAACCATATGCTGTGGATTGCTTTAATTTAAACAAAAATGTTTAGAACAGTGAAAAATCTTGAGAAATGTTCTCGAATGCATCTAAAAGGATTAAGAAATCGTTGCTCAGAATATATAACCAATAAATTTAATGACTATCAACCGTTCGTGTTCACTGAAAACTACTTCAATATACTGGTGTGTAGTATCTTTCTTAAGTGAGACACTGAAATTCTACATTATACATTTATACTCAACAGAAAAGGCTTAATTTGAAAAATTGCAAACACTTTCCTTGAAAAAATGATTCTTCTAAGCTGTCTCATGCCAAGAAAACTGCCCCCCTCCGCCCCCAGCAGAGGGCTCAAGATGAGCAGGTCAGATTATCTGAATACTGAGGCTGAGATTCCCAAATGGCTCCCGAGGAATTAGGCGCGACTTCCCAGCGGCTCGCCCCTTGGCCGGGCACACCAGTTGAAATCTCCACCTGGGTCGCACACAGAGCACTGCACAAACCAACCTTCGTGGCACCACCATAAAGACACCCGCGTCCGCGCCCAGGAGCACTTCAGTTATGGAAACGCTGCGGAGTTTTTACTACTCGGCGCCATCCTGCCAGCAGATCCCGAGTTCCTTTCCCCAGGTGCTTCACTTCTGCCGCACGAAGGGCCGGGGCTGCCACCGCCGTGGCGCAGCCCTCTGGGGAGGAAAAGGAGCTGCGGGCAAACGAGCAGGTAAGGCGAGGGAACGCGGGACCGAGCTGTCCACCCGTACCGGCAACCCGCTTCCACGCAGGAAAAGCGCCGGGCTATGAATCCGATTGTTTGACAAAACAATCTCAGGACAAGCGCGAGGGCAATACTCATTCCTTCCTCCATCCCCTGTTATCGTGAGAAAATGTCATATAAAGTAACTCTTGTTCGCGTCCTTTATCCTCAAATTTATAACTGTCTCAGACAGTGCAGTGAAGGGTGAAGGTTATTTGTGTCATACTTGCCAAGAAAGTGCCCCTTTCAACACTTAAGGCACACAGTCGAACTACAGATAAGCAGACAAAAAAGATTCTGTCTTTTTCAAGTATTATTTATCTCCTCTATGTCCTTTGTCTCCCTTACGCTGGAGATACCAGCTAGAGTAAGATTCACAGACCTGAATCCTTGAACCCAAGTGTGTAATTTGATTTTCTTTCATTTGAAAGTAACATCAGATTGGAATAGCAAGGGTCAAACTTGAAACTCACCCTTCCGAAACACTAAGGCGTTCTTTTTCCTAAGGAAAAGGTCTCGAGTCGATACTCAAAAAATTGTTTGATAAAACTAAGTGCAAAGCACAATGCAAAATTCCCTATGGGAAGCTCAGCCGGGCCAAATATTACTGGTTTTTTGCTAGTTAGGTAAAGGTTGTCAATAAGTAAAGGGACGTGATGCTAACTCCCGGTGTATTAAACACACTGTTCACAGACACGGCCGGTGAGCTCAGGGCACCTGCCCACCGACAGCCACCGGCCACTGGGACGGCTTCAGCCGGCCAGTGTGGCTACCAGAGTCCTCTCAAAGTCGTCACCCTGGAAGTCAGTCCGGCCCCAACCCTCTTGGGACAGAAGGACGGACAGAAGGCCCCGAGGTGCTCACGGAGGAGCAGAAGGAACTCGTCCTCGGGTTTAAGTCTCGCCTCCTTTGCCCTGCATCAGGTTCTCGGGCACAACGAGGCGTCGCTTCAGTTTAGGTGAAGATTAGATCGTTTCTCCCTCAAGCCAGAGCGGTTTACAAACCGATTCCCGCCGGCAGCAAGAGGCGGAGATGCGGTGCCGGTTCGGGAGAGGCGGCCTTCTGCCCCCCGCTCCGCTCGGGGGCCGGGCCCTCTCCTAATAACACTGGTAAGACAGTTAATAAGACTCCCGATGAATGATTAGTATGGATTTCTGCACTGCTAATTTCCGTAACTATCACTCTTTGAAAGACAGCTCCAGGGATTTTGGGTCCGGGGTGCCTCTGTCTCTCCAAACACAGAGCTGCATTATACGACACAGTTCAAATTGGCGTATCCCGTTTCACCGATCTAATGTGCGCTGCGCTTTAAAATGATACAATATTTTGAAACACGCAACTACTTTACTGATACTGTCTGTGCCTAAAAGCCTCAGTGCAGCTCCAACAATGGCTCGTATCTAATTCTTTTGAAAGTAATACAGAGCCCTCGGCATGTGCTCAATACTTTTTTTTGTAATCCGTCGCCTTGAGACTTCGTAGGGAGCTCCGCTTCCGTGGGGAACGCGGCCCCGGGAGCGGGGTGCTCGGTGGCTGCGGCAGCGCGGCGAGGGCAGGGCTGTCTTCAGCAAAACTGCTAAAAACAACCGAAACCGTGCAAAAAGCAGCCGCGGCCCCCTGGTTCTGAGAGGGGCACCCGAGAGCCCAGGCGGGTTTGGGGGGGTTCCAGGCACACGTCCCGACACGGAGGACAGCACCCGGAACGCCGTTAACGGCGGGCAGGGGGATCCGGGAGGAGAGGGAAGGTCCCTGTTCGCTCACACGCACACGCTCGCGCCAGACCCCCGATCCCTCCTCAGCAAAAACGCTGCATTTAGGCCAAAGCAGACATTTTGACACAATTCAGTTTTGCAAACAACTCGTTGGGCAGGTTTCTCATTCGTTCTATTGTAAAACAAAACAAAAAAAAAACAAATATTTGAACAAATTTTTATCCATCTATTCCTATTCACACACACAGAGACTCTCGCTCAACTTTGATTTTAGAAGAAGCAAAGCTGAATCCGTCCGGTAAGTTTTCCTTTTTGCAGAAGACCTTTTCTATGCTAGTGACCTCTTTGAAGCAGCGTTTTCTGTAGTGGTCACCAATACCAGAATCATCATTAGGAATTTACCCTCTTTGAAGCAGCGTTTTCAGTTGTGGTCATCAACACCAGAATCATCATTAGGAATTTACCCTGGGATGCTGGAGGCAAACCAAAAAAAACCAAACCAAAAAACAAAACCCAAAACCCACAAACCCCGAAGCCAACGAACGTGTTAATTCTTCAAAACTGCTCCTGCTGGGTTTAACCACCCCTCCCGAATCCCAGTGAGAATTCAAGGCTGAAGCAGAAAGTCAAACTTGAAGGGGTATTTATGCGTATAGATTAGACTACATGCAAACTACTTACGTATTGTATTAATCAAAGTGTATTTTCATAAATTCGTTATTGCCATTTTTGTACTCAGCCGCAACAGTACTCTGTATTGGAATACGGCAGTGAAAATACCTGAACGCTTGAGACAATGTCCAAGTTCCTGTCAGAATGGAATGTAATTAGTGCAAATTAAGCAGCATCCTGAAAAGGCGGAGGTCAGGGAGAGCTGGCAGGGTCGAACCGGGTCGTTACCAAGCATTTTTATAGCGTGGCAAGCAGGAGGGATACCGGGGTGCCTATCGCCACTGAGCTCTGGCTCTGCGTCCCAGACCTGCTTTTCCACACAGAACGGGGCTGGGATCCGTCGATGGCAGCAGCCGCAGAGCCAGCGACTAAAGCTTAAAAAAAAAAAAAATCAATGCAGTTTTTCTTTTCTTCTCCTCTTAGATTTTGCTTTTTAAAATCGGAGAAAACAAAGTGGACTCATCAAAGCCCCGTGGGCTGTGACATTTTCGCGCTTGGTTTTGTGGTATGAGACGGCTCGGGAGGAAAAGGCTCAAAGCCTGTTTATTCCCAAACGGGTGTGTTCCAGTAAGGTACCGCAAATCCGCTCTCAAACGTCCACCGCTTGCCTAGTCGGCAGGCTTGAAAAAGATGCCCTTCTTCGGCTGGTTCAGTCTCGTGGGTTGTCCATGATCTGTCTTGAAAGATTTTTCAAAACTTGACTTCGCAGATGACATCAGAGTATTAGGCTAGAATTAACCGATTTTGTAGATAGATATGCATACACCCTGGCACTCAGGTACAGAGACGTACATATCTAGGGGTACACGTACATCCGTGCTGACTACTGGGGATAAATCTCGTATCAGCTGTTGGCCATCCCAGTCTTCTGGGTTAGGCATCCGGGCTCTGTCCCGCTATGTGTGTGTGGACACGAGGGATTTTTCCCAACACATTTTGCCGCCACGCATTCAAATTGTGAGGCATCCCGAACACCCCTCCAGTCCTCACGGAGCTATAACCGCAAAGCAGTAGGTGTTGTAGGATTACCCTCTTGAGCATTTGCTACCATTTTTAAGTCATTTGCTCTAACGAACCTATTCCGAATTTCTGTTAGTGCAGTAAAACTCAGAGTTTTGCCTGCTCAGGGATCACGAAGGTACTTCACGAGCCTGAGAGCCCGCAGACGAGACCGGGACGGACCTTCTACAGAACCAACATCCCAGAAGAAAACGTGCACTGTGTGGAGCTGCTGGAAAGGTACGCAGCTCCTCAGGCATCCTACTCCGACCGAAAGGCAATGGGATACAGAGCACATACCATTCTCCCCAGCCAATGTGAAATTTCTGGCAAAATCGCCTCGACGTGGTAGCTGTACTGGCTGAACTGGTAGCTATACGTGTTTTGAAAGCAACTGAAATAATTTTGACGTGTAATGCTGAAAAGGGATTTCACGGCGGATAATCGCCCTGGCTGTTTTCTGTACGAGAAGCACGAGCACCAGTCTCTTCGCACAGACCAAAGGCGGCCTCTGTAAATCATTTCTTTCTGTCATAGCGGAATGGTACGCATCAGAAGAAGCTGCGGGGTGTGGGGATGAAGGTGAGAAAGAGAACTCTGGGTAGGTCGCACACTGGTTTAGGTGAGCTTTTCACGCGTTTCTGCCCAGTAGCTGCGCAGACCAAGATCTCAATGGTATAGACTTTTTCCTGTGTCTGACAAAACACTAAAAAACCCCTCCAGCATGACAACAAAAAATAAATATCAAAAGAACATTTGAAGAGCTCAATAAATTGATCATATTCTGCTGAACCTTCACCCTTGTAACGATAGTACCATTTAAATGCTAATGTCATTTTTAAAAAAGTCAATTACAGGAGTTTTAAAGTAATGGAGTCAGCAGTCTTGATGTAAATCGGTTATATTAATCTGCTCCGTACACTGTATCCATGGGCACTGATGCATTCACCCCCTTTTCCCTGGAGGTAATGTTCCCTCGCAGTGGTACCAGTAATTGAATCAACTTGATACAGACACCAAAAATATTGTAAGTCTTGTAGGTAATGAAAAGCATATGTTGATAAAGCCAGTCGCTGTATTTTTGGATAGAAGAGCACTGACATTTGGGAAGTTCAAAATTAGAATTAACCCTCTGATGATTAAGTGACCTGAAATTGTCTTTACAAACTCCGCTAATTTCACTGAGAAAAACTGCTCGAAATCTGCCACGAGACAGCCGAGATCCTTTACCTCCCATTTGCCCTGCTTCTTCCCAATTAAATTCACTTCCATAAAGCATGATTTTTTCAAAATTTTTTCAAACTGGATCAGACAAAACATAGAAGGATCGGAAAATAAACGTTGCTCAGGTTCAAATTAATCTCTGTGCCTTTTCTTCAGGCCTAACTGAAGCTGGAAGGTCACAGGAAAAGAGATGGTTGGATTGTGCTCTTGACGTGCAGGTAAAACAGACGCAGCAGAAGTCTCCAGGGGCAGCCCCTGCTCAGCAATTTTGGGTGCAGTTCCAAACTGAACACCCTCACATAAATCAGGCATCCGCAACCAGAGCTTCATCACCTCTCAAACCAACTGTTACAGGTGTATTAAAATAGAAATAGCCTAAGACTGTCTCATAAATTAACACAAAGCAAGCTGAAAATGCAAGACAATGAGAATGTGTTCCTTGTGCTGTGTTGCGATCTACTGTACTGTACTCGCGTTGAACCCAACGCAGTCGCTCACGCCGGACGCCTGTTACCTGTCTGTAAAGCACGCTATACACAAATGGTCTTTAGAATAATCAAATAAACCCAAACCAGAACAAACATACACATAACATACGCGGAGGGACTTTCAGATGGGAACAGACTGTGATAAAGCCCACCATTTTGCGGTTCCTCAGTCCACGGTGGCCCATAATGAACCACCCAAGTTATTCAGATTGAAAGAGAAGTGGCCCTTCACCCACCGCCTGCGGTAACTAAGGGGTTCACAGCCGCGGTCTCCTGGGCACGTTGACCCCTCCACCCGCCTGAGGGACCAGGGATGACGCACACGTCCCTCTGAGCTATCCCAGGGTTTACGATGCTGTGGAGTCACTAATCACTCTTTTAGGAATGCATACCGGTAATAATACGTATTAGCCATTAATAACTTATACATCAGTTGCGTCAATGTGAAGACTACGGGGTTAAGAGTAATCCTCAGCAGAAGATTGCCGCTTTGTGATCTGCCACCTTCCGCTCCAGCAGAAATACGGGGCCTGATTCACCTGTGGCTGCTGCCCCGTTAAACCAGCCTGTCGTGCGAATGTACCAGTTACTCTTCCAGCCTGGTGAACTGGGACCAGAACAGCGAAGAGCAGAAGGTGGATGGTGCTCGCTCAGACGTCCGCCCAGGAGCTCGCGGTGGGCTTCAAATGGATCCACAAACGCGCGGCTTTCCCTACTCCCTCAACTCGCAAAAGCCAAAATGTCCCTCACGTTAAACAAGACTAATTCTGGTTCATAAAAACAGGAGATTATGAACGTCAGGAGAGAGGCTCAACTCCCCGCCTGACGACTTGGAAGTATTACAGATACCTACCCAAACCTGTGCCTTTGCCCACATACGTGCACGCATGTATAAAGAACCGACAGAAGATAAAGCCGCCTGAGTATTTCCAGACAGTCAGAGTTATAAAAAAATAAAAAGACTAAACAAACATATTTTTGTAAGCAGCACTAATAAGGGAATTGCGTTCACCATTACTCTGAGGCAGAAAGAGCACTTCCAGATACAGCAAATTGCCACTGAATACATTCAACTTGTTGGATAAACATGTGGCTGGTTTTGCTGTTAAGAAGGCGCTGATTAACAGTTCATCAAGATTTTCCCCGCTTCTGCCCTTTGTGAATTAATTTTCAAGTGCAGGTCTAAGAAAATTTTAGCAAATGTCACACACGTGCCATAGAAACATTTCCAGTGCCATTACAAACCTGAACAATTTGGAACAGGGTACTCACAGTTATTTTTGTTCGCTTAGGGCCTCATTCTGCTCCGGTTCAGGGGTTACAGGGATCCACGCAGCCTTAAAACAAGGTTCAGGCAGCTCCGAGTTAACCACAAATTCGGAACATGTCTAACAACATTTCAACATTCTCCCAACCTGGAACTTTTCCCAAAATACTGCAGGCTCTAATATCTCGCGAAATCAATCTGGAATTTCAGGAGAGTTTTGTCCCCACCAAAGCCCCGCGGTGTCTGTCGGACAGCCTTGCCCCTGGCAGCAGGGCATCCCCGGGGGGGCTCGCATCCCCGTCCCATCCCTGCTCTCGGGAGACACCCCCAAATACAATAAGCAAATATCGAATCCTGCGACAAAGCAAGAAATTCCACGTTAGCGAGGCTGCCAAGTTCTTCGCGTTGGTATGCAAAAAGTGCTATTTTTTCAACAGTGTTTGGAATAATTTAATAAACGGACTTACAAGACAACATTTAGCTCCTTCCAGAGAAATCTTCTAGCTAAATCTTCTGCTGTTTGGGCAAAACTGAAAATCACCATTCTGGCACAACACCGAAGTATTGCCGTACTAAAAGCATCACAGGGCTTTTTTGGGTTTTGTTTGTGTGTTTGTTTTAGCATTTGTTTTTAGTCGTGGATAAGGGAACCCCTAAGCTGTATCTCGCTTCTAACAGATCTTCCCACACAGCTCTGCTCTCAGCGCCCTGCAACTCACGTACCCAGGAACGGTTGATTTTATTGGAATAATAATAATATCCAGAAAAGTGCTGTCATTTTTGACGTAGTGTTCACAGATCCAATATTAGGAACAGAACCACAATCCTTAAGGACTTGATAGAGACATAAACTACTGCACGGTTCCTTTGAAACCAAACCCTCCTCGAAGCTGACACTTTGAAACAAAAGAGCGTATTTGTTGAAGCAAATCCTTCTCCCACTTAGACCGACGTAAAAGAGAAAAACTCTTCCAATACAAGAAATGCCTGCATTTAGCCACGTCATCCTTTAATAACACTATCATTGACCAGACCTGCAAAAATTAAGTAAAAAAAAAAAAAATAAATAAATGGGACTTTCCCATTTCCAAAGGCCAACTTTGAAATGAAGTTACGCCGACCATAGCGCTGGGAACGTTCACGTTTGCCAAGAGGCACCGGCTCCCTCTCATTATGCCTTTGCCCAAAGCCGCAGGCAGGCAGTTAAAAGGAAAAGTCAACCCCAGGGATCACTCCTGGACCAAGGGTCCCCTCCTGCGCCCCCCCGGCTCCCGGGGCCGGGCCCTGCCTCAGTTTCCCCGGGAGAGGAGGAAAGCCGCCCGGGCCCCGCAGGGAAACAAAAGGGGGAGAAGCCCCCCAAGGAGGGGGGGTCTCTGCGCCCACCCGGCCACCGGCGGGCAGGACACCGGGGCAGCCCCGGCGCATCCCCCCCGCCGCGCCCAGCGATCGCGATGACGATCGCGATGAGCACACCCGGCGTTCGGGGGCGGGAGGAGAAAAACACCGTTTCTCGGGAGCTTTGGAACACTTTCCCGGCGGCAGGGGGCGGGCTCGCCC
>VFFE01007676.1:1589507-1604961 GCA_008921705.1 Burhinus oedicnemus | reverse complement strand
CCGCTTCCCGGCGCGGACACTATACATTCCATACCCCGCCGGCTCCCGTCCAGCTCGGGGCACTATAAAAATGCTACCTGCCCTGCGTCTGCTTAAAGATGCTGTATGTGTCTGCTTAAAGATGCTGTATGTGTCTGCTTAAAGATGCTATATGCATCAGTTCAAAAATGCTGTATGCATCTGCTTAAAGATGCTATGTGTGTCTGCTTAAAGATGCTATATGTAACTGTTCAAAAACGCTGTATGTGTCTGCTTAAAGACGCTATATGCATCTGTTTAAAGATGCTATACGTCTGCTTAAAGATGCTATGTGTGTCTGCTTAAAGATACTATATATCTTTAAAAATGCTATATGTGCCTGTTTAAAGATGCTCTACGTGTCTGTTTAAATATCCTATGTGGGTCTGTTCAAAAATGCTATATGCGTCTGTTTAAATATCCTATGTGGGTCTGTTCAAAAATGCTATATGCGTCTGTTTAAATATTCCATGTGTGTCTGCTTAAAGATGCCGTATGTTTAAAAATGCTCTATGCGTCTGCTTAAAGATGCTCTACGTGTCTGTTTAAAGATGCTCTACGCGTCTGTTTAAAGATGCTATACGCGTCTGTTCAAAAACGCTACCTGCGTCTGTTCAAATTCTCCATCTCACGCACTGCACTGAAATCCCATTTATATTTTAACAGCGTATCCCTCTAACGAGCTCCGCATTGATTTCTTTAAGAACAGTTTCGCTTAACCCAAGGCCGAAGCTACCGTATCTTGACGCGTTACTCCATGGAGGCCGAAGCCCGGAGCAGCCCCCGCGGCGCGGGGCCAAGGGCAGTTTTCCCAAGGCTTTCCCTCCCCAGGAGGGTCCGTCCCGGTGGGAAAGCCGGCCTGGGCCACGGAGAAGACCCCGGCACGCGGGGCGCATCCCCACGGCCCTGCCACTCCGAACAGGGCTGAAAAATAATACAGCTTTTATAAGAAATCGTCCACGAGGGCAGCACAGACCAAACAAAACTATTTAAAAACAGTGTTAAGAGACAACGAAATCTAAACAGTTTGGGAAGAAGACGGGAAGAGCGACGGCCCGGCGGGATGACACACACACATCCGAGTCCTCCGGCGGCTCTGCTGCGGCTCACGCTACTGCCGCCCTGCCGTGCCCACAAACCATCCCCAAAACGGATGAACCAGCTGCGGGAAGAGGGAAAGCAACTGCCTGGGACCAGAAAACCACAAACACACTGCAAGCAAAGACTTTTTGTTTGTTTGTTTAGAACCTGTTTTTTTTTTTTGGCCTTTTAAATTTGTTTGTAAAGTAACAAGTAAAAACAAAGGCAGCCTGTACCCTCCCGCAGCCCGTCCTTCCCTCTGCCTCAGGTCTCTCCGGCAGAAAACCATTTTCCAACCGTTCCAAGCGTTTCGCCTGGCAGAGCAGCGTCCGTCTTCCATCAGCAGAAACCATATTTAAACTGGGGTTTAAGGAATGATGAAACCGGACCTGAGAAAAGGGGTAACTACTTCGATCCTTCAGAGTCAAACAAAGGAAAACAAAAAGCCGAAAAGGAGCCACCCGAATTTCTACCGCAGCCCTAGCCCAAACCTCGGGCTTGCGCTAGTACAAAGCCTTCCTGACGAAGCTGCAACCAAACTGCAACTGCTTTGCCACAAATCGGTATTTCTAGTGGTTTTTTTTCAACGGCTCCGCATGGCAAACACAGCCGAAGAAGCACGGTAAGAAAACCCAGTCCCGCAGTATTTTTGTCGGCGTCGCACCGGGTACGACGGCTCTTGTGAAAACGCGTCTCTCCAGACAGATGCACAGGTCTTCCAGACGAGCTGCAGTAAGCCAACCGCCCCGAAATCCCAATCCCGCCGAAATCCATGTGAAAATTCCTCGGGCCGCAATTTTGCACCTGAATTTTTGGATGCGAGTACAGCCAAGCCCTTCAGCCCTCGCTGGCAGCACTGCAGCGGGGCAAGGGTGGTTATTTTCAAATGAAATTCTTTTTTAGCCTACTTCTAGTGGACCGATTGCTCTGAGCTTCCTTGCAAACGTGAGGATTTTTTAACTCCTCTCATCGAGAAAGGGAGTCCTCTTCCAATTGAAACTTGGACAAATTTGCTCGTAGGAGCACATTTTAGTTAGAAAATTTAAAAAACAAATGGTTCAGACATTTTTATAGGCATAAAAATGAAAGCCAAGTTGGTTAGTGGTTTCAGATGCTTTTTATTTGCAAATCAAGAAGGGCTTCATTTATAAATTGAAATTGTACTGGCTGCTAATCCTGACAGCAGACTGAGGCCTTTGGCTCTACTCAAATAAGTAGAAAAAAATGCGCTTTAAAGACAAATTATTTCATTTGGAAAAATGAGTGCTGTGGTTGGACAGTACATTTATTTTTTCACAAAACTCATATAAAGTCGGTTCGCTTACAGTTCTATAGCTTTAACTGCATCGCGCTGCAGGGACAGGAGCACGTCACCGGGAACGCAGGGCGCATCGTGCCCCTCTCCACCAAAAGCAGGCGTTCTGCCCCAACTTCGGCACCGTAACCTTGCTCCCAAACGCCTAACCCGGGAACGCGCGCCGCAGGGGTCGTTACCGCTTCTGTATCGCGACAGAACTCGGGGAGCACCGGGCTCTTCACAGGCGCTGCTGTGCCACCGCGCTGCTGGGGAAGCTTCCAGTCCCACCGCCCCCGAAGAAAAAGCCGAGTTTCCGCTGGTTGGACAACGGGAACCGAGGAGCCAAGCCAGCTGCTCGAGCAGCCCCAGCGAGGCCGTGCAGGGCGAGGAACGGACCCAAATCCCTCAGGCTACGGGCTCCCTTTCTCTCCCGCACTAACCACCCACACCTGAGCAGCTCTCCCCTTCCTGAAGCACCGGCGATAACTTTTTTATTAGGTAAAATGACTATTCTCGTCATCGCGTAACGCGTTAAGGTACTTTGCTTAAGACCGGACACCGGCGTTCTCAGCCGTCAGTCTGCACTGTCATTTAATATTGGAACTTCGTAAACGGTGCGCGTTTTGATACGGTAAGGACTACGTTTCTGGACAAGACGTAAAAAAATGGTAAACGGTTTTAAAGGGTGAGTCGAGAAAGCAGGGATAAATTAAATAGGACTGAATTACTTTTCTACACCTAAGGGAAGGCTGGACAGTAGTTTCTCCATTTCTTCCTTACTTCCTTTCCCTCGTGCTGGCGCACTCGCCGCACGGTAAGCCTGCTACCTGCTGAGCTCGCTTCTCTCATTTATCATCCTGCGGAGTACGAACGCTCGCAGACACGATGCAGCTACTCACACAACTGTAAACGCTTATACAATAAGCAGTGTAACCACTTAACGGACCCAGAACATCTTGTTTCTGTCTTCAGCACTTCACGCTTGCCTCACAAAAAATAACTGTATTTCCAGCGAGAAGCTCCTGCGGCATTCCTCCGTATACTGTCATAGCACCTAGGAAACTCAGGCAGGGACTGGCACCTTGGAGTCAACGCCAAGTAGCCAAGTGGCCAAGAAAATAGCTCCTCTTTCAAGGAATTAGTGAGTCAAGAGCGAGGCAAGACACAAAAGTTAGACGCGACAAAGGAACGGGGAAGAGCGCGAGGTGGGAAGAGCCGAACCAGCCCTTGCAGGCGGTTGTGGGTTTGCTGTTCCGTTCCTGAGCTCCTCACCTCCCGCTGCACGGCAGGCCACTGCACTCCGTAGGCTCCTGGGGATCAAGGCAAACTCACTGACTTCAATCAGAAAAAATGCCAATGGGTGCAAGGACGAACGCGGCAGCAAAACTAAGAGCAGTTTGAAACGATGGGCAAAACTTGAACCTGTCTCTAGTGAACAGTTGGACAGACACATGGAACACGCACGAAATACGTGCTCCTGCTGCTGGTGGGTTTCCCAACAAAAGACAGAATGTATTCATCCGACTCCTAATTCCATTATTTTAATTACCTGAAACAATTACTAGCTCTCTTTCTGGTTTATGGCTTCTAGTACCCACTCTCATTCTCCTTTGCCTTCTGTTTAAATTTTTCTCTCTCTCTGATGGAAAGGAAAATCTCCGGCACTGGTGGACTGTCCCCCCCCAGCTTCCCTCGCTGAGATCACGGCTTGTTATCAGGCGAGGCAGCACGGTTAGCTGTCTCCTGGAATTGTTTTTGCTCAAGTCAGATTTTTTTTTTTGTTGTTGTTTTTTTTTTGGAGGGGGTGGTGTTTTGTAATTTGTAGCAAAATAAGAACGATTTCTTATAACAGAAACCATTCTGTTATTACACAGAGTTCTTACTTAGCAGCATTTAAAAAGCTGGGGAGAAGCTGTTCCCTTGCTCGCGCGCAGGAGGAGGTGGACAGCGGATCTAACCACACAGCTTTTCTCCTTAACACCTTCCATATGCCACATATCAATCCTTAACTTCCTATAAATGATAAGTAACGCTCATCTGGATTATTCGCAGTTGTTTTGGGAGTTCATACACGACAGGCTTCTCGCTCAGGCTCCCACCTCCTCGCCGGCGGCTCCCGGGTACCACCCCGGCAGCGGGACCAGGGTGTTTTTCTGTTGGGTGCGGACGGTGCCTCCACGCACCGCAGAGCACAAAGGTGAAGCTGGCGCGTTCCAAGCGCTCACCACAACGGTTACCACAGTCGGGTATGATATTTAGTTGTCTGCCCGACTCCTCACAGACCAGGTTCAGCCGCTGGAAGCGACAGCTCCGACAGGCAGGCAGGCTGCGAGCATCCCGCGCGCCGGCTGAAAGCACGACGGAGGCTGACTTGGATTTTTAATACCAAAAAAATCTGTCCTGAAGTTTTCATTTCCTCGTTTGCAAAATGAGCCTCCTTCCTACTCCGGTCCCTCCCAGGGAGAGACGAGATTTCAGCCACGCTCCTTAAGCATCGGGTGCCCCGTCACGGCTCAGCCACCAGGCTGCTGCTTCGCTTTGCTTTTCTCCTCCTCTGTGCGGGGGGAAGAAAATTCCCCGTTTGGGCTTCCCTTCGTTTGGACAATGCACCCCACGAACGCCACGCTGGGAGCCGGCACCCTCCTGCCGAGGCTGCGTGCCGAAAGCACAGAGCGCCTCAATGTTCCCCTCGCGCTGTGCGGGCCGGCGCTCCGCTCGCTCCCGGGCAGGGCTCCTCACCCGCCGCTGGGAGCCACCTTCGGAGCCGCCGGCAGCCGACCGCAGCCGTGGGCTGAACACTATCCCCCCTTATTCTCCAACGTGTCCGTGACCTCCGGTCATCTGAATGTCTTGTTCTTTTCGAACGCTTTGATCTGACCACATTTACCCAAAAAAACAACTGCTTCTCGGGGGCCCCGACCTCAGACTGCGTCAGTATCACAGAACGACGTTTTATTCGCTTCCATACCCTAAAAACCTATGGAGATCAGCCGCTGTCTGCAGCCTGCAAGGAGAAGAGCTTTACGACCACTGCTGACCCGGTTCAGCCAGCCCCCGTCCACGCACCTCCGCAGAAAACTTCCCTGTTATCCTCGGTCCTTTAATAAAGGAGCCAAGCACGAAATTCCCAGGCTGGCTTACTTGTTTTCCAAACTCTTTGGAGCCCAGTCCCTGAGTAGCCTCGCTCAGCCAAAACTGTATTTTCAGGGAAAAACAAGAAAAAAAAAGTTGCATTTTGGGAAGTTTTTCAAAATGGGCCCAGATGAAATTTAGCACATTGACCGGCTGAGAAGGCAGGGACACAAACAGGGACGCACACCGCATCGCCTCCTGCCCCAGGCGCCGCGGTAAGGGGACGCACACCGTGCAGCACCCTGCTATAGATCTCGCTGTACAAGGCCAAACCCGAAAAGCAAGCAGAAGCAGACCAGGATTTAAAAGCCGCTTGTCTGAGAATTTTCCGGCTCAGAGCCATCTCCGAGGATGGTTTAAAAATTCCAGTAAAACCAGGGACCAAAGACGAACTCTTAATTAAACAGAGCAAAACCTGACCTATTTTTTAGTTCTCAAAAACTTGAATATTTTTCAAATCCTCAAAAGCGCATTAACATGGACTTAACGATTTATTGCCAGGTTTGCTGTTACGCTGTTTTCTTGTAACTATACATACGTTTTCTACAGATACAGAAGTGCCAAGAAAACCTAAAAAACCGGTCATGAGGTACTTCTTGTTGACTTCTTGCTATGAAGGAGGAGTAATCTAACAAGTCTGGAGCGCTTGCAACCTCTTTGGTGTTTCAAAGCCACCTCAGAGTCCCTGGCACTTCAAAGGAGCAGGTTCTGGGGTTAAACGCTGCCGGTCCACAACGTACAACCGGGTTTCTGAAGACATTTCAGACGCAGCTGAATTGTGAGCGCTGCCCTGTTAGACGCCTCTGCTGTCCGTTCCGTTTAACGAGACGGCTGCATGCGTTTTGTGCTAAAATACAAAATCTATCAATTCATTAGTATGTGGGCAATGCTTTATTCTAGGGGCTCTTTTACAATAACTGCAGGGGTTTTTCACTGCCAGTCGAGTGTCCAAAGCCACGGAACAAACCATGAATCTCGCAGGATTCCTGTAATGGCTTTTAAACCTTACATTGCGGGCTGTTTATGGCGCAGTTGCATTTGCTTTAGAGATTTGTTTTAATGCTGTTGGTGTTATTTAGAGAGATATTAAATTCAAACAGCTTTATGGTTGCTAATAAACATCTATTACCATTACAGACGCTCTGATATAAAAGCCTCATACAGGTGCTTTCTCTGAACTATGCAGATTTGATTGATTAGGCCACAGTAGTTTATTTTACACTTCAGTGGTCACTAAATCTATCGTTAAGATTAAAAATTGCAGTTTGTGCAGTCTGGGAATAACTTCACACTCAAGCTGTAAAATAAAAGTCGCTTTACCCAAATTCTGTGGGAAAAAAACACAATACTCGGAGCAGGTTAAAAGAAGAAAAGTTTTGTAACACCTCATTCAGTTCTGTTCCGAAGATGGATTTCTTCCTCTAACGTGCATCGTGCGTACTGTCAAGCCAAAGATATCCAGAAAAGCAAGATACGTGGAAAGATTTTCTGAAAGCACTTGGAAACCTTAGCTACTGGAGGGCTCTGGGGCACAAGCGTCACTAAAGCAAGCATGACATACAACGCAACAAAAAGCCAGGTTTTGAACCAGCAGAGAACTTACATAGGTGCTACCTCTAAGCATGTAAGCAGTTCCACGGGAGTCACATCAAGCATGTGATTAAATACCTTTCTAGATCAAGAAAGATCTTATAAAATATGCATTTTAGCGCAAAGTCAGCTTTCCACTGTTTTTATTCCTGCAATGCAGACGTTCTCTTGCAAGATACAAGAATTTCTAGTTAACTAGGAACATCATTTGGTCTGTGTATTGCAGAGTAAGGCAATAAATGAGGAATCTGCAATATTTAGTATATCCAAATTTTCTGCAATAAAAAAAAAAAAATATTATCCAAGATCGCAGCAAGGCCTGCTGCAAGGAGGTAAGGTCAAGCGTGCTTAACAGGCTCTACTGAGTAGATACTAGAAAAACTTTCTTCCAAGGATTTATACTGAGGGTGCTACTTTGATGTATTTTATTCCCAGCTTATTCTAGCTTCATTTCCATCTAACGAGGAACAAACTAGAACTGGGCAGGATTCATGGGACTCAGCCACTGAACTTCTACACTTGCACCACAGGGGAAGAGCTTCCACCCGTCCTTTTTTTGGGCACGCGCAGAAGCAAATACAGGATGCGCTAGTACGTCACAGTGCCGTGGCTCCTCTGGGTGACGTGGCACCTGGAGGACACCCCTAACGTGAACTCTTCCGCTAGGGGACGGAGCAGAGAAACAGGACAGGTGTAGGAGCAGCCACTCCAGGGAACTGTGGACTTCTCCAGTCATGTTTCATTCTGAAGTTCTAACTAAAGGGATTCTTCAACTCCCGCATCAAATTTAACCAAGGCCTAATTAAAACACAGGCAATAGAGGCTTGCAGCTCGGGACCCACGTCTCAAAGTCATGGAATTGGATTCTTGTTCTTTTTCCCATTCCCTGTCTAAGCTTGTTGCTGAGAGTCAGATGGATGGGTGATTTCCCTAATAATTCTTTGTTCACGGAAGAACTGCCCAGACCATGGATTGGGAAAAAGAGACTTTGAAACTTACTAAAAAGAGAAAGGAAACAAGCCATCACTTCAACTCTTGCCATTGTTTCCTGCAGGCTCTGCCTGAAGTCCACGCGAGGCTGCTTACCCAGTCTGCACAGCGCCCGCAGTAACGGCGCCGAGAGCCACCGCAGCCCTCGGGACCCTCGGGACCCACGGCAGAAGCACAGAGCTGCAAGACAGGGGAGTGCAACAGTGCAAGGAGGAGATCCGCGACCACGCTACAGTGCACTGGAGGCCCTGCACCACCTTCTTCCATCCCTGGATTTTAAATAAATAAAAATGAAAGTGAAGAATATCGCCTAACAGTTTTAAGGCAGTGTGTGCTTTTTTTTTTTCTTTTTCTGCACACACACACAGAAAAAAAATCCCGAGGCACACAAAGCTTTAACTAAGATGAGTTTGTTCTAGTCACTCTTCTGGAGAGCATAGGAAGAACTGTCACCTGTGGCACAGGGAAGGCACCTCGGCGTTTCTTGGGAGGCAGTCCTCTCCTGGTGCTCAGAGTTTTGACCCGCTCCCGTTCGGAGCCAGGACCGTTCAGCCGAGGAAACAGCGCAATCTGACAGGCATCTGAAGGAGCAGCTTTTAGAAAAGGAAGTTGGTCGACTTTAGGCGTGACATTTGCACTAACAATTCTGATTCAAATACAGCGTCATTTATTACTGTCTCCTGTATTAGCCGCACCACAGTGCCCGCTGGCTCCGACTCCGTCCCCCCCGCGGTGCCGCAGGGGTCCAGCGCGCCCGCCTGCCTGACGGTGCTCAGGCAGTGACCACCAGGGAGAAGGTTGATAAATGGCCAGTTTATAATGCTGTCATGCCAATTTTGTCCTGTGGGAAATGTGTGTCTCTCTCAAAACAGCTTATTACCAACCTGTGGCTGAGGCAATGATCAATCAAACTGATCAGATATGGCAAACATAGTAACTGATATAAAGAAGATTTCTTACTACACAGTTTGAGGTTAACATGACAAATGATAGAGTGAGAAAGAATAACTTACGGGGGAAAAAAACCAGCCCATTAAACGCTGAACTTAAAAGTAGCTTTGGAAAGCAGAGTTAACAACAATTCCTTTCAACACGCGCTCGTATCCCCTGTTCATTAAGGTAACCCTGAACGCGTTCCCTTGCAAACTCCTTGTCTAATCCAGCAGGAATGACGTTTTAAACATACAGTCTGATTGTAAAGAGAAATTTAAACCACCTATGCGCATCCTCGGTACTCAAATATGATGGCTCACCACGCAGGTAACGCGTTGGGTCACGACTCATTTTCTGTCACTTAGGGCAGCCAGTGTACCAGGCGAGGCCGCGCTTCAGTTGTCTAAGATGTGGCCAATGTACAGCTTTACATCAAAGTGCTGTATAAAACATTAAATAAAATGGCAAAATCTGTCTTAAGATAGGCGCTTAGGTACCAGGAAAGACAGGAAGCTGTTCTGGCCGAGGGGACCAAGTTGTACCATGCACTGAGGTCTGGAGCCTTAGCACACTTACAGCCCGCAGAGTACTCTACACACAGCTTAAAATTTGCCTTTTCTTAAATTTTCGGGGGGGAGCAGCACGACAGAGCGTTGGACCGGAACCCAGGGAAAGAAACCCTGCGTTTCACTCCCCGCTCAGCCGTCGCCCCAGCGGTTCAGTCTCCAGCACTCTTTTCACACCTTGCACATCAGCTTCTCCGTCGGCCCAAGGGAGATGAAGAACCTCATTTTTCACCGTGGATTCCGTCCCTGCCACTGGTGCCAGGGCTGGGGGGCATGCCGCAGAGCACGGTACCCCACGGCTCAGGGGCAAGCCCTACGTCACCATCAGAGGTTCTCACGTACCTACCTTGTAAGAGGTCCGGACTGCCACCTGGGCAGAATACAGACTGCCCAACGCGATACGGCCTCCGTCCTGCGTGAGCGTTTTGCTGCAGCTTAAATAATAAAGGTCAACATGCAAATGGCCCATCTAAATTAGCTGCTTCAGATGAAAAGCCTAGACCAGAGATGTATCGCATCTTGTCAAAATCCCCCCGTCTTTTGAGATATTCTACTGTCAGTCAGCGCAGAGCTATCCCAGAACTTCATCTTTTTGCCTTCAAAACCATGGAGAAAGAGCGGTGAAATTCTCGACCTTGGGCATAACCTAAGCGTAATGCAATGGCTCGTCTAAAACATGCACATAAAAATACACTTTGTAAAACAAGATCTAACTGTGGCTGCGTTTTGTCCCCATGTCATTAGCCGGCTTTCTCTGGATGGTCAGGTTATTAAACGCCCTTTCAGCTCCACCGGTCACGCCGTTCTGAGGTCACGTCTGGCAGAACCGGGTGTAGAATTTGACCCATTATCTTTCTGGGTCCGGAAGAGGGACCGTCCCTCGCAATATCAGCGCGCGTATCTCTAGTTCTGACTCCGGGAGAGTCGTTACAGCGGCCGTTGAGCCTCTGGCAAACAACCGGTATTATTCACTTGACTGAGTTTGTGGAAACGAAGCCTTATTTGCTCGCAAAATTAATGAGAAAAGAGTCTTCAATGAGACAATAATTTATGGCTTCCGCAGCAGCTAGCACGTACAGTGACATTCCTCTGACTGTATTCTTCACAGTAAAGACAAATATCACAGAAAAAAGGCGTGGATTTATTTTCAGAAATATTTTCTGCTATTTCAAAATCGGGTTCTTAGCCGGGTGTTTTATTTTATGAAACCCTTCCAAATTTGATGAAGGTTACAATAAACAGGCCTTCGTCCCTCTCACCGTGCCACTGCATTTAGTGACGCTGAACAAAAATCTACTCTGTGGCTACACGCCCGAGATCAGATGATACGAACAACTCACAACATATTTTAAATTTTGTGTTACACTGCAAATTGAGAGACATTCAAATACGTTTAGAAACGTATACATTCAGCATTATCTATGGTTACTTCACAGAAAAGTGAGAGCTGCAAAAACAAATCCTTTTCCTTGAAACTCGGATCTCTAATCTGGCCATAAACACCAACTCCTTGCCTTTCAAACACAGAAAACCACAAACAGAAAAGCCAGAAATGCATCAGACAATAAAAATACGTATAATGGCTACCAAACTCAGTTCTTCTCCCCCCCCCCTCTTTTTTTAACAGATAGGTTTTAGACTCTATAATAATCACGCAGCTAAGATACAAGGTCTCTTGTTGGCAATAACCTACATGACATGACTTAGAAGGCAGGTGTTACTGTAATTAGCTATTGTTTGACTATCAAAAGTCAGAGCTGATTAAAGCCACTAAGTACAAGTGCACTATTTTATTTCAAAGAATATTATGAACTGCATGCTGGGACTCTTTCACTGCGGACCTACCTTCCGGAGTCTGCTAAGAGCCCATGCCAGCAGTAATCAAAACTAAAATCTGCATAAACCTTCAGGGTTTTAATTCAAGCAGAGCCCTTTCATTAGAAATATGTTACTTTATGAAATCTGGTCGCCAGCAAGGGGAGAAAAATGTGACTTCTTAAGAAAAGTGAATGGCATCTCTTTAGTGATTAACCCAAGATTAATGGAGGCTCCTACTGCTAGGCCTAAGTCCATTTTATTGCTAATTCATTTAGGTACTATTTCAGATGTACTTGATGAAAGTCACCTGCTAAGAAGTCATGTTTTGGCAAGCAAGGATAGCCATTATGGTCAAATCCCAAATAGAATTTTTATTAAAGAAGCTTTGAAAAGTGTCTTGTATTAGTCTTTCAGAGACATACTATTTAATGTACTCAATTAGTTAAAAATTTGGGGCCCAAGTCACTAATCAAACATTTATAAAGCTTTTTATTTTTTTGTCTACATGCATCTTTAATGTTCCAGGTAGGATGAACGCTGTACTGAACGGGGACATTTATATACAGACAAAAGAGGCAATACTAAGACTTACCAAGAAGTGGGTGGGATTTGGGATAAGTGCACGGTTGGAGATGTGAAATGTTGGCTTGGCAGAGCATCTCTTTGTTCCCCATGATACTGCGAGGAGCGGGGACTTGGGCAAATCGCATGTTCTTAAACTACGTAATCATTCAGCTTTGGCTGGTGTATACATTTACAACATGAGGTTTGATCTCCTAACACAAATCATTTTAGTTTTAGACTTTTCTGCAGTGCGTTCTTTTTATAAATTAGAGTTTAGGAGATGTAATGATTCGAGAGCACAGAAAACTGCTTTGTCATGTACACCGCGTATCCGAGAGATCCTACACAGACAAAGCACCTCCCTATCCCATCCAGCGCCCGGACCTTGTTTGCAGGCTGGCTGCAGTTTGGGCGAGCTTTAGCTTGATTCACGGACAATTCCATGTGCTGTCATCACATACTTGTTAGGTTTTTTATACTCCTGCCGAGACATCGCCTACCGGTCACTGTGAAACGCACAATGCTCCATCAGCTAGACCTCAGCGCTGACGGCGTGAGCTCTTCTTCCCTACACCGCCTAGATGTGAGCATCCTGACAGCCAGTCCAGAAACACCCGCTCTGCAGAGACAAGAAGCGTACTCTAGAGGTAGTTCTGATGATCACCGCTTTGATCTTCACACGTAATCGTGTCCTTCTTTTGAAAAAAAAAATGGACCTAAGTCCAAAGGGGGGGGAAAAATAATCAGAGGTGAGAAAGATGCACGCTCTTCTTGCTCCGCTCCTCCCTAGCCAGGCACGCTCAGTGATGGAGGGTCTCCTAAAAACTACAGTTATTGAAGTATCCATAACCCTTACTGATGACCATCACATAACCAAGCTGTTCCCACCATTTTGGGTGCAAGTTACTTGCTCATGTGTAAAGACAAAGGCCTGAGAAATCCCACTCGATAGCCTGCATGGCCCCCCTTCCTAATGGTGAAGAATGAGACCGTTTTAGTGACAGAAAGTGGCAAATCAATCCGACAACGTCTGGTTTAGGCGTTTCAGCTTGTTTGGGCTGAGCTAGTTCCACACTGGGGGTGAGGACTGGGGCTGCTGGGACCCAACGGCACACACGTGGCCCAAACTCTACAAATCCCACTTTGCTTTTTCCCCAAAAAGTCTGCAAATCCCTGAGCTTTGGTTGCAACCACTGTGCAAGGAGGCAAATACCGCACTGCTTTCCTCGAGCCACCCGGGGCTGCCCAAGGAAAGCAGGTTGGTTATCGCTCATCCGTCCTTCCCAGGGGTCAGCTCCGACTGCCGGTGGCTGAGGTACCCCAGAACTCACACGGGATGACAGCTAGGGATCAACTCGTGCTCTGTTCATTACACTCATGGCTTCTCCCGCACGGATGCAAATTAGCGGGTATCCCCCACAGCCAAATTCCCTCTTCCCTGTGCTCCGAGAGATCCCGCAGAGGGCCCTGCTTTGGGTAACGCCGGCAGAGACAAGGGTCAATCACAGCCACCGCCTGTATTGATAAAGTGGGACCACGTTCAGCTGGGCACATGTGAAAAAGGTGGCTTCACGTTACTTTCAGCAGCGATGACTTAGCAGAACTCCATCATGGACTAATTTTACCCAAGGCAGGGAAATCATCTCAAATTTCCCTTCAGTACAAGGCTATAATTCTAAGGAAGATCTCCCAAGGTCCCTTTCCTAGCAGACTGCTTCTTCACGATACTCTTTTATCGGGTTCTTTAGCAATATGCTAAATTTTATCCTCGCCACCTTCCACGCTTTCCAAAGTGCTTACTACAGCCCAGAATATCATAATCTGCTTCTTTTCAGTGACCAGCTATAGGATACTTGGGTGTACCAAAAGCCTGTGAAATTCCCCCACTCTGGCTGTGAGCGGAGTCCCTCCTCCGCGGCATGGGGGAGGCGTGTGGCACCTGGGTCCCACCGGCAGCCTTGTCTGCCCGGACACAAACGCTGCACACCTATACAGCTGCACGTGAAAAACCATAGAAGCATTATTTCTTTTAAGTCTGCTTTATTTTCTTTGGAAATTTATTGGAAGTCTCAATTTAAATAGATGTTTCAGCATGGAGATGAAGGCAGAGGAAAATATGCATGTGTCCGTGATGTTACAAAGTTGAAGATCTCTTAAAGCATGGAAAGTTTGAGGTGACATGGAAGGGAAGTTGTGGCTGCCCCATCCCTGGAGGTGTTCAAGGCCAGGTTGGACGGGGCTTGGAGCAACCTGGTCTATGGGAGGTGTCCCTGCCCATGGCGGGGGGGTGGGACTGGATGGGCTTTAAGGTCCCTTCCAACCCAAACCATTCTGTGATTCTATGACATAAGATTTCCTCATCGTCTCCTGGAAATACAGAACACTTCTAAACATAACAATCTTGTTCCTAAGCTTTTTTTTTTTTTTTTTAATGACTGATAGAGTTTCCAAAACATTTACTGGAATTGCTAGAATTAGCAACAGCAACAAAACCAGAGACGTGCGCAAGATGCCCCAACACAGCCATGCTCGGGTACCTACTGTGACGTCCCCCAGCCCTTACCGTCCCGTCAGGTACCGCACCCCTGGCACCGACGGCTGTACGAAGGAGAGCAGGAACACTTCCAACGCTCTGCTAGCAATATGCAGAATTATTAGGAACGGCAACACACTCTGGGGCGGAATTCCTCTCCGTGGAGAACGTACAAAAATCAGCACGGACTTTTAAAATCCTTCGCTGAAGGGAAAGTACTACTAAAAGAGCCGCCTCCGTGTGATAACGAAGTTAACCTAATCTGTTCCCTCTTGTGTGCCGGGGCACTCGTACATGCAAATCTTGTCTTGTTCAACTGTGTTTGTTCACCTCCATAGTCCTTCGGTGATTCAAATCTGTGTCTTACTATCCTCTAATACCCTTGTCTAACAGTTCTCTTTAAATGCATGTGTTAATTATCTTGCCACTGCTGTAATTTCTCCCTGTAGTCCATTAATTAAGAGGTCACAATCTAAGAGCATGTTTACCCAATAAGCTTTCTTTTTTAATTATCCTAATTGCTTGGATACTGACAAAGACTCTATCCCTCCCCTTTCTCCGAGTGGATTAGAAAACGACATTTCAAAGCCCCACACAACGATGGGTTTGTAAAACACATATTTATATATATTTATGGTTTTATAACACCACAGTGTTCAAACATCAAAGGGCAACAAGACACAAGATATGATATTTGTATAGCTATATAAAATGAAGATACAAATTGGTCTTTGTTAATTTATCTATTAGTCTAGAATGTTATATTGGTCAGGAAAAATAAGCAAAACTTTCAGTACTAGGAACAAGAACAGCTAGATGTACACAACTTGTTCCATTCCGGGGACCATCAGTCTCCTACAGAAGGGCATTCTCCCTGCACCTACATGGATGTCTTTGGATCAAAGCAAGCAAGAAAAAAAAAAAAAAAAAAAA
>VFFE01007676.1:1397061-1588095 GCA_008921705.1 Burhinus oedicnemus | reverse complement strand
AAAAAAAAAAAAAAAAAAAAAAAAAAAAGAAAGAAAGAAAAAACAGGCACTAAGCTTCTGCTGCAGCAAAGATCAATTATTATCCCCCCTCCTCCAAAATATTCCCTTCCCATAGGCCACATCTTGGCACGCTGGTCCAAATATTATTTTTTTACAGACTTAGCAAAATTCAACAGACAAAATCTCTTACCACCTAAAAATTTTAAACCCCTCCTTTTGTCAAGCTTTTAGAAGGGAAAAGTAGCTATTTGAATTCCAGATAGGATTTTAACACAACAATTAGTAGAGGTTATGTCCAGAAAAATTACTCCTTTGTCAGAATGTGAAACAACATTTGATATGTCAACTAAAGTAAATTTTTTTGTTTTAATAAAGCAAATGTCTCATTCAGACTAGTCATCTCAGGAACTATATAACAGAAGTATAATTACTTAGAAATTGCTTAGGTAAGCGTGATTGATGCATGGTAAATAGATGTTTCCAGCACTTATTGTTTCTTCCTGATGGATTAGGAAGAGTTGTTTAACAGTTCATTTGACCAGTCTCTCCTGGTGTTTCTCGAGTCTGGCTGTGCCAGTCAGCACCAGCAGTTCCTGGTTGTTTAAGTCTCTTTAATAAAGATTAAGATGTCAGAGGTCCCGCATTGCACAAAATCCCAATTTTATTAACTTCTCATTATCAGCTGAAATATGAAGTGCATTTCTTTTCATCTAAAGCAAGACACTTTCTCAAGGGAAAGCACAGATATATAATATACCTTTATGACGACTAAGGGTGGGTTTGTTCCAACCTTGACCGATGTTGGTGAGCATTTTCTCACATGATGGGTACCACATACATTGATATTTCTCCCCCGGAAAGCGTTCGAGTATTTCACGGCTGTGGACCGTCACAACGTATTAGTAAGCCGGCAGTGGCGGACCCTGTGGTTGAACACTCGCACCACAGCACTGAAGTCAACGGTGTTTTCATTAGAGAGTAGCAACACGCAAGGCACTGGGCAGGGATACTGAACCTCGGAAGTCACTCAAGCAGGACAAGTAAAACATTGGCGCGTTCAGTCAATGGTCCCCTCTTCACACCCTGCAGACGTAGGAAGACGACAGAGAAGTAGCACAAAGACTATGCCACGCTCATTCACACAGGTCACAGAAGCAGTCAAAGTCCACTCCCTGACCAGAAATGCAGATAAGTTCTCATACCATCTACGTGAACTTAGGCAACAACTGATAAAGGGAAGTTGCTGAAGGCAGCAGCACCGCACAGCACCCCGGGACCGCCGCTTCTGGAAGACTTCTTTTTAATCGCGTATGTATTATAATCAGACTCTCACACCAAATAGCTACAGGTCAATGACACGTGAACAGACACCTGAGTGGGTCCTTTCCCTGTGCCATCCTCAGAGCCGTACTTTGAAGGGGTTTTTGAAAGCTGAGGAATTTATGCATCCCGCAGATTTTAAAGAAAGCCTTTGACGTACTTCTTGTTTTCAACCCTGTCTATTGCAGGAAGGAAAGAGCTGGCACTGCGTGTACTTTCCCAGAACAGGGTGACTCTTGCTGGAAATTACTCCACAGAAAGAGTTAAGAGGTAAAAGCGGTTCCTCCAGTACGCCGCACGTCCCGCACAGCCTTACAGTGCGGCTCTTGTGAGGGTTAAGCTCTATTATTTCTGGTCTCTGACACTGCTAATGGCACTCTCAAACTAATTGCATTTCTATACCTATACATACGTCTAGGCAACAAATAAGCCCTTTAATCAAACAGCTTCATCTACTTCTAATTAATTCCATTTCTATGCCTTTTTAAGAGTACAGGAACATACAAAGATACAGATGATGGAGTACGTTCTGTTGCCGGTTGACAACTTCCACTCCGCTCGAGCCTCCCTCGTGATTAAGACCAGTCCTGCGCGGCGCTATCTGACATCTTCAGCATTTCTGCTGCTCGGGACCGGGCAGATTTGTGCCAAAGACCAGAAGTAACAAGCAGCGGCTGGGCGGAATTAGTTACGATTACTTCAGTGAATTGCTTTTGCATTTGCTTATCGATTTAGATCACTTTTTGTTCCCATCAGAAACCGTATTCATCTTGTCTCTTGAGCGCGCAGGGCGATGCAGTAGGAGCAGACCGTGGCATCAGCTGAGCAAACAGAGGCCGGCTGTTTGCACATCCAGACCTAACGTAAAGTCTACAATTTGAGGGCCACCAACTTCGAAGGAAACGCCGATTCCTCTTCTACATTTACTTCTTTGATAAAACAGGTCGACGTATCAGAAAAAGAAACCACCCCATCAGTATTTAGGAAAAGAGAAATACATATGCCATAAGCTGTCTATTTCAAAGGTATGTATGTACAAAAGGCATGATAAGTGGGTGCTGAATAGTTAGGAGTGGCAATTATCAGTTACACATATCATTATGGTCTCTCAACCTTTCAATAGCACAGAGTTCCTAATACCATGTTTACTAGATCAGGTAAAAGGGGACTCTTAATACTGTGCAAATATGACTTACCAAAGGACTTTGCTTTCTCACCTATTCTTGGGCTTTTCAAATCAACATTATTAATTGGCTGCCTTATCGGTAAGTGCTGTCTGGCAGTTAAAGGATGTTTCCACCCATTGCAACGATACATAGAAACTAAGCAATGTCAGCCACAAGGACAAATAACTTCCATGTCGAAACAGAAAAAATATTTTGACACCTTAAATCTTCTTTATAAAAGTATAATACGTTTCAGCATTAATTTGCTATCCTTCATTGCATCTCTTAGCCCATATTCTATCATCCTTGTTTTTCCTTATTATATGAATTCAGAACTCTGGCTTACAGGTACAAATACTTGGGCTTTTTTTTTTTTTGCCTTCTTTTCACCCTACTCCCCTCCTTTTTTTTTTCCCCCCCTTCTTTCTTTTCTTTTTCTCTGGTTTTCTGTTGTTCAGGTGTGTATAAATGCACGTTTTAGAATCTGGATCAACCAGTTTCCGTACAAGGAAACTCAACTACATAGGAGTTTAGGAGGTAACTTTCAGCCCTTCAGATCAACTTTCTCTTAACCTGCCAGCTCTTCTGCGCACCAAATCCACTTGAAAATGAAGAAAAATGTTTGGCTGGTAAGGAATACTGAAAACAAAGACTACAAAACTTACCAGATACCATTAAAGACAAGGAAAAAGTCTAAAATAAGAAGAAGAGCGGCATTCACCGCCCCCATCTCACGTTTTCCGGTAGGCTTCAGCTGCACGCCCAGCCTACCTGGAGAAGGAACGGGCAGGTCCCGTCTCCCGGCCTCGCTCACGCCACGGCTTGCTTTCACACCGATTAACAAGATAAACTTATAAGCACCACAAAAACCCGCAAGGCCGGAAAGGATCTCAGGAAGTCATCTAGGCTACCCCTTATTCTAACGCAGGATTGTGTATATCTAGTCCAGCCTGGCAGGTATTTGTCTAAACCTCTCAAGAGCCTTTGGTGGCAGGTATTTTATCTCCTCCCTAGAGAGTCGACTCAGGTACTAAACTATTCTCGTATTTCATTTTTCTTAACATCTAACCCAAATCTTTCTTGCGACGAGGCTGGCTTCTTCTCATTCTTACTCTGCTGGATGTGTGATACCATGATCACCCTTTAGGTTAATGCAGAATATGAGTTTTAGCTTCAGCTGTTTATTTTACAGAATGACATCTGCTTCCCTTAAAGAAATTTTCCAGCAGAAGCACAATCAGACCAAATTTATTTATTTAATGTATTTCTGTTTCTTTTAAAAGGGGTTTCCCTCTGCCCCCATATTGGCTTTGCAGTTGTGACCGATGAATTAAGACGCCCAGCAGGTTTTTTTCCTTTTTTTAAAAAGGAAAGAGTTATTCATTTAGGCAGATATTTAACAAAAAATCAAACAAATATTTGATGTGCTGTGTCAGCAATAAAAGCCAGAGCACTGTGTAAGCACAGTAAATGCAGGTGAACTGCTTCAAGTTAGTGAAAACAAACTGGGGGAAGAGGGGCTACTAACAAAGCTCAATCATGGCTGTGTAAATACAGAGAGAGGGGTATGGCCATCCACAAACGCGAAAGATAGTTACCAATGGCTCTTCTAATTCAGTGTTTGACATATTTAAGCATCGTAGAAAAAGAGTACAAAAAGCACAAGACCAACAGAACAAGCCGAGATACAGGATGATACAGGCGGATGAGATCAACAGAATTTTTTTCCTACCCAAAGAGGGTCCGGCACATTTTTTGATTGACACTAAATATTAATTTAACCACCTATCTGAAAAATACATTCTCCCTCTTCAAAGCCTGAAAATGTTACGGATTTTCCTCTCGTATAATATTATCACAGTAAAAGCAATTGTTTCCAGTCACTCAAAGAGATCCGGGCAGGACCGCATCCATCTGAGGGCAGCTGGAGGCGGGGGCCGAATCTACCGGTATTGCATCAGGCAGTTTTTGGTTATCCGTCCCTTTTTGGAATAAATCACTGGCATATGAGTTTGTTATTCACAATATTTACCATTCACTTACTACCCAGACCTCTTCTAAAACCTGCTCGTTATGCCAACCATATCTGCGTTTGTGGTTCTGCTTTGTTAGGGAACGATCCATTTAGATATACTAAAAGAAAATGGTCCTTGCTCTTTAATTCTGCTAAACCTCTGCAAGAAGCAAAACACACTCAAAGCCTTGTCCAGCTCTAAAGCATGTCTGAACTTTCAGAGAAAAAGAAAAAAATCCATTAGCTCCTTTTCTCATTATTTATGTACATAAGCTTCTAACACTTTAAGACTTTGGCTGGCATTACAAACAGAACAGAGAAAATACAACAAGGAAACCTATTTCTTTGGTATTTCCAGCCCAGTTAGTGTGAGGAATTAGAAGAAATTAATTTAAAAAAAAAAAGTCATGCGCGAGGTTTTCATCAATGTTTTTCAGACCAAAGCGGTTCTGATGAATTTCAGAGATGAATCCAAACTTCTGAGCAAGTTTCCAAACCAAACAAGACAGCAAACTCTGACATTCATCAGCGACTTGTTTGCCAACCTTCCTATCGTACAGCAAAAAAGGGCCATTTAAAATCATCTCAGAATAATCTGCTTTCACGGTCATGGTCATTTTACTAGCCTCCGTCTGTGTAACACTTTTAAGTCACAAGAACACAAACATTCATATAGCAAATGGCCAAAGCCTTGGTCTAGGTTCAGAAATAACATAGACATATATCAGGATTCAATAATAAACCTTTTTTTTCTGCCTTCATTACTCCGAGAAAATCTCGTTATCTGGATAATAATAATTAAAATGTCTATTTCTTAATATTATAACTTCTTTTCCTGGACTTAAATAACTTTAAAAAGCAAAATTCATCATACAGCTGCGTGAACAGCAATCTGGGCGCACGGGAGGGAAGTGCTCTGCCTCGTCATCCCAGCTGCGGGACGAGGATGGGGTTTTTCTGGATACTGTAGACATCAGACATCCACCAGCACAGCACTGCCTTGGCAAAAGGAGCGTGGTCGCAAAGCCGAACGCTGCCGTGCACCAGGGCCGCCCAGCCTTTACCAAGGGCGGTCCAGATGAGCTGAGGTTTGCTCAGCGGGAGACGCGACGCTCTCTGCAGTACGCCTATCAACGCGGGGAACAAATAAGCATATGGTGAACGTCAGAACGGGAACGGGAGATGGGATACCATTCAAATTAGAAGTTTTTATTGGCAAAAGGACCAGCAAATATAAACTGCCAGGAATAAATTTACATTGGAACAAAGAAGACGTGTCCTAGTCATCAGAAAACAAAAAGCCTGAAAGAAATTATCTTACTTAAGGGGGGGGGGGGCACAACCTACTTCTGAAAGACTGTACATCCTTACTGCATGCAATTGTAGGAAATGGGACAAAATAACCCAACACGATTGCCGCAGACCTCTGTTCCTGACAGGAAATAAGGTGCAAAAGAAACAACCACCCATATTAAGCATACGAGCTAACAGAAAAGGAATTATGTCAGAATAATGACCATTACAACTCCAGACAGACCGAAGTAGAGCTGAGCTGATTGACAGGGTTTTTCTTAGTGTTCACATTTACACGGCAACCTGGGCCTCATCGTATCTGAACTCTTTCCACAAGTTTTTCAGGATTCACCTATTTTAAGATTCCTGTGGCAAAGACAATTATTAATCTCCATTTCAGGGCAGCAGTAGCTGAGTAAGAGCCTGCTCGAGTTTGCCAATATAACTCCGCAGGTAGCCCCAAGCTATTTCTGGGCGTAACTACAGAAAGAGAACAAAAGTTAAACAGATATTAAGGGAAATGAAAGAATAATAAAAGTCACTACTTTTCTGGTTTTACATATAAATATATCTAAATGCAGAGGGAAATATGGAAAAATGAAAATTTCCCTTGATTAATTTTAGATTTCGTTCTTAAGGAAAGGAGAATTGTACCACTTTAGTAATATCATAAAAACTACCTCGATGCAATAGCATTTCTGTAACTTCCAGAGTTTCCACCAGACTGCACATAAGGAAGAACTAGTCATCTTCTGGGTGACACAAGCTGACGCTTAAGCCTGAAATTCCAGTGGAAATTAAGAGAAAAAATTCCTTCAGCACTTGCGATTTATTCTTCTAGAACAGAAGGACTTATTGCACCGAGCAGGGTCTAAAGTGTTCTGACAGTAGATATGCATAATTATATCTACAGTAATTACTAATGATCTGGCAAAACGCTCAGCAGCAAGCTGAACTCACTCTTATCTGCGGCCGGCACTCATTTCAGCAAAGCCCTACCTCACCCGCTAACTCAGGAACATCACCAGATAGGATGTCTCCACATGACAGAAGATTTCTTAGTTTCAGTTACTTACAGGACATGAGGAAAACTTACTCTGAAGTTTACAAACTAATTTATAATCTATTCCACAGCTTTCTAGACTTCTTCTCTATACCTCTGTATTATATTTTAAAATGGGAGGGAGGGGGAACCAATCACTTGGGTAGCCGAGCAAGGATTTAAGCACTTTATTTAGGTTCCTCTACTTCTACTACTACTATTATGTTTTCTGTGCAACATTTCTGTGTGCGTTAACAGCTGGTCAAATAGTACATGCAGGACTGTAAATTTCAAAGAAAAGTAACCAGACTTGAAATCCCTCAGGCTGCCCAACTGGACAGAAACTGCCCCAAAAAACCCTCTGCAGCGCTGAGGGACAGATAACGTTCCTTCTTCTTGGCTCAGGATTTTAATCAGGGGATCGTCAAAGCTTAACATCAAGCTCAAGCTGGCAATTCAGTGAAAATTACTCAAGTCGTAAATGAAGACGGAAGGACAATTTTCACATTTTATGCCTTTTCCCCCATTATTTTATCTTTAGGGTTATGTGTGTGCCGGAAAGAAGTTACTGCCAATTCAACAAAGGTAAAAGCAAAGGCAACAAGACAGAGAGTTAGAAACCGCAGCGCACTGCTGACAGTCCAAAGGACAGCGAGTGGGGCTGCCAAGCTTTGCAAGCGACGGCGTGTGAGCAAAGCCCCGTGGGACTCGGCGAGGTCCCAGGGGACCCGAGCGGTCGTCCCCGGCCGCACGCTGCTCAGCCTCCGCGCAGGCTCCCACTGGTCACAAATTCTGTAACGAGCTGCTAAATTAACTGCTGATCAGCTAGCGGGGAGAAGAAAAATAAAACACCTATCTGACTTCCAGGCTGCAGTCAAATAACTAACTCACAGGTCACCTCGAACATCTTTGAGGTGATCATAAATAGCATTCGTTTTTCTCAGACTTTGTACCTCTTCTCGCTATTGCTCTGAGAGACACGAAAGAATACTCAGATCTGCCAATCTGAGCATCTGCCAATCTGCAGGCCCACCGCCGTAGGTGCCTTGAATCGTACGGTGAACCCGCCGAACACAACATCCGAGGTCGATCCAGGCAAGCAGAGGCTACGTCCTGTTCTTCTGGGCAGCCTTGGTTGCCGGCCGGATGGAGCTCACGGCCCAGGGCAGAGCAGGATACTGCCCCAGCGAGCGTGGGCTAACGCTGGCGGAATCGGTAGTCTGAAAATGAATGATGCCAGCGTAGAATCCCGGACTGCTGCTTTATCTCCTCCTCGGGAAGGACAAAACCAGCCCCAAAACCTCTTGTGTCTCTCCGTTGGCACGCAGGGCGTTCTGGACCCCGAACTCGGCAAGTCTCCACCAGTTTAAATACCGCATAAATGCTCACTGCTACTGTAAATATAACTTAAAGCTAAGACTAGAATTGATTGTATGTTTCCCAACCCAAAACTACTTTGTTGAAAAGTTGCAATTTGGTTAAATCAAAGTATTCACAGAAATTAAAAATTTATCAGACGTTAAAGGAAATAATCTGAACGTGTAACTCAATTAGGTTTAAGTGAAGTATTTTTGGCCCAGCTCAAAATGAAATAGTTTTGGAAACTCATGATGTTGTGAAAAGAAACATCCATATTGAGTAAAAAAATTTTGAGGACAATTGAGACGTGGAGCCAAAATTTTCTCACTACCCTCAAGTAAGTCTGGTCTTATATTGCAGGTTTTAGCACAGAGCGCTCACTCATGCACCTACTGTATCTGCTGCAAAGAGCAAAGGGAACAAACTTAATTTGCTTAGGAAGCGCTGCTATTGCATGCTGAAATTTCCACAGGTGAAGACAGAAGGTACAACTAAACATCACTGAATAGCTGACTTCTAGTAATTGTTTTTTTCCAAAAACTGCCCTATGAAAAATAAATTTGGGGTTTTATTCAGAACACATATTTTATAATCTCATAAAAACCTCATCTAATCTAAAACCCCATCTAACTGGCACCATCAAAATATACTGCACTCCTGGAACGTGCGTGGGACAACAGTCATACCTTTACTGCTTTGTAAACCCTTGATATATTTCTAGAGCAAAATATGGGGGGAAAAAAAAAAAGAACAAAAGCATTTTCTGCTTTTGCTATTATATATATATTTAATTATAGGTCACTGGCATCCAGTTCTCTGCTTTTTGGCTTTTCCTTTTTTCCTTTTAAAGCAGCACCGTAGGTGCTAGGAGCCAACTTCAAGTCACCCTCCCTGCTACTCACCCCCTCCCCCCTTTTCTTTCCTCCCCAATTACTGTCCAGGTTTTTCTTTTTAGCTAGCGAGCTCTAATAGGCCTCCTACCTGATCTATACTCTCTTTAATAGCTGCACAATGTGATTAAGCGAATACTGCACACACCTCAAGATCACAGATTATATTAATAGAACCATCTGGCTTCTATAATGTATGTAATGTATACAATAAATCCTGATTCCAAATTTCACTCTGGAACAGAAACCTGTCCTACTCGGTGCAATCTGTTCCCACAACACTGATGTATATTCCCAGTACTGTGTAAATAACTGGTTTTCACACGCACGCAGGCGTGCTTGCAGCTCCCTCCCTGGCTGCAGTATCGGTTACACTCTTCTCGCGCTCCCGGTCCGTCCCACGTGCGGTTCCGAATCCAGACCTAATTCCAGGAATATCTCCTGGCACGCTCGCCCGCTGCATCCAAGGAGGAATTGCAGAGCGGAGCGAGGTGGGGGTTACCTTCAAAGTTAACATACAGTTTTGAAATCCCAGAGGCTATCATTCCAAAATTTGTGATGTTTTGTCTACTCTGGTGATTTAAGGTTTGTCAGAAAATGTCAGAAAGGCCACGAGGCCAAGGGCTTCCTGATGACTGAGGATTTTCTTTCACATGACCTTCCTGAAGTTGATTTTGGGCTCCAGACAGTGCTGCCTTCAGCTCTGACAGGGGCCGGCTGGCAGCAGATTCATGGGGATCTCTGGGGCATTCTGGCATTTTTAAACTGACTAGAGGCTGTAATACCTCCTAATCATCCAGAATATTATTTCACCAGTAATCGTCTTACAGGCGGTACATAAATGCCAGTCTTTCAGTTCGCAGTTCGTTTCGTTAGCAGAAAAAAAGAGAATGTGCTCAAAGGTATGCACACAATTAAAAACATACCTTAACTCAAATGAATAAACACATACATAGAGTATTTTTTCATTTCCCATATGATACTACATGTGTTTTTTCAACAAGGAATGATTTAAATTGATTATATATGCACAGAGAGAAGCAGAATTGCGACAAAAGTGTTAGAACTGTTAACGAGCGCTTGTAATTGTTTTCACAAACACAAAGTAAAGAGAGCTCACTCACCGGGACATGTGGGTTTCACACTACTGAGGATGCTCTTAGCTAAAAAAAAGTTGGTAAATCTTAAATTTGCATACGTCTTTGGCATAACCAATTACTCAGCCAGAATGTCCTAACAAGTCTCCGTTATCCGCATTGTTCTGCAGAACTGCCTGACCTCGCCAGCCAAGCGGCCAGCGTCGGGAAACGCCGTTCTCCAGGTGAGTGAGCCACCGGCACAGCTCGACCCAGGCAGGTAAATAACGTCGGGCTGAAAGAGAGTTGACCATGCTCTTCCGTGAACACTCATCAACAGAGCGCAAGATGTTTTGAAGCACTTACACAAAATGGAATAGAATGGATTACTTGACCATCTAGCTAATGAATTACCATTTCTGCCCTAACGACATGAGGTTGCACCGATGCTGAAATATGACCCTGGCACTTATTATAAACTACTAGTGGAGTGGTTTTGCCCTTTTTTTCCCCCCTCAAGCAGACCACTGGTCGGGCACGGGGCTTAAACATGGCAGCAATTAGGACTTGACTCTACTACTGACACCTATTCAGAGATGCAGCAGATCAGCGCCTCGCACCGACGTGAGCGGGTTGCGTTGGGTTGGGTTGGGTTGAGTTGGGTTGTCAAGGGAAGAGCTTCCCACCTCCTCACTTCCAAAAAAGCATAGCTGGTTTTGTTAATAACTTGAGGCCACCATAAAATCTGTGTGCTTATGTTGAGATGCATTATAAGAAGACAAGGTGACCTCTCATAACTGTCTGTGCCTGAAGTTAAACGACACTTTTATCTTAAGAGATGTTGTTCAACAGAGGTGCATGTCATTTGGAACAATGTGTATAAATAGCTCAGCAATACATTTCGGACACTTTCCTCTCAGCTACAGCAATTCACTTATTCAAGAAAATAATGTGCTAAAAGAACAAATCAACGTCATTGCTCTTTGGTTTACACTGGTGGCTGTACTGATTTACATATGAACTCGCCTAGAGCGGACGGGAGGAAAAGAACCAACTTAATTTACAAAAAGGTCTTATTTAAAATTGTCTGAGGAGTTCACACCGTATCCATACTGTGCATTAACTTGCCAACAGCGAACACGGTAAATTGCCATTAACCACCCTAATGGTCTGTACTACCAAAACTACTGGAAATAGAGCTCTGTGCTGAGGCACGCTGTTTACATCATGTTGTGACGCATGTGGCTGTAGTTGAGTCAAATGTACTAGAGATACGGAGAGAGAAAACTTAACCACTGCTAGTCTTCTTAACTTGGCCTGATTTACAGGTTCATAACCCCCAGAGGCCTTTTATGGAATCATTCGTCATACACACACCCTGTACAATCAAACCCAAACATCTGTATCACAGAAATTAAATGTACAATGTTATTCCTGCAAAAAATTTAACCGTCACTTTCTTCGCTGACTTTTCTGTGCCAGCCTTACACCTTTTTTTTTTTTACTTTACATGCTTCATTTCAGCAAAATCAAGGATGCAAACTTCTTAGAAGTACTTAGTTTCCATGGAAACCTAAGCTGACCGCAACATTATTGTTCTCAAGAGGGAACTGACTTTACTATATGTTCATTCACTGAATTAATGGACTCCTGGTTCTTTTATTAGCAGCTCTCTAACAATGGAAAGAGAGAAATGTTATAAAAAAGACTCTCAGACAACTGTCCACTCTTTTGTCCAGGGCTTATTGGAATGACGCAAGTCTATTCAAGAAAAGATTATAAAAATCAACTCAAAGCTGCCTCTGTTTGTGGCAGCTAAACATACCTTTATTTCATAAAGATACAACCCATAAAGCAAGCAAATTAAAGCTCTTTCTTAAATAGTAACTGTAAGGCAGTGATCATGTTGAAACTGGACTTTAACTATGATAACTGGGTATTGTTACACAATCTCACAGAGGTTTGTGAAGCATCATTAACCTCCAGTTTTGGTCGCCGTGCAGTGCTGTCTTCCAGCCCTCAATACTCTGGTACATTGTATAAGAACATGCTCTCCTTTTTTAAGCTAATTTTAAGCACACAAAAGCAGGTGAAATTTTAAAAATAATTCAGTCTGGTTAACAGTGTAAATTCTCAGTAAGTATGAAGACTGTTTTAAAACCACTAAAACTGGGGGTTTGATTCTTCCATATGCAGAACTGAAAGATGAAGAAGTATCGCTAAAACTTGGAATTTTTAAATCTTTCCTAACAATTTTAGAACACCTTTTATTAGATATAGATAATAAATATATTCATAAGGTACATTAAATGCAGAAATGCAAATGTACTTTGTGCGAAGTGCTGCAAATGCAGGAACTTTAAGCAGCTGAAGTTAAAATCTCGAAGTCGACGTCTCTCCGCACGTATAATATTATGACAGACCGTGCTCAGGCCTGAGGGCGTATGGCCCAGCTAGTAATTGCTCCACAAAAGACAGTTAACAGTTCCCTTGCTCTTCTCTAACTACCTTCCTGACTGCTTATTGAAGTCTGATTTCTTACTCCTCTGGGTCATCATTCATCAGCCCTACAGATCCCACGGGGAGAGACCGGCCAGACCTTGCCATATCCCTTGTTGCCAGAGGCCATTTCTGACGGCCCATGATATAGAAAATGTCTTCACAGCAATCCAGTGGGACAAACTACGGTTATAATACCCAAATAATCATTTTGCAAATTATCATAATTATCAATCAATCATCTTGTGTGAACAATGTGTTTCTGAAGTATCAGATGGTTCCTGTGACCTGTAGCATTTTGTATACAATAATAAACCTAGAGAGATTTATGGCCCTATCCCGCTTTGTATCTGCAGCAGCAAAACATTAGTCGGCTTTTACTTTTGTTTCAGGAATAAAAGCTTCCCGTCTACCTAGGTCCCTTGTTTACTACTTGATGCTTTCTAAGAGTTCAAGATTTCTCATCTCACGCAGTTTCTAAAGGAACCTTATTTTTAAAAAAATCTATGTGATTCGGGAGTAGAGAATAAATTACCGTGCTGAATAAACGACTTTTAGTTTATAGTGTCACCAGCATCACATTCCCAGCTTCTAGTGTTTTGCAATGTAAGTATGAAGTCAGCCAAAGCAGGGGGAAAAATTGGTTTTGTCTTCAGTTTTTGTTGTTGTGTTTTGTACAATACCAGATTGAATCCAACTCTTTTGAAGCTGATAGCATCTCCCGCTCCCTGTGTAGTACATTCTTGTTAATGGATAAATTCAAGCTCTCGAGAAAGTCAAAGAATAAATTTAAAGCCTTTTGCCAAATGCCTATCCTATTGGATTTTGATAAGACGGCTATTGAGCTTTAATAATGTCTTCTATCCTTTTTCAGCTGGCCCTTAACATGTCTCTTTATTTGTCCCTAAAGCCTCTTCAGCGATGCCTTTTTATTACAAGTCTCTCAGCTTGCTCTCAAGGGAGACAGGGTCGACAAGAGTGATAGATAGATAACTCTATAGATTATCTCCCACAGATGTTTTCTCTCCAGTAGCCCCTCAGGCTATTCCCTCTAAGTAAACAGAAACTAAATAGAGAGTCTACTGAAGAGAGAAGTCCCCGAGGTCTCTTGTCACCACCGTCAGAAAAACAGCCCGTGCAGAGGAGGTTGGCCAGGAGCTCTTACCCAGAGCCTCCCGCACCGTGATTCTCAAACCAGCGTCCAAAGCGACTTTTAGAGGAGAGATAAATACACCTAGCGTTGCTCCTTGGGAAAAAAGGTGTCTTGTAATGGAGGCTGGCCTCGCTCCCTGCCGGAGGAAGGCTAAATCTTTCATCTCCCTCTCAATGTTAAACCAAAATGACAATGAAGATAATGACAACAAGCCGGTTTTTTCAATGTATTAAATGCAGCGGAGAAGCTTAGAAAATTCAGAGCAATAGAACATGTGAGCTGCTCTCTAGGCAAAATAAACACGCTGCAGGGAGATGGCTTGGAAAAAAAGACGTTTGGGAATATGGGACAATATGCCCACAGGTATAACTCACATATTTGTGCACATCTCTGAATGTATGCATTCAGTTCACCAAAAAAACATGAATCACCCATTTTAGCGTTACTTTCCCAATCGATTATTTAAAATTAAACAAACAGGATGAGGAGCTGATGTATATTTGTGCAAGTTAAGCCAAGAATCAGCAAGCAACGTAGATAAAAGGAAAACTTGGTAGGAGAACTCCACGTTTTAGTCTACGGCGCAGCACATTTCCAGATACGGAAAAATGATCCTGGATATAGAGCCTTTAATAATATTGCTAGAAATCTTAATTCTTGTGAGACAACCACTAACAAACAAATCAGCTCTCTGGTGTTAGGGGTCCCAGCAGAAATAACAGTAATGCAAACTGAAAAATACTGAACACAGTGGGAAAATACTTCTTATTTCGCTCCAAGCCAAAAACGGGCCTGCTTAATGATACAACATAATAGCGTCTGCTACGCTACGTCTTCAGACTTTTAGTTTATGAAAAGTTACATAATGAAGCATTTTTTTTCCTGGCAGCTTAAGGGCAGAAATTATATTGGGGTCAATTTTTAGAGCAGAGATTGCTTCCTGTGCATCTTTCTATACCCCTCACTGCTATCACGCTTCCCTTCCCTGCTCTAGTTTTGGGGGTTTTTTTACTATTTTTACAGATTCTCTGCATTCTAAAGATTTATTTTTTTCTCCTTCTTGTTACTACCCAATTCTGAACCTGTGATACAGCAGTCAGTCAAACGAGCCACTGAAAATTACGGTCCCTCTGTTTGGCTCTGCCTTCCTTTTCTCCGAGTTTAAATTAGCCCACCCACTACAGTTACATTTGTCTTCAGTCACCTTCTCGCCACCACCTTATCTCCGAAGAAACCGGAATAAATTGAAGTCAAATCTCAACTATTGTGTCTTCAGGGATATGACAACTGAATGATTTAGAGAGGCTGGAAAAGGAAATCTTCTCCCAAGAGGGTTTTGTACCACTGGAGCAAAATGCTAGAGTACTACTTACAAACAATTTTAAGATACCGCAAAAATCATACAGAATGATTTTTCATTCTTTATTTTTCATTTTCTTCTGACTGAAAAGCTGTCTAGCAGTAGTCTTTTCACAAGCCATAAAGTTTAGACTTGAACTCTTTACCTTACTGCTTTGACCTTTTTTACCCTAGCTGTAAAACCCTACTGCCCATCCTTCGATAAATTTATCACCTCATAAACTCCCACTAGTGCTTCTCTACAATGCATTTAAAATACAGAAGTGGAAGGCCAGTCCGTACCCCCTTGTCAAATATCATAATTGTCCGGTTTTATACCTGCTGTACAGGAAAATATTTAAGGACACGGTATTTTTCCAAGACCTGTGGTTTTTGCAACATTCTCCTTTGAAATGAAAGCAATGAAGTTTAAATACAAACCCATGTATTGACCATATAAAGCTGCCAGTCTAACGTTGCCTTCTACCGTGTTTCATACAAAGCCTGCTCTCTTTAGGGTAACGTGGATTCTGAGAGGTAGGGATGTAGAATTTTATTGTGATATTGTAACTAAAGACTGAGAAAGAAATAGCTGAGCAGTCCTGAGCCACGGAGAATTTACTCCATCCTTGTGATAAGTGTGTTGTGATAATAAGAACCTGCCACCTTGTCACCATGTCTGTTCAGACAAAAGGATCCCACAGAGGCAGACACAAACACCAAATGAGTTATGGAGATGAACAAGGTAAAAAGTTCAGCAGTATTGCGATAGGTCCTTCGCAAGGTCATGGGATGGTCAAAGGACGTTTCATATTGGTAGCCCGCCTTCTAAAATAAAAGCTTATTTTTCTGGACATGGTAAGACTAGAATGGTCCACACCAGACATGTGTCTAAATATCTTTTCCCAAACTAACTTTGGAGCCTGACAAGTATTATATTTCACTTTGTTTGGCAGAGCGAAACAAGTGTTTCCTTTTAGCTTTCAGAGTTAAGAAACAGCATTGAAGCTCATCTAAATGGATGAATAAAAACGGCAGTTGTTGCAAGTTCCAATTTGAAGTATGTTCCACTTTCAAAAACTCATATTTTATGAATAGGGCTGTGAACGCCCATTATAAGACAATTGCATATGAAAAGAATTACAGCTAGCTCATTATTTCAACAAGGACGCACTACCTCGAGACATCGAGAGAGGCTATAATCAAATATGGCTTGTAACACTTTAGTAAAGCCGTTAACCAGAAGACAGCCATGGAAAGAATGTCATTTTAGTGTTACTGAGAACAACCCCAACCAAAATAGTAGACTGGCTACTGAAATATGTAGTGTTGAGGCTGCCTCACAGCTACTATGAAGAAATTTATACAGCTGGGCTGTATTTGGAACACATTTTTCTCTGGTCAGTATTATAGTTTAAGCATCACAATGTGATGAAAAGCACCAGTAATACATCGCATGAGTTAAATCTTATCCTTTCGTGTATCTGTTCCTTTTCCCTTGGACTTCACATAAGCCACATTTACATGGTGAAGTGACCTCTAAAAATTTAGCACTTTTAACAAAGGACCAACATTTTCTTTTACTAGAAAAGAGGTAAATGAGGTTTTTCGATTTGGACTGGTAGCTATTCACATTGTAGCTGAATCAAGGGACACTTCAAACTATTAATTTTCTTTTTCATAAATACTGGAATCACAAAAAGACAGAAAAATATGCCAATAGAACCACAATACTTAATCCAAAAAAAGCAACAGCAAATATTGGAAACCTTTTACGATACTATTCTGATACACACCTTTGTTCAAAAGTAAGTAGAGAAAAAAGTGTTTAGGTGCATTTCAAATCCAGGCAGAAAACAACTTGCATAAGATTGATCTGTATCCTACCTTTTTTATATTGCCTTCTTGGGAGGTCGCCTCGGGATCAGTCAGTATTTGCTATGAAAAAACAAAATAGAAAACAAATTAAGTTGAATTGCAAATAAGAATGTATATAAAATAATACTTATTATTATTACCACTACTATTATTATTATATTTAAAGGCCAAAACTCTCAACTGCAACAGAGCAACACAGACATTTTGGAAGTTAGACAGAAGGCTCATACCAGAACTACTATTATATTCTCCTACAGCTTCTATAAATAATTCCTTCAGATTTGGCTGACGAGAACACGTGTTTCTTTCCCAAATGGCAGGTGATGTACAGTATGGGCACTAAGATGATGGAGACCTGCGGGGTCACCAAAAGCGAGTGCCTCCGGAGCGGGCGACCCAAGCCAGCTGCCAGTGCCCCAGCCAGCTCAGAGGAACGGTGACAGGGGCAGGCCTGGTGACAACCGCGCTCCCAGCATCCACGTGCGACACTGGAGGCATCTTCCACCTCGCAAAGACGAATGCTCTCGCCTCCTGTAGCTAGGTGCTCAGCCAAGAACTTCACGGCACACCAGTAGCTGCATCCCAACGCAGGGACTGACCGTGGGGCCGGCGATGCTTTGGTACCTCAGCGCTTCCCACAGCTGCCCAGGAAGCTCTTTAATTCCTCCTCCAACAGAGCTGTGGTGATACAAGTCATTAAGACGCTGCTGTGTTCTACCTCAGATTAGATCTAGGTCAGCAGGCATTCAGGGAGGTCAAGTACCTGAACTTTGCATCAGACGGGACAGCCCCATCAGGATAAACATACTCTACGAGGACTTGACCGAGCAGCCGGACTCCAAGTATTTGAGTAGCTTCACTGACCTCAGTGAGGATCTCAGATGTCTAAGGTTAAGCATACGCTCAAGTGCCAGGGTGGGGTCACGGTACTCAAGACTTTCAGGCCCAGGCAATGTATTTTGGCTACCAAAAGAGCGGAAAAAAGCTCCAAGGAACAGAGATCAAAATGCAAGGAAACCCATGATAAAATGGGAATGGGCCAAGTCTTCTCTTGGTGTAAGTTGACTTGAATCTTACAAAATCAAGGAGGCTCTGTTGCGTTGCAGCAGCTGAGGATTTGGCACGAAGTTCTTGGACCCCTTTGACCACGTGCCCAAACCACAACGCCATGCCCAGGTGAGATCAACCAATGTACGAATTTCAGAAATGTTGGTAAATATTTCCGAGCTCAGCTGTAATAACAACACGTCATTTTTTAAACAGTCCCTAAACCATTCTGTATTTTACAACAGCTCTAATAGATACTGAAATTGTGGTCTAGAAAGTAGCCGAAAGAAATAGGACCAAGAGGTGAATACCAGAGCAATAAAAATCTGCGTGTTCCTGCACTTGTGTGTGCACATACACACGCTGAAATTGCACCCTGAACTACTGAAAGTGAAGTATCTACCATGCGCAGTTAGAAGCACGTGTCACCAAGCTGCTGGGGAATTGCTGACCGTTCTCAAGCGCAGAGCACTCGCAGCTCCCACTGCTTCCTCTGCGAACCAGCGACCCTCAAAAGCCTTTTGAGAATTAGGCCATGAAACTTTCAGAGCTGTAATATAAATATGCCTATGCTAAACGACTTACAAGCCCTCGTGGAACACCGCTGCTTCCAAATGAAGACACTTAACTATAATTATTATATGCAAAAAATCTTTAAATACAATTGGTTAAGTATGTGCATTCAGAGTGCATAATCCACCCGTTCAACACGACCATAAACATAGAGGGGAAAAAAAATTAAAATGAAGTGCAAATTGGGCTGTGGTATAGTCCTGTATAAACAGGCTTAAGAGTCAGGAATTCCTGAGTCTGAATCTGAATGCCAACACAAGCTTCCTTTTGTTGGTTTGGATAGATCTGCGCTCAAGGGGCAAGTTCTGTTTCTCAAACCGTATTTATTTTTTTTTCCCTTCAATTCACAGCAGATCCCAAATTTCAAAATTCTTAGAGAACAGAATTTCTGTAAAAGGTATTTCGTACATATTAAAAAATGGTACTTCTACAGAACAGCATCAGTGGCTGTTTATCTAACTGTTCATTCAGAATATTTCAAAACGGCTGATTTTTTACAAGGTGAAATATTTTTTCAGTTTCCTTCTATTACAGAACTCGGGAAACAAACCCCGATGTCATGAAGAATTTTAGTGTCGATGCAACCATCTCCACACGCAACCTACCAGGACACTGACACGTGGGAAAAGGTATTTTAGCAGTAGTGGGAGATCAGAAACTCTTTTTAGATGATATTTTCCATCCCTCCTTTACCCTGGACTTTTAAAAAGAAAGATGATGGTGTCCAAAACGCAACAGTATGGGACTAAGTTCTGCCACAGACTTTCCGCATTAGCTTGGACACGGCCCGTAACCCGAATGCGCCTAAATTCCCTACTTGCCCACGTCAAGGCAGTTTGGCCTTGCAACGGTTCGGGGTTTGGCGGGGTGCGGTGCGGACTGTGCGCGTGTGGGGGCAGCGGGCAGAACCCAAAACCTCCGGCTGCCAAACCAGTGCCCAGGCTCCGACGGAGCCCGCACAAACCTTCCCGGGCTGCGGCGGAAATTTCAAAATTCTTCTTCCGCGTTCCCAGCTTGGAATGGAAACTGCCTGAGAACACCTGTCTAGAGGGATGACGGTGAGCAGCCAGGTGAGGTACGCGGGCGTTCTGCGAGCTCTCAGGGACAAAGACTGTCCTGCGGGATTCGCTCTCTGCAACCAAAGGAGAACCTGATGACAGCAGGACTCCTATGTAAATAGCACCTCCTAATTAAATGAGAAAGGGAGAAAGAGGGGAAGTAAGTACCAGATGCGATGTTTATTAATAAGAATAACAAAAGATACTTTGAAAATCTACTCATTGGGTAATTTTAGCTCAGGCTGGACTTCATCTTATGCGAACGCCGTAAGACTAAATATAGTGCTTGACGTGTACAGTGGGCCGCACTTTCGCAGTTAACACAGATGTTCTTAAATGTACTCAAAATTTACACCATATGCTTCTTCTATCAACTGATATGTTGATTTTAGCCAAAAGAAAGACAACATGTCAGCAGCAGCCACGTCAGAAAAACTTGTGTTTCAGGAATCTGGTTGGAGGTGTATCTCCTCCGACTGTTGATGAATTTCGCTGCGTTTCATTTCCTGGATCCAGCAAACTGGTGGCAACAGAATCCCAACTTAGTTACATTAGTTAGGGATGTGCTATAATTTTTGCAAAGCCTCCTGAATGTATACTAAACATGTCAAGTAACACCATGTGATTCTTTTTGAAAAACAGTTTACAAGCTGGCATTCTCCAGCTGCAGTTAACCCTAATTTGATTACATTACCGAGACAGATCACAATGAGCTTATGTAAATAGTAACGTTATCCATTCATTCCATGAGCTCAGATAAACTGTCATTTAAAAAAAAAAAAGAAAAAACACAAAAGAAAAAAAAACAAAACCCAAAACTTAAATAGCATGGCTTGATGCATTCAGCAAACTCTAAAGGCGACAAAGATGACAGACTGGAACCTGTCCCTGCTGTATCGCTGTGAATCTGGATTTTTAAGAAGTATTTCCACATCTGCTCCGAGTTGGAAACAGAAGAGAATGCCCAGTAATGCCACAGAAGTCGCTATGGCGGATAGTAGCACTTTTTTCAATAACGTTTTCTGCTTTATCATCTGATTCTCTAGTAAGACCTGAGTACACCGCCGCTGACGTCAGTAAGACTGAAAGCCAAGCGAGCACTTTGGGGTTTAAATCAGTGCCCAGGTATGTGCCCCTGAAGCCCGCACTCCCCAAGCTCTCCTGGCCTATGCCCACCCCGCAGAGCCCCTTGCGCCGCCCTTCCCCGGGCAGCCCAGGTCAGCGTTACCGGGACATCGCTTCCAGCTCTGGAACCCAGGCTGTGCCACCCGCACTGTCTTAAACCTGCCTCTTCTTCAGGGAACACCATGGAGCCGGGTCAGGAAAAAAAAAAAACTATCTTGAAAACACTTGTTTTGCCTTAAATTAGCTGAGGGACTCTGATCCTTACTCGCGCACAAGTTCACATCAGCACTTTGGATGAAATCACAGGGTATGTCCCTACTGTGCCTAATTTGCCGTTGTTAATGGGTAAGTTACCCTGCCTGACTGAGATGCGGTGCCTGCACTGTCTGCATAATCACCCGCTGCACACGCAAACGACGTCACACGCAGAGCACACATCTTCCAGCCAGCTCGCTATGGGCTTTAAAAAACATCTCAGCTGTGCTACTGAGAAACATCCACACGGCACAGCGATCGTACCAACCCGCTACTGCGCACCCCCATCCGGATCGGTGTCTGCCACCCCCAGGGAATGGTCTCTAAGTAGGCACCAGGGAAAACCCAACTGCGTACTTCCATGGAGGACCTCTCCTGTCCACCACACAGACAGCAGCTCAAGCATTCACATGCTTCACCTACTTTCTGCGCCTCTATTCTACTGCCATCCAGAGGGACCTGGACACGCTCCAGAGGTGAGCCCGTGCCAACCTCATGAAGTTCAACCAGGTCAAGTGCAGGGTCCTGCACATGGGTCAGGGCAACCCCAAGCACAAATCCAGGCTGGGCAGAGAATGGATGGAGAGTGGCCCTGAAGAGAAGGACTTGGGGGTGTTGATGGATGAGAAGCTAAATATGACCCAGCAATGTGCACTCGCAGCCCAGAAAGCCCCCCGCATCCCGGGCTGCATCCCCAGCAGCGTGGGCAGCAGGGCCAGGGAGGGGATTCTGTCCCTCTGCTGCGCTCTGGGGAGACCCCCCTGCAGTGCTGCCTCCAGCGCTGGGGACACCAACACAAGAAGGACATGGACCTGTTGGAGCGGGGCCAGAGGAGGCCACCGAGATGATCAGGGGGCTGGAGCCCCTCTGCTGTGAGGCCAGGCTGGGAGAGTTGGGGGGGTTCAGCCTGGAGAAGAGAAGGCTCCCGGGAGACCTTTGAGCCCCTTCCAGTCCTTAAAGGGGCTCCAGGAAAGCTGGGGAGGGACTCTGGATCGGTAAGTGGAGCCATAGGATGAGGGGGAACGGTTTTACACTGAAAGAAGGGAGATTTAGAATAGGTATTAGGAAGAAGTTTTTCACTCTGAGGGTGGTGAGACCCTGGCCCAGGTTGCCCAGGGATGTTGTGGCTGCCCCATCCCTGGAGGTGTTCAAGGCCAGGTTGGACGGGGCTTGGAGCAACCTGGTCCGGTGGGAGGTGTCCCTGCCCAGGGCAGGGGGTTGGAACTAGATGGTCCTTAAGGTCCCTTCCAACCTAAACCATTCTATGATTCCAATTCAGCTCAAAAGAGAACACTGTTACCAAGCTACAAACTTGTTCTTCGTAATTTCCATTAATTATTCCTTTAAAAGTTTTATCCTGCAATGTCCTGAGAGTGCTGGCCCTGACGCAGTCGGGTATTTAAGCGAGTAGTATCAGGGAAATAAACAGAAACAGAAAGGTTCGCACAGGTAAGTGCTTTTCTGGAGGGAGGCCAGGAGCACGGAGCACCTGTGGGATCGAGCCCTCCGGCGCAGAGTACCAGAACTCCTCTCCCGTACCGCTGGACGTGCCCACCTCCGGACGCCCTGCGCTGCGCTCCGGCACCTCCGTCTCCACAGCAGAACCGACCGTGTTCAAGACACTCCCCTTGTAGCGGTTCCAGCAGAGGTCAGAGGTGGGATACGGGGGTTTTGGTACGAAAAAATGAAACTTCTTTTCAACTGGCTGCTAGTACGTGTTGGCTCACTCGGGTCTAACACGGACAGAGGTTCGTTACAGCTTTATGCCTGTCTCTGTCCGGCTTTAGCAAATGTCACAGTAACATTCTCACTCCCTGGTGCCCAAGGACAATTTTACCAAAAAAAAATAAAAAAAATAAAAAAAAAGGCATATGAAGTATATTTCATCGTTACTGTTTGCCTGAGACGTGAAAAGCCATTACTCATTATATTGACAAATGCTGTTGCTGCAGCAGTAAAGAGCTAATCAACTCTGCCATTAACAGCTCGCTGCATGGCAAACAGCGAATGCACAAGCAGGAAAGGGTTTGTTTATTTATTAACAATTTGCCAATTTTGAAGTGAAACCAAAAAGCTGATTTGTGCAAAATGTAACACCTGTCACAACAGCTGTTGCTTTTCTTGTTCTTCCATGAAGTTTGGCATTATATATAAAAGTCTTCTATAGCATAGAGCCAGATTATCAAAAACTCACTGCTACTTCGCAGCGATTCCTTCTATCACATATTTTAGATACATCAGTAACCAAATACAAACATCACCCTGGATACCACAGAATTTCAGAACGGCACGCAGAACCAATACAAAATCTGTTCAACTAATTTGCAAAAAATCATTACATAAACATAAAAAAATCAAACTCTAGATTTTGTAAGCTCTGAACTCTCCATGGAAGAAAAATATCTACTTGAAAAGCCTATAAATTCAGGTCCAAAGACTCAATTGCCTGAAGTTATATGGTAAATCAGCGGCAAAATTCTCAACCTTTTGCCCTCACTAACAGACTATGGAGCCTCCCAGTTGAATAAACGGGAATAAATAATAATCTGATCTATTGTCACCAAACATATCAAGCCCTGAAATACAAATGGAACTATCGGTCCCCTTCTCTGCGTGAACGTTATATGAACGTGCTTCATGAGCTACAATAGCTCGTGCAAAAAGCATTAAGGGTGTTAATCCAGTTCACAACGTTATTCGAGTATTGGCAGGCAATGAGCTGTCTTAATATTAATTTTAATCCAGACGCTTTCTGTGCACACATTTTCACCTGTAGTTTGCGTTATCTGCTTTTACCTTCCAGCACAAAGAGACGCTTCTTCACCTGAGCTTCCTAAAGTGCCTTAACCACTGTAATGATTAATGCCCGTTTTTGATACTTGCTGCTTTTGTCTTTATAAATATAACATCACTCAGCCAGGAAAGCCTTGCCCGGGATCGCCTTCAAAACACGATCATCCCAAGACCCCCGCGAGGCGGAGCTATGCAAAAGGTCAGAAATTATATATGCCAAATGAGCCGATTAAAAAGCACTGTAACGCTATTTGTGCACACAAGGTTAACTGTTGGTAACGGACCTCGAAGGAACGTGGGTTCACGAGGACAGAACCACCATGTGAGCATGGTATTAAAGAAAATACACCTAACACACACGTAAACCTAATCTGGGGTTGCCAGGTTTACACTGTGTTTCTTTACCGACGTTATTTTTCCACGGGGAAGCTGCCCCATCACTGCACAAGCTGCTGAAGAATCAGCCTATTCAAACCCTTCTCCCGCCTTCGGAGTTGGGAGCAAGCAGGATGAGCAAGAGAAGCTTCCGAAAACGGCAAAGAGCACGGCACGGGCTCGCCCTGGCGATGACCGTCAGCGTGCTGCGGAACTCTGCCCTCGGGACCTGGATCAGCCCCTTAAAACACATCAGCGAACAACCCTACGAGAGCCAAGTCACAGAGGGGATGCTCTAAAGCCAGAAGGAGAAGGAACCCACAGAAAACCATTTCACAGCACTCGGGAATTTTTTTCTGTTAGCTATTTTTAAAATAGAAGGATTTTTATAGCACTTTCTGGACAACAATTTACCAAAATTTTACATTTTTCTGTAAGAAGTAAAATTGTGAAGCCCTGTTAACTTGAGGAAATCTTCAATATACCGTCTTGGGAATTTGAAACGAATGTGCCTGGAATTAAGAGGAAAGGGAGGAAAGCTCTTGTCTGAGAGGAAGAATTTCCTTTCCTGGCTGGTGAGCGAGGGAGGATGAACAGCACTACTCTGGCTGGCAAGAAACAAGCCAAGGGCTGAAAAGGGTATAAAGAATAAACCAACCATTCACTGCTAAGGGCAACCCCAGCACAATTGGGAACAGTGTAGAGCAGCCAAACTGTGGTTTGTGGACCAGTAACAGCCTGCGAAGCCGTGGTATGCACTCCACAGACCATTCTATAACCATTTATTTTTCAGTTGAAAGTCTGAACAAAAAGGTGGTACAGTGCTGCATGAAAAATGTTCAAAATTGGGAGGGATCCGCGGCCCAAAATTTCTGCTGATCTGCCACAGGGAACACCTCTGCACTTGCCCATGCCGTACGTCTTGCATGGCTTTACCGAGGAATTTTTCCTGTTTGCCAACTTTCAGGAGAACAAAATGCAGTTTACAGGGGTGAATCATTACAGGTTATTCCGAAGGGTGTTCAAAAGAAAGGAACATCCCAAGTCATCTTTTAGTAAGAAACGGCACCTTCTTACCACACAAAACAAACTCCTCTGCGCCCAGAAAGGCGCAGGAAAACGCCAGGGGCAGTTAATGGTAAGAAGAATGAATGTCAAACATGAAGAATATGTTTAAGAACAAAGACTGCAAGAAAGAAAATAAACGTGCCATTTACATACGTGGTATCGCGACTTCTGTATCTCTTTTTAAAGACATAACTCCGCTGTGACTTTGTGATCAAGTTCAACTGCAAATACCAGGAAGTTAAACAGAACCTAATGGAGAGCATTTGTAATAACTTCAATAAGCTGAGGACTTGAGACTTTCAGCCAAGACAAATAAGAGAGGGCACTGATTAGTAAATGTCACCGTTTCTCTTGCCAAGCGCTCAGTGACTGGTGATAGGAGAGTATTAAATATAATCTCACAGTCTTTAGGGGCTCTTTGATTTTATATTGCATTCTTATCGGGTTCTTAAAGTCCAGTGTTAATGAGCATGAGAAACGCACTTGATAGTTTGGCAGTTTTGCTAAACGCGAACGTATTTCATTCATTACATGTGTTCCTTGGATCCAAGTGAGAGATGCGTTTCCCCTTCATAGGGCGCCACATCCAACCTCCCTCTATTCTTTTCCTCCATTTCAGCAATCCAACGTCACCTTTAGCAACCACCTATTTGCTATTACTGTTTGAAGAAAATAGGTTTTACCATCTACAGCAAATGAGATCTTGAAGGACCCTGGAGCGGCGAGGAAACATTTACATAGTAAGTGCACACCCACTGCACCCCCCTTTTGCAACGCAGTGATTCCTGAAAGGAGAGTAAGTCCCACTTAATAACGTAAGCCTGCGAGGCTTCTGTCTAGTATTTTGCTCACTTCTTGAAACACCTCCCTGAGAAGAAATATGTAACAGCCTACACGAGGAAAAAAAAAAAAAGTTTAAATTGATGATGATTTTCTTTTTAAAATACGCTTACAAATATCATCTTGAACTTCCTTTTTCCTGAAGGGAAATCCCATTATAAAACAGAATTCTGAAAAGACGGAAGGGAGACTTCTCTCTCTGTCCAGCACTGAGCAGTGCGTACAGTCACAGCATTAAAACAGAAGTCGTAAGTATTGAATTCTATCTGTATGTACTCACTTTGCTCATCTTCTGCCCTGGTTTGAGGCAAAGCAGAACTGATTTTCTGTTCAGTAATTTTACTTTTTAGCTAAGCCTCTTCTAACTAACCGAACTCTCTGAAATTAACAGCATGTTGTGGAGACACTGTTTGTTCTCAGAGTGATAAAACATGATTATTTGTAATTTATGCCAAGGGATGGGATGCAGAGAGGCTCTTGCTTAGACTTGCTGCTGTAACAGCCAAGGGCAGTCAACTTTGTTACCTGCCCCGTTGGAGGGTGGGATGCAGAAAAGCGTAGAGGGGTCACCCCTGCGGAGAGGAGCGGACAGGACAGGTGACCCAAAACTGGCCAGCAGGGTATTCCATCCCATCTGCACCATGCTCAGCGTAAAAGCTGAGGGATCAAAGGGTCAGCTCTCTTTCTTCAATGGCTGGTGTCCGAGGAAGGCTCTGTCTGTTTGTCTGCCTTTGATCCCGATCTGTGCGTTCCCAAATCCAGATCCGGAATCCAGCTCCCATCCATCGCTGAGTCCAGTCTGGGACTTTCCCAGTGCCTGCTGGTGACGTGACTGTCATCCTGGGAGCTTGATACGGTTTTGTATATATTGTATATATTTCATTATTTTCTTTTTTATTATTGTATTAATTTATTAATATTTTCATTAAAGTAGTTCAGTGTTTTCTAAACTCCTCAGTCTCTTTCTCTCTCTCCCTCCTCGGAGAGAGAGGTGGGGGGAGCATCTGTCGTTCGTGTCAGTGGCCCGTCCTGCCCAAACCACGACATCTTCATACCTGGGAACATGCCTAGCAGACTTTTATGCTAAATAAAATACGAGATCCTCTGACACAACGTGCTTCTGAACCGCAAACCAGTTACATCTTCACTCTCACCACAGAGGAAGTCGTAGTGGAATGGAAGCTTAGGGTCATCAACTCTAAATTCCGTCTGCCGCAGAACTATATAAAACAATCTCTTAATGTATCTAGAGCTATTCATTATCTGAGCAAAAAATCATCTTGAAGAGTGAAGTGTCATGTTTTGGTTAACAGATAAAGCTCTGCTGTTTGCAGCAATGTAAATGGATTGGACGGTTAAGCTTTAGTCATATACGATCCATCTATCTTTTGTTCTCGACCCTTTTTAGTTATAAAAATGACCTTGATATTGACAGAATAATATAAATGAACTTCCTCTGTACTTCACATATTGATAACCTGTTTGTTAAGATGATCAGTAATAATCATAAGTAAATAAAGAGAGATCATACATCTCCTTGTAATGGCAATGCTGACGTGCGCTTGATCTGACGTATGGGGACCTCTGGGCTTCGGCTGAAGAGCTCGTACTTCATAGTAAACTGCAGCTTTCCAGCCAGGACACACACTGACACATAAATCTATATAAGGCAATGCACTCAAATCTTAGTACCTAATCGTACCTGCTATGACTAGGATACCTTAGAAAATGCCCACAAAGGGAAGAAGTGTATTGAGACGGATTCGACAAATGTACCACCTAGTCCCTAGAATAATTCATTATTTGAACACCAGTCATTTATGCCTCCCTTCGGATGAGGTTCGCATACAGCTTATCGGCGGGTTGGCAAGACTTTCAGAAACTCCCTGCCCTTCTCCCTTCAGTGGCAGAGGTTAAGCACCTTCAAACCTATGTGGCAACTTCAACGCTGTTTCTTTTTTCTTACAAAATCCCCTTCATTACAAAGTCTTGCCAGTGATGCCAAAACTGACTGGCACCAATACCGTAGCAAACAGGGAAAGTCTCAGCACTTCAGTCTCTCCGTGCATACAGCTGCCAAAGAGAAGATTCTGGGACAAGATACAGCAAGGTAGAAGATTTTCTTCTTCAGGTCTCAAAATACAGAGCTGGCTTTGGCTTCTCCCATCACCCATGCTGAACCACACAGCCTCTCTCCTGATTTAAATGTAATAATTATACAGTTAAGAATTTGAGAAAGAACAGAGAAAAATGACCTCATTTCATTCTCTTCCTCACAGCCTAAAAAGACACCGATAAGAATTATGAATTATTTTACCACATTTAAAGAGTATACGACGAGTACATTTTTTCATAGGCATGCCTGCCTGTCGTGGTTCAAAAGGCAAGTCTTTCTCTGCCCAAGTAACACACAGCTTTGCTGAGCTCACAGAAAGCGTTCTAGTTCCCCACATGCAAGCATGTCAAATCACAAGCACAAACGTAAAAGCCAACTTGCAGTTCCCTGCATACGGAATTTGCCAAAAATCCAGCTCCATAAACTGCAGCTCTATCTAGAGCCTGTCCTCAGTCCCATCAAAATAATGGCCCTCAGTGTAACCACAGCAGCGCACCAAAGCTAAAGAGCTAAGCCGTGACACGTAGATTTTTGATCATTAATCACACTTGAAGGAAAATAAAGCCAATATGCAACGTTCCCACCAATTTCCAAAGTCTGCAGTGGGAAATGCGGTGTCTCATTTAGCAGCTCAGTTTTGCTGCTCGCACTGTGAAAGGAAGGAATGAGAACGGCAGCCTTCCTAATAGCTGGTACCGTCCAGGGGGAGGGTGGGCTGTCTGGGAATGTATCCCTGCCTGGCACTCGGACAGAAAGGATGGGATACGTCAATTTGATACCCATCAGCAGGATAACCTAACTGTCGCTTTAACATGACAAGGTCATGGTCAGTCAGTGTGATGCAGTAAGAAAAATGGCCCATTAAGGCCTGAGAGGAACTGGAAGAGAAACATAAGGCTGATTACGAGATGTTCAAGTCCTGTTTATTTTAGTGGGAGATGCAGATATTCAGTGCTCCCTTCTAGGGACCATCTCCCTGGGATAGCTTCTGGAAGGAAGATCAGAAGATGGTGACTAGCGCAGCCACCACAGGTGCCTGCCACCAAGAGCTTGAAGGACGTTTACATCACTTAACTCTCATTTAATTTAGCAAAATAAGTCTTCAATAAACTGAAGATATGAAGAGCCTCGCATGGGCTCTAAACAGGAGGGGAATTTTCTGTACTAGTGTGTTTCTTTCGTGGTAGGATCTGTGTTAACCACGAGGAACGGTTTCTGCTGTTGTGTATGCCACCCTTTTGCCCCGTGTCCTCAAGACGCGCCGCCGCTCCAATACGGACGAAGGATTAGATTCGGAGTTGGTACGTTAACGTGGGGAGACATTCCCTGCAGTAACGCTCTGTGCAAGGAACGGGAACAACAGAGGGACAGAAAAGGGCACTTTGTCTTCCTTTACTCGGAAGCAGTATTAAGCAAATGATAGTGTCTGTAAAGAAAAGCGAACTGGGAATTATTCTGCGGACTAACTTCAGACATCGGCACAATCAGTTTCTTATTCAAAAAGCATACAGTGTTGTTTTATCTGAATTGATAGGGGGTGCCAGGTGAGTTCCCTTTTAAGAGCTGTAGAAACAATCTCAGACAGAACTGGATAATATTATGCTTGGAATGATAATATTGTGTTTGGAAAAGGTCAATATTTTATTTAATCAGCCAGACAGAGAGTGGGTGGCAATTTCAATGCATTTTCTTGAGACAGGAATTCAGGGAGTCCAAACGGAAATAAGTTTCTGTTTTTTTCTTGGGCTACTGATGTCTTCCACAGGTAGGAATTTGTGTTTCGAGCATTTAAGGGCATGATGTAGTAGGGCTGGGTGTAGCTGCGGTGCTTCTTTGGAGGGAATGCCATCTTGAGCCTGTACAGCTTCACGTCGCAGCTGGTTTGTAAACCAGCTACATTTCAGGAACTGACAAAACAGAGAATTACAACGGCAAGCTAAAAAAAATTAAGCCCAAGGCAATCTTTAATCTTTAGAGCATCTGTGTAAACAATAAATATGAGTCACTTCTCAAAATAAATCTACGGCAGCGTATCGTATGCTTTGCTGTGCATCAGGAGCTTAGCAGGAAGCATGCAGTTTTCACTTTCCCAAGTATACAGAACAGTTACGCAGGCGTAATACTTCATGGCTGTAACTGTCAGTTGGTTTGGTCCCGTTTCCAAAACTTCCTAAAACAAAGGTAGTAAAAAAATTCAAGAGTGAGAGAAAGAACTTTTATCTATGTAGACATTTGGCATTTGTCCCAGGTAAGCTTCTAGAAAGGATGGAACCTTAAGAGTAATTCCCTCAAAAGCCTCTCAAAGGCTTTTTAAGTAATTCCTGGGAGAGAAGACTAAAACCTCCTGGTTAGAAGTGGAAGGATGCGCTGAGCCTCTCAAGAACTTCAAAGATGAAGGAATGTGAAGATTTTTAGCTCATTATGATCCCCTACGCTACGGATGCCACGAGCACCTCTTCCACCAAGTCCCAGGCAGCGTATTCCAGCCAGACAAGCTTCCGCACTCGCTACGCAAGCTGGGAGACATCCATCTCAGAGCTCAAATGTGCTGCTTTCTTCTTCCAACACAGCATCAGAGAAAGGCTAACCACAGCTGAAAACGTCCCTCAACGGATGCGAGATGTAGCTCAACACCCCTCTGTACCACAGGCTGTACTGGAGACAAATTCTGGCCCTGGACAAGCCAGCCTGGGATGTGTCCCCACGCTGAATCCCACAGGAAAAGCACTGGAGATCTTTTTCTTTCCCTTCCCTCTGTTTCAGATCCAGCAGCAGGTACGGCTTGGCACCTAGCTTGGCCTCTTCCAGTGAATCAAAGTGAAGAAAGGAGGCCTGAAGTCCAGAACTGGCAACCGACTGTCGGCACAAGTGCCCCAGGTGTACAGGTCACCGGGCACACAACCGGGATGTGCCGGTCCGGGACAGGCGTACGTGTGCTGCAGCAAACGAGGTCCGCTCATTCTTCAAGAACACCAGGAGCGCCTACCCTTTCCACCAGGACCACTCCGGCCTCCAAAACAGAAATGGGCTTTTATTCCCCAAGACAGAGGCAAGCCCTTATCTAGACAGAACACTGATTAAAAGACCCAATGAATAACTACAGAAATGAGCTTATAAATACAGTGAGCACGTCATTTCTTGAGGTCAGAGAACTTGACCATGATCTGTCTGCTCACGTTTTCTTGATTAGACATCTTCTCAGTAAAAAGACCTCACAGCCAGCCACTTCAAAAAGACACCTGCCAAAACGCTTCCCCCCACTTTGACCGCAAGCTCCAAGCAGTGGTCCTAGCTGTCAGAGTGTTTGCTCAGAAAACTCCGAAATCTCCGCAGAAGACTTCCCTGAAGTAAGGCAAAATGGCCAATAGATTTTTTTTAAAAATTCCATCTGTTATCTGTAGTAGCTCCAAGCTGTTTGCTCTCAGAATTAAAACGGATTCTACATTTGGAGCTTCTTTCAGAACAGTACCAGGAAAAAAAAGGACTTTTTTTTCCATTAAAAGTTTTGAAAAGCACACACAGCCCTCATTGTTACTAAACGCCCCAAGTAGAGTTCTGAAGAAAATCTTGGGAGATCCAGCTCTGAGTATTGATTACAAGGAGTTTTTTAATCTCGTGCCAAAAGGAACATTGAGGTTAAAAGATGGCTCCACACACTATCTTGCCAAATAACATTTCTGTTTATATCTTAAAAACTACCACCGATAGATTATAGACAAAGAAACGTCCATAATGTATCCAGATGCTGGAAATGAAATGTATTTAAGCCACTGAAGAGGGTTTAATGAAGTAAAGCGTTTTTTTAACTGCCAGCCCAAAGTAAATAATCACTGATTTGAGTATAGTTAAGAGATCCTATCTTACTCACCAAATAATCTGAATGCGCCATCAAGGAAACCGTTGCTTTGTGGGAATAACCTAACGGCAGTTTAACATTCTCATAAACTTGGTTCTTGTCTTCCTCAACACCCTAAACCTCTTGGGATTGAGAAAGTGTAAAGCAAGCACCGCAAAAGCAACAGAACGCCCCAGTGCTCGCCAGTCCGCACTGCTGGGTCAGCAGGGTCAACGGGTCCTGTTTTGACTTAAGGAAGGGAAGGATGAACTCATTAGCAAAAGGCTGCGGCAATCTCCCCCGTTTGCCCACGGCACCTGTTCGGACCAAGCTGGAAACGGACCAAAACCTGGGAAGTCGGACGGCCCCAGCTGCTCTTCCTCCCAGCACAAACAGATGAACAGCCGTAAAACGAATATTGCAGCTTTTACACAGAAAAACACGATCATCCTCAACTGAATGTTCACGTGTTTCTTGTTGAAGGCTGTTTTACTGCTTTGACTATTTGGCATCGTACCGTAGCTTGTGCTGACGTTCAGACAGTTTCATAAGGGACTCGGAGGCTTGGGACCAGTTTGTGGTGTCTTCAGTTTCTCAAAAGACACCTCCTCATCACATCCTTCCTTTCCAGGCTTCCTAAATATCACCACTGTATTTAAGATGTGCATTTTTATAATGCAGAAGTAATTTGCTTTTGATTGTTTAAAACAATAAAAAAAATATTTCTGGTGTTATGATACGCAATGGAATAAAGCAGAGAAGCATGAAAAAAGCCCATACTACATCAGATAATTACCTATTTTGCTACAGCCAAGGCTGTCAAATTGACTGTAAATTTGTAATTCACAATTGTATATCCTTCTTGCCTAATTCAGACATTCAGCCTTTTGGTTAGAAGAACATAAAAATTATATCCAAAGCAATAACCTGGCTGACATTTAGCTGGGACAGGAGCTCAACTCAATTAATCCCTCACCTTCAAAAGACTTACTTTTGTGCTCTCACTTTTGCCAGGAGTGTAATGACAGTGGCGTTATCTGCCAGTCTACGTGGTTTCTAAATTGTGTTTTGATTTAAATAATAAAAAGTGGAAAGAGAACTTTATAGCAGGGTATCCAGGCTGTACTAGTTGATGAAAGTACTAAGAGTTTCATTCACTCTTCTGAAAGTAAAAGCTATATAAGCAAGAGCCCTCAAAAACAAAAAAAAAGGTAAAATATCTGCTTCGACTGATGCACGTCAAGCACATGATTCAAACAGACAATTTAGTTTTTTGGACTAACTTATTCCACAACTCAAAGTTTTAAAAGTTTGGGGTTTTCACATTCTTGAAAGCCTTCCAGGATGCGCCCGGAACGGCTGTCCGCAACGCAACCCTGGCAGCCCAGGGGGCTCCCAACAGATCAGCAGATACACCTACTCCATTATTTTATTCAGACCGTACAAGGGATGGTGTTCTGCCAGCATTCGACATGGAAACAATTCTTCAGGTGAAAAGGAACGTTCCTCCTTTACTGGGAAATAAGCACAAGAGAACATTTCGATCCCTCTTTTGCTCTCAGAGACTTCTGCCTGTACAACCAGTGCAACTTTCATACTATTTTTCACCTTTGAGGATGCACAATGAAAGGACCAAGCGAGCACAAACAATAAAATATAGCCAAAGAAGGAACAATCGAAAGAAGATGATATTCCATAGAAGGGGATTTTGCCCTGTAGAACTGCTCTCCTAAGTCACTTAAAGAGAAATGCACAAAGCCGCATTTGCAACGTTACCTCATGAGCCATAACACTAGAATTCAAGTTATATGCATTTGAGTTATAAGCATTTATTTCTCACAGATTTTGTCCTGATTCAATTATGAATTGGACCGCTTTTTTTTGCAGAATATAAAATCCTTTTCCTTGCACCATGTAATTGTGTTCCATGGCAGAACTGGTATTCATCATTGCCCTGCTGTCCCCTAGCCTAAAAGATAAAACATCCACAGGGTAATAAATGTCAAACTATGATTATTGATGCTTTCAATTAAATTGATTATCTATTTGAGGTGCATAGCATGGTGATTTATTGCTGTCTCTTTACGTTGCGCTTGGCACAATGGCTTCCCTGAAAGGTGAGCATTTTGATTGTTTCAATAGATTTTCTATTAAATCTGATTTCTCAAAAGTGGCTCCCAACCAGCCTGGTACTTGGTTAACTGAAACGGCACCTGATCGAGTCTGAAATAGGCAACCTGTTTTCTGTTATCTTCTGGAGCATGGCAGTTAGGAAGCAATATGTGAAAACAGAAAAGGAAAACTTTTGTTTAAGTGTTAATGGAAGGACAGAATACATCCTTGATTTACGTCCCTCATTCAAAAACTTTTATTTACAGACTATATCAGACAAAAAGCCTGTGTAATCTTGAGCTTTGTTGAGTACTACCCACCTCAACCGAGAGATGAGATGACCTTCGACTCGTCACTGGCATTGTGTTTTTATTAGTTTCAGATAACAGGAGCTATAAAATTCAAAGACATTTCCTCACCAATGATAATCAGCAGCTGCTTCACAAACAACGCTTTTGTCAGCCGCATCATGGTTAAGGTGACACAAGTTGACCTTTATCTGATAATTTACTTGAAGAAATGCCTTATGTGGCTGGACAACCTAGTACCAGCTTCCACTGCTGCTGTTTCTCCAAATCACAGTACAGTTTTGTTTCAGTCTGTTTCAAAAAGCAAATTTGGCTCAAAATGACGTATAGTCTCAGCAAGCTATGCACGTTCTGTGGAAAGCGGGAAACTAGCATGAGAAAAATCATACTTCTCTTAATGTGCTGTTCTTGCTGTCTGTGAAGAAAAATATGTAAAACGTATCATCAAGCAGGTAGACTTAGAGAATCTCAGTAATAAACCCACCATTTTCATGGGGAAAGAGTTCAGTGCTGATAAGCCACTGACTTTACATTTCAGACAGGGACAGATTTTTCTCCGTTATTCCCCACACCTGATACTGCAAAGCAATGGGGAAGCACCATGCCAGATAACCTTGGGACTGAACTTCCTGGTGCGACACTACGCCTGACCGAGTTTCCCACCATTTATTACCAGGAGTCTTCAGGACAAAAGACTGAAGCCCAACGGAGCTAGCTGATACATAAAATACAAAGATGAGTCTGCCTAGAAGATCTTGCGAAATAAGTAAACACAATAGAGACATGGTGAGAACAGAAAAAGAGAAGGATTACTATCCCAATTTTACAGACAAGACTAAGACAAGAAATTAGGTGACGTGTCCAAATCACACAGTCGCTGGCATTTAGAAATTGAGTTTCAAGCTCCTTAGACCTAATCTTAACAATAAGGCTGTCATTCCTCCTCAGATGCAAACACCTTTGACCCCAGTAAGCTCAGAATTATACACACATCAATTCAGACTTTGAAGCCTGGCTTATCTCTCAGTAGTGTAACTGTCCCCTCCACTATAACTAACAGAGCTGTCTGAGTAAAAAACAAACAATCAAGGAAGAAAAAAAGGAAACCAAAATCCCTACAGCTCAGGTCAGAATCAACTATTCTAAATTTGCTATGTGCTACATCCATCCTGGCAAAGCCCAAAGTGCTTTATAGTTTCTGCATGTCCAGGAATCTATTAAACACTGAAATGTGACCAGCTTCAGAGAAGAACAACAGCAAGTGTCTAACGAGCCAAAGCAACCCCGCAGAAGAAGTAACGGCAAATATCAAAATAGCACATCCATTAGATTGTGTTGGCTGCACCTGAGAATGTAGAATGTAATAATCCAGGCTTAAATCTGGTCCTCAAACCAGGGTGAATACCAGTTACGAGTTTCCGACATACCCCTGTTTGAAAAGTCAACTCTCTAATAGCTCAAACAGAACAGCAGAACACCACGCTGGGGCACTGACTCAGGAGCACAAGTGACACGATCCCTGCAACCCCCTGGGTTTTACTGACAGTCCCCCCCCCTTCAGAGTATTAGACCCAGCCCTGGTTGACCTGTAAGAGCAGGTAAGAAAAGTGCTCCACACTGGTACGGCCACAGCACCTGCACTGGGCGCCAAAGACGAGGCTTCAGAGAAGTCTCTTGGAGAACCCTGCTGCCGGAACGTGTCTTCCAGCACTGGACGTGTGGGTCCCCACAGCTACCAGCCACACACCAGTGGTAGCCAGCGCTGGTTTACTGAACTGTGAAGCTCGCTGAGAAGAGTATGAGAAAAACCACAAGCAACAGGGAATTAGGACAAATTCTTCTTAAAACTACAGATCAAGGCCAATTCGCTTTGCTGTTTCTGAACATCAAGTCTATTTCCACAAAAAGATAAATATATGTACTGTAAAGCTTATGTGGCCAGCCACTACCCCTGCAGCAGAGGTTAAAAAATGTGACATCTGGTTTCCAAAGGTTCTCTGTGTGGCCACGCACAGCTGTAATTATAGCAGCAATTTGTAGACAACATTAATGTATTTTTTTGGCTTGAAGGATGACACTAAAGGCCTGGAAGGAAAAAAAAGGAAAAAAAAAAAAAGACAAAAAAAAGAAGCAAGAAACCTGGTATGATGGAAGGGACTGACCTCCCTCCTTCACACGCGTGACAAGCTCTCAGACGCATGGAAACGAGCTCACAGTAACCCTCTGTGGCGAGGCTTCCCGCACGGCTCCACGCACGTGGACTGATTGACGGAATGTGCCCGTTGTGAGGGGAGCAGCAGCTCGGAGGTGAAGGTGTTTGCATATGTAAAGTCCCTGGACTGCTTCCAGTCCTACAGAACTGGGGGAAAAAGCGCGGGCAGGAGGAACACGGTGTTCAGGCTAATTCCGCCGCCGCGTCTGGCTTCTGGCATGGGGTGTGTGTCCATGTCCGCGCACACGGGGAGAAAGCACACCCCGTATCGCTCTCGGCTCGTGCTTCGAGCGCTCTCTTTTCACCGGCTGGCAAAGAAACAAAAAATGACTGAGTGACTTAAGGGGACTTGGTGTCTTTTATTTCATTTGACTTGAGAAATAACCAAATTCCTTCACCCTGAAAAAATTTCTGAACCATGAGTACCGCTCCCTTCAGCACTGATCGTCCACAAATGCTTTCCGCACCGAAGCCACGCACACGCGAGGTCGCGGCAAGCTAGCCCAGCAGCCCGAGGAGCTCAGTCCACCACGATGCACTCGCCGCATTCTTTGGATAGCGGGACAATGATCAAAAAATAAAAAAAAAAAAAACACCAAACTTTCTGAGCATTTATTGCTGATTCCCGCAAAAGTTTCTTCCTAAAATTATTTTCCAAATCATATGGGGCAAAGTTCTGCCCCAGAAAAGGCAAAGAAAAGGCAAACTGAAACGGAGGCAACTGCGGTTACTTACCCACTCCGGTACGGAGTGTGGCTCACACATCTCTCCACCCAGCCTCAACAAAAACTTCCTAAATCCTCCCAGAAGTTTGAATCACTCTCTCCTTTCATTTCCTTCCTGTCCTAGATGCTAGAATGTGCCTCTTCAAAGGGAGCTGACTCTTGGATCCACTGATGGGCTTGGTTTCACGCAAAAAGTGCTGGAGCTCCCTGTTCTGGCAGTAAGTGTTGTGACAGGCCTGTCTCAGAAAGGAAACACATATTTGGCCTTCCATTCTGTAACGTTCAAACCTGGAACCCAAAATAAACTGCTTTTTCTCTCTCCCTTTCTCCATATCAAGTGAGCAGTACTGTTTTCACATCGGATCACGCGTAACCGCCTGCCGAGATTCGCACGAAGGCAGAAGCCGTACGCTGCCTCTCAGGAACAGCATCTTCGTTCTGGACAAAAAGAAACCACCACATTTCTACTTCAGAGTTATCTGACTAAAGGCAAGGTCTTTTTTTTTTTTTTTTTTTTTTTTTAAATAGGGACATATTGAGAATGTTACTGTCTTATCATGGCAGCCGTACACAGCTATCAGTAATAACTGCGATGGCTGGACTGGACTGTGCCACAGAGGAACTGGGTAGGCATCTGCTCTGTTTAACCCACAGGAAGCACCGGGCAGGTTTTAAGAAGTATGCAGAGGATGTAATGGAGCCTCTAATGTGTTTAGGTTTCTCCAGCGGAATCTAGTTTTATCAGAAAACAAAGGTCCTGAAGGGATTATCAGTAGAAAGAAACCCAGAACCTGTCTAGTTGGGAAGGGGGCGGCGGAGGTTGTTATGTCAAGGTGCAATAGCTTCCTTCCAGGCAAAACGGAAAGCTGCTTCTGTAAATTAGTCTCCTCCACCAAATTAACGGGCATTCTGTGCCCACACCTAAGATTTTTAGCACAAATAAATTGGTGCTTGCCTCATGCTGGTGCCTTGTAGAAAAGGAAAGAGAAATGAAGGCGTCTCTCTGGCACGCTGAAGTTGCTCTACAAGAGGCACCAGTATCTCAGCAAAATAAAACGTTACTTTCAAGTGGCTTATTAAGAAGCGTACCAAGTTTGTCCCTGTTACACACGCCAGTGCTGCAGCGCACTGCCCATCATGGTGAATCAAATAAGTAACTGCAGTTTACAAGCACTCCACACCTTCAGTATCACTGTTCCATCTTCGGCTAAGTAGTCCCCACAATACCCAGAATTAGAGCAAACGCTGGGGTGGGAGCAGCAAGGGGGCAACAGGAACCAAAAGTGTAAGGAAACTTTTTCACAGGCAGGTAAGAAGATTGCCATTTCGAAAGTAGTAATTACTTGTGAACTCGATCCTTGTCTCAGTTTTTTTCAACGCATGATTAATAACACAACTACAATAATTATTTAAATTCAGCCGCCAGCCTGTATAACATAAAAATGAGCCATGCCAGTCTGTTAGTCGCAGTTCTGCTCAATGCAGCTGTATAACAGCAAAGTATCACGGTGAAGTCATAAAAATCAAAACGGGTCCCTTCCGAATCTCTCAAAGGACAGCACGGACCATTCAGAACACTAAAGAGTTTCATAAAATCCAGATTTACATCCCAGTTAAGGTGTTACAATACACTCAAAATAGTGTTTGGATCCAAGGGCTCTTGATGAGACCATGACATAAATACAACATAGGTATTTTAGACCACAACAGTGCTGAAAAACACAGATTTTTTTTATTTGCCTCCCACATGCCGGCAGACTTGCCCTGTTCTCTCCCCGCTCCTTTCTCTCTCGCCCCTGTGTCGTGTCGTTGGCATCCTCCAGCAGCGCTCAAGGGTTACGCTCTCCACGTCCTAAGACGTACCACACAAATCTGTTCCTCTTACACACGCGATCCACGGGAATACCGCTCCGATCTCTAAAAAACAACTAGTACTGCTGCCGGGTGACACTTTGTTTTGCTAAGGATGCGGAGGGGCTGCTCATCGACGGCCGGAGCCTTTATCTGCCGCACACCGGCCTCAGTCCGTCTAATATCCGCGCCGTAACAAAGGGGTGCCTGGTGTTATCGATGGGTTCCCAAAACGGTTATAGACGGACGCGGGACATGTCACCTCAGAGAGCAGCCCGGGGTCTCTGTCCTCATCCAGCCGCCGAGGATGAGACCGTACCCTTGGCTGCTGCTGAGCACGGCCCTCCTCCCCGTCCTCTCCCGTGCCCCCCTCCGTCCCCTCGCCTCCCCCACCAGCACCAACTAAAAAAGGGAAAGAATGAGAAAGTGAGCACTCTGTAGCTGGCACCGCAGACAATGTATGTCTTGTGTGAGTAATTTAGCACTATGGCCAGTCAATCTGGTTTCTGGGCCCAATGCCCTGACCCTCTTTAGAGCCGCTCTCTCTCTCCAGCACAGTGTGAAACATTTCCTTTCACAGCACTGACACTTTGCAGATTGAGACGTCAGGCCTGTCCAACTGCGGCAAATTAGCAATTTTTCTTTTACTAATTGGAAATAAAAATGTTTGCTAAGGGAATAATTTGTAGGAATGCAGTGTTAGGTTTCCGGCTTTTTATAAGGATGCTTTAAACTTTATACATGCGCACTTTTCTTCTGTTTTGATGCCTTGCGCTGTAAATTTTAATAGGTTACTCGACTGTTAACTTTACAGTCTCAAGTCTTCCAAAGGATTAAATGAAGTTTTTAATTTATCTTCCCTCTCCGAGGCAGCAGGGTCTTCTTAAAGTAGTGCCTAGCACAGCTTGTCCCCTTCTCGGTAAGCAAAGCAAAGGAACGCAGCTTCCAAGGGTTAAAAACATACACGGCTACGTGGCATCTGGATGAACCTTGGGCAGGCGATTTGTTTGCGAAGCCTTCAGTTCACAGCTCTCCAAAGTTCCCTAGCAGCATGGTGGAGAGAGACGGGTAGCAGATTCAGGAATGCTTTTCAGCGTTAACCTGCCACAAACGGGCAATTTCATAATTCTGAATCCACATATTAGCGCAGAAGTTGTGCTCCGAACACAAAGCGTCACCTCTCTGCTGCGGAGAAAGAGGGGCAAGGGGGGCTCCCCTCTTCCATTTCTTCCGCTCATCTGCACCATTGCAGCTCTGCCCATTCAGTGAGGAAATATTAATACTTTGGGCAGGGTCTGGTGGTGACGGTGTCCGGATTTTTAAACTCCTTTCACGTGCAAGAGCGGACTGGGGACAGATTGATCTATTCGATCCTAAAAATCACGCTGCAGTTAAGGAATGGCACGCAAAATAAAGGCTTCTTCAAATAAAAAAAAAGTTCTTCAAGAAAGTGGGATCAGGAGAGAGCCACCTATAATTTAGAAAAACCTGCTAAAAAGAACTGGAAATGAAAACAAAATGCCCTTTTGCTGAAATACAGTATTTTAGTTTAACGTGTCTCTGTAATTCTTAAGGCATGTAATGCCTTCCTGCACACTGCGCTCAAGCAGTAGTACATTAGCTCTTATAACAATGCCAGCACATAAAGAGTTACTGTTCTTTCCCTCTACATCCTCCTCCCCCCCCCATAAAGCATTTGACAGCCATGCCTAATAATTCTTTCTGGTGTGGTTTTTCTTTTTCTTGATGTCTTTATGTGAATATGAAGCCAGAGTGAAAGGCTTTGGGTGACCCCCGTGAGAGAGAAAAAGTATGAACTACAGAGAAAAAGAGTGAGATATAGACTCCCTGCCGAGACATAGGCATCTTCTCTGGCAGCTCACAACTTGGCTTCAGAGGGCCTTTGTGAAGGAAAAAGGACTCTTCTTCACTCAGGCTGTGACAATAGGTGTTTTGTCGGAGAGGGACAGGATAAAAAGCAGGGGGTGGGAGGCGAGATCATCATCGGCAAGGGGCTAGCCTTTGGGGCCTGCAGATGTTGGAAGGAGGATGATTTATTGCTCCAGTGTCCTCAGTGGCATTTGGCTACCTTCCCAGAGCCCGGCATTGGTGGCTGGCTGGGAGGAGGGAGCGCGGCACAAGGCATCTCCGTACCTTCTATGGGCAAAGCGTGCTGGGGGCTGCGGGGGGAGCCAGCACCGCGATCTGCCGCAGAGAGCGGCCAGGACGGACCCCCCCAGAACGGCCACCGAGGGAATGGACGATACAGTAATTATTTCTAAATCACTCTAACGCCAGGAATTGCAGAAAATATTTTTAATTCCTCAGTCTAGAAAGGCCTAGCAGAAAACAGAGCTGCAACGGCTACCTATGAATAATCACAGGCACCGGCAGTAGAGTAATGGGACAACTTTGTGCTTGGAATGACCGGACCCAATTAGGGCTATCTTCAGCCAAAACTTAAAGCAGAGAAGCTCAGGGGCGTTTTTGGGGGTGGGAACGCACAGAGGATTACTGGCATAACCCAGGCTACTCGCGCATGGCCGTACGTTTGCCCATTCATTAACGAAGGAGGGAGTCGAGCTGAGGTGCCAAGCGTTCTGCCGCAGGACAAGTGGGCTCTGCATCTGGCTGACGGATCCCAAAGACAGTTTAGTTTGGTGTGTGAACGGGAGGGAGGGATCCGATGCCTGTTTCTTGCTCAGAAACTACAGAAAGGCATGGAAGCGGTGAAGGAGGATTTATGCAAATCAGCTGAGAAAAGGAACCACTATTTTGGATGTCTCTCCATACCCCAAAAAAATCTCAGAACCGTTTGAAGTTTGCCCACTGCTCCATATATCCAGTATATTGAAAAGTATCCCAGATCACTGAGCCAGGAAGTTCTGGATAATTTCCAAGAAAAAGGAATCACAGCCTAGCAAGAAATACACACCAAGACAGTATATTGCCAGGAGTTTGATTTAGGACTTTTGCTCCAGCTCCTTTCCTCTTTTAATATACAGTTTTCCACCACACTTTCAGCATAAATACTATATCCTACGGCTGACAGCCTCTCTTAGTAGATTTATCTGTTAGTGGATTTACTAAAAATGTTTTCTGTTGAAACAAGGGCACATGCTTCACCTTGGCAAGAGACAAATCCAGAGACGGCATTAAAATACAAAACCAGTAAATCCTAGACAAGATAGATGCAAAGAAAAACTTTTAGAGTCATTTTGTATAGAAATTGGTAGGTAGAAAACCTAAAAAAACTAGAAGACAAAATGCAAAAGTGGAAAGTGACTGAAAAAGGCAGGACAGAAAATCTACAAAATTCCCAAGATGAGTGCCACGATAATAATGCTTAACAAAACCCCACTACTGAAGAGTGCTATTAGTTTCAATTGCCAAGACCCAATAGCACCTATTATGAGGGGAAATCTCAAAATGCTTTACTAAGTTCCAGACACACTTTTCTGCATGTACTCAAAACTGTTATATCCATTTACAGAAGGAAGTGAAGCATTCAGAGTATAAGTGACATGTCCAAGGTCACACACAGAGTCAACTGCAGAGTCAACAGCAGAGTAACTAGATCTTTGCTTAAAATCCCTTGGCTTTGACTGCTAGACAATGGCTCCCCCTCCCACGTAATCAACCAGTTATGGAAAGGCATAAATGCATATTTGCAGGACTAAATATGTTCACTTGAGAATAAAAATGTTTGGATGATTATCTATAAATTATGTGACATTATCCAGACCTCTCTGGTTTGGAAGTCGGATAGAAATTTGATGAATTACAAGCAAGACACAAATGTTATAAGAGAAGCTTTGCTTTGAATATTTCTCTTGGTCTCTGCAAAAAAGTAGGAATTGTAGAGATACACCAAAAGAACACCGATCTGAGTTTTCCAAAACCTCTCAAGTTATTATTGTTATTCCTGATATTAGAATGTTTATCACTATCGGCATTTAATATTCTACTACTCATCTTGCCACAAACTGAGGTTTTCTAAAGTAAGGCAGTGGCCACAAAGTCTGAGCAAAAAAGTCTATCTAAAAGGGAAAAGAAATAGTCATCTGGACTTTCACAGACTGCCAGGCTTCAAGCGTCTCACGTTTTCTGATGAAATTATTAACGGTACTCTATGAATAAGTCTTACATAGTTTGCACATCTTAGGAGTTGTAATTAAAATAACTGAGTTGCTTTTTTCTTCATTTCCATTTTCTGAGACTGTGTTTGTACGTGTTCATATATATACAGATTCTCCTTATTTGAGCGCTCCAAATCCTGCACGCTGCGTGGTGTCAAGCTCTCTGGCTCCCAAAGAACGTCATGGTACTGGAAGTAGAATATATGTCAAACTACGCTGTAAGGGAACACGCTGTTAAAAGCTGGCTTTGTCTATTTTTTAAACTTTTTTTTTATAGGCAGTGTTTGGACTACAGACATGGATAATACTGCATCTTTAATGCTTTGCAACAAATTGCCACATCAGCAGTAAATACCTCCACTTAATTTTTCATTTGGATACGATGAAGCATTTTTTCCCATGGAAGGAAAAGTCTGGTCTTTGTGATCGTGGCACTGCCAGCCCAAGTTACAGTAAAGGTTAATCACAAACAAGAGACAAGTAAAGTAGACAAAGAGCATCATACACTTCACTTTTCAATGGATGTTTTCATAAATGTATGAATAATTTAAATTATCATTGCCCAGTATTTATTCGAGTGTTTCAGGGGAAAAAAATGCCTCCTCTTTTTTTTTTTCCCCTCCTTGATTCTTTTCATTTCTGTCTCATCTCTTTTATGTGCTGCATCGGCTGTTTTCTTGCCATCTGAATCAGTTTTTTGGAACAATGGGATGTATGAGGGCTGAGGGGGCAGTTGAAGAATACAGCCCTTGTTGTACACTCTGTGACTTGACATTGATTAATGAGGGTGCGGACATGGGCAGAATTTGATAGAGAGAGAAGGGGAAATTGGAGGACCTGAGGGCACCAGAAGGAGGAGGGCAAGGAGATGACAGAGAGAAGACGAGAACGATGCCAGTGACTCCGCGCAGTCCGCGGAAACAGCGAGCGGCGGAAGTCCCACCACCCAGGGCCATCCACCGTGCGAGACCCGACGTAGCTGGAGAGACTTCTGGTATCACGAGAAAAACCTAACAGTGACAGTGGGGCTTTTCGGAGAGGATCACGCTTCTCTCCAGGTTTACCCTGCACGTCAAGACTCGCTGAGTCAACACAACCCTTTCCTTTGTGTGAACATTTCCCCCAAAAAACATGGGTAGAAAAAGCTTTGTGGCTGCCTCTATTCTTTCACGCATACCTCAGTCTCCACCCTGTTGGTTTACTTTCAAAACCTAAATACACTGAGGTTTGGAGCCTTTTCTGCAGGAGTCTAAAACACATACGACTGTGCTTAAAAAGAACATTCAAAACAAGGTTTTCTGGATTTTAGGGCAGGGTTAGGTTGGTACCACTCTGCAGAGAGATGAGTTTTCCAAATAGCATTATTTCAGAAGGATGTCTTTTATTTTTTCATGCAAATAAATCAGAAATACTGATGCTGGTCAGAAAAGAGTAACGGTCATTCACTGAAAAGCCAGAGATGGTTTTGGTTGGCTGAAATGTGGTGTGGCTTTTTAAAATTTTTTTTTTTTTTTTTAAGAAACCCACCTTTCCCCTTCACAAGGGGCCTACAAAGTGCTTAATCAGTTGGTCAAGTGGTAGGAGAACAACAACGTGTTTCTTGAGTCTTGCTGGGTGGTTCAGGTTTAATGAAGCCTGGAGCATACAGTCAGCAAGCTTTCTTTAGCTGTATTAAATTGGGGACAAATTAGGTGTATAATAGAAAAATTCAAAAAGAAGAACAATGAAAAATGACTGCGATCCCTTAAGATCCCATAAATTTTTTTTGCATACAGAAATCTTCATATTTCTTTTGATAATGTAGCAGACAAACGCACTTAAATATGATTAAACAGAATTTGAAATTTGTTGCTTCAAACTTAGTATCATCCTTACCTGTTTTTTCACTGAGGTGCCAGTATACTTGTTCTTATCATGTATGTTCTACAGCACTAACAAAAAGCTTAAGTCTAAGTAACAAAAATGTTACTTTTAAGATATATTGGGTTTGATAGTTCTGTAAGTTTTGCGTAACATTTCTACAAAGAGCGAGATAGGAAAAGACCAGTTTGACCATGTGGAAACATTCGCATTTAGTCTCAAAATGTAAGAATGCAAAATAACTATTTTCCTTAGGTGTGAGAAATGAGCGTACTAGTCGGAGAACAAAGTTTACACCTCTATCTAGCGCTCCAGGCTGGGGGGGCGGTTCCCCACACCAGGCACAGTACTGCCTAGAGGAATGGGCTGGCTCTCCGTTCTGTGGAATTGTGGGTGAATTGAAAATAATATCCTAAGTAAAATCAAGGAATTCCTTACAGTGTTAAATAACCCGATACAAATTATAAGGCGGCAAATAATAAACGCCGGGCATGCCATCTGCCCTAGGATTACAGATAGACGGCGAAGACACGTAAGCCCTGAGGTGGCATTCCAGTTGGCCCACAGTCACATTTCCCTACAAAAGAACTTGCTGCCGCTCAGAATCGCTGTCCCAAAGAGGCTGCCCAAGGAGCGTAAGGCAGAAGCGTTGACAGACACGACTCTTCCCCACCCCAGGACCAACTGTGGGTCCTTCCCGCTCCCAGGTTGCCAGTGTGCCGAGCTGTGCCCCGCTGACCTGGGAACCGCACGTGGCTAGACTTCGGATGATCAGGATAAACAAGATGAGAGCATCAACACAGCGCGAGATATAAGCAGACAGCCGTCACACGTCTCTTTCTAGTACGTGGAAGACAGATTAAGTGTTTGCTTATTCCGCTGTTTCTGGGTGCAACTGAACAGCATTCGCTCAAACTAGTAACTCTTACGCCTGTTGGATCCTGCCCTCTGCAAGGAAAGATGAAGCCACTGGCTCGGAGGGAACCGAAACGGTCACCAAAGTGCTCCAAGGCTTCGCACTGATCTGTGTGCGGTTCAGTTCGCTTCCTCGAAAGGCCTTCATCAAACAAGGTGATGCATCAAGAACACCGTAGCCACCGAGTGAGAACCCGCTGCTCTAGGAGTGAAATACAGCACGTTTTGTACAGCAGTGAAGACAGACGGGACCTACCGTACACCTTGGAATTCTTACTATTAAAAACACCAATAGCAATATCTTATTAGTCAGAAATCTTACAGAAACCACTCTTGATGAAACCTAGAAACAAAGCTGCAGTTTCAGTACTTTCAGAGAGACAGAGAATCCACCCCGATACAGCGACAGCCCACTTCTCAGACTCAAATTCAAATTGTTGTGCCTTTCTCCACCGCTCCAGATAAATTCGGTATCTGCCAGACTACTGACTGTTCATGTGCTAATCTGACTCAGACTCTCATTCATTGCTGTTCTCTTTTGCATAAAACATTAAATGTTCATTTAAGGGGACAGTTGTCCCTGCGCCCCATGTGAGAGCTCTCACTACCAGCCTGCTGGCCACTCTAAGCGTGTCCCGTTTTCCCTTCGCCTGGGGGAGCGCGAAAGATCCTGGTTTTGCTGGCGCGTATGCGGAAGGAACACGGAAAAGTTTCACAGATGAGTACGGAATCTCCTCCCTGTCTCTCATCTGCCGTGACCGCCACCACCAGCCAGCCACCAGCTCTAACGCCTCACCCAAAGAGCGACATGAAAATACCACGCGTGGACATCAGTTGCCTCCTGGCTGTTGGATGTGCACAACCTGTTTGAGAACCAGTGATTTCTGTGTGCAAAGACAAAAACGGCCTCCTGTCCCTGAACATCTGGCCGAGTGCAATGTCTTAGACTTTTTCACTGCAGCGGAGTCTTCCAGCGTTTCCCTTTCTCCCTCTCTCCTCTCTGCATCCAGACAAGCAGTCCAGTGATCACCTGCAATGGCAGCCCCAGAGGGTGACCTGAGCCCTAGAGCTACTGCTGGAACAAATGAGAGAGCTTAACTAGAGCAAGACTGGCATAAAAAGGAAAGAGAAAAAAAGAGAGGAACAAAGATTCCGTCCAATTTGCTCTTTTCGGCATTGTAAAAACTGGCCTGTTTCCCAGTATATCACTCTGCCATTGAATAAGGTCAATTGCAGAGCAGTTCTTCAGTCATCCTGATGGGTTTTCATGAGAAAGTGAATGGAGTGCAAATTAGCCAAAGTCGTCACAAGCTTTTTTACTGTCACTCTAAGCCTGACAGTCCAAAGGAAAATGAGGATTAATAAATCTAACGAACTTTCTCTATTATCCAGGCCAGGTTAGGAAACTATTTATTGTCTCTCTTTTTCTATGTTTCATCCATTTTGCCTACTGTGGTGAAGCATTTCAAGAAGAAAGAAACAACAGACGCATGCACACACACGCTTGCACGCACACACAGAGCTTAACCTCTCCAAATCTGCTAGACAGAGCCATCGACATACCAGAAAATAAAGGCACAGGCATCATGCTAGCAAACCAAGATTTTAAAATAATTCTACCTTGCACATAGCGTATAGTTTTATATGAATCCTTACAGCTGCTTATTTCCATTAACTAATGTGTTCAATGTGCTAAACATACACATTTTATGGGAGAAAGAATAATGACAGCTAGCCAGTCTTCAAAATTACCTTTTTTTTAAGAGCAAAAAAATTGCTTTCAAGTCAAGGGGAAATTTGTTTTAACAATTATATTCACATGTGTACAGCAGATTTTAGCATAGTTTCAAATTACTTTTTTTCTTAATAGAATACGGCATTTCAGTAGCTCCTGGTCTAGAATGCAAATTTTTACTAATTTGTTAAAATCATTTGTATTTGGGTAGCTTTTGGAAAACTAGCTTAACTAAGAGAGAATTGCCTGACCAGGCAGGCTACACCGAGCCTATCACAGAAGTGATGCACAAGACCTCTAAGGATCGTTTAGCATTTTTTGTTTGGGAGGTTTGAGTATGTGTGTATGTATACACATATGTATGTATGTAAGTCCACCACAAGGCAAATCTGTCCAGCTTCACAGGTGGACAAAATGTTATCCTGTGTAACTTGTAATACGCTGTGATTAGTAGGGTTGTTTTCATCCGAGAGTCTCAAAGTCCTTAAAAACTTCCACGAATCAGGCCTCATGCTGTCTAAAACCAGATGTATATGTTTTCAGAATGCATGTTTTAAGCACCAATTAAGACGTTTCTGCGGTAAAACAGGTGGGGAAACGGAGACAAAGACATTAGGTGCCTTCCAACCCCTGTGATTCTGTGATTCTGTCACTAATGTCCTTGGAAATAAATGCCTGGGAGGAGCCCAGCACGAATTCCAGGTCAGCTGGGTTCTACTGCAATCTTAACAAAAAGTGATCAAACTCCTGATTTCTGAAGATTAGAAACACATTAACGGTGGAAGCAAGCAAAATACATTGTAAACAAAAGTTTGGCCCCAGGACCCTAATAAGAACACCCCTAGTATTATGAATAAGGACAAAGATGATAAGAGAACATTGAATGAGTAACACACACAACCAACAACTCTTTTTTAGACTAAAATGGTGAACATCAACAGTAGCTACAGTCTAAAATGATGCAATTTTTCATCTTCCTTCTGGTAACCATGAAAACTCTTGCTTCTTCCCTTTGTATCGGTACTGACAATAAGCGTATTCCTCTCCCACCAGAATTTGGTAAACTTCTTTCGTTAATAAGAAGAAAAAAGGTCAAAGGAGAAAACGCAAGGCTTCATTCTGGAAGCTACTAAAAAAAATTTGCTTTAATTTATTCCGTATTTCTTTGACATAATAAAAATTTTATCAAATAAAAAAAAATAATCATTAAATACACAGCTGGACATATTCATGTCTGCAGCAGGTAAGAAACCAGTTTAAAGTCAAGTCAAAGAGTTTGTTTCAACACTTTGTTTTCACCTTTTATGTGGAGACACTTACCAGAATAAATTCCCCCTGAGGAAGCTCATGCTACAATCTGACTAACCAGAGAAAAATTGTTTAGCATTCAAAGCAGTCTGGGGTTTGTTGAGATTTCCCTTCTCCTACTTTTACAGTCACTTGTCATTGCATTTAATAAGAGAGAAAACTTTCCTGACCATCTAAATTATGCCATTCAAGATATTAAGGAAAACACACATACCCCAAAGTAAAGGTAAAATTACGCTGCAATCATCAAATCAGCCTTCTCTTCTTTATCCCATCTGTATATTCTCCTGTAAATGTTCAAGTATTGCTCAGAAAGCTACACGAGCGGCACAGTCCTACCTGCTTGCCACTTAAATTGCTGGTATTTTAATCTCATCAAAGAATCTGAGTTTTTCTTCCTGCTGTTTTGACTTTGCTGTCTCTTAGTCTTGTCACATTCACTAGTTTTGAATAAGTGCAGAACTTGCATTTACAGAATTTGCAATCTGCAAGATTGTTTAAGTGATTTATCAAATACTTTGATTGAACACTTATTGCTGTTCCAGTTCTGAATCTCATTTAAATTGACTGGGCTTGACATAAGCCTTTAGAGAGAACACAGAAATGAGGCCGGGCTGTGTCAGGTACGGCACGAGGGGGAAAAAGTTCCACCTCCAGCCACAGCACTTCTGGAATCGCACACTGATAAAATCAGCCAAGTAATATATTCCTTATTAAATTAAGGATTTTCTGTCTGATAAAACCAGAACAGCAACAGTCAGACGGGCTTTATCTTACGAATGAGCCAGCACAATGTCTCTGCAGGTAGGTTCGTAGCACGCAGAGCGTCCAGCATCACCCGTGTTGCTAAAAGAGAAACTTGGCATCATCTGTCTGCGGCGCCGAGGGTCGGTGACGGCGGTGTGCTCCGCACTGCCACCCACACCACACTGCTCACACACCAGGGGCTCTCCCTTTGCACGCACAGACAACGTGCAGACCAGAGTAAGGCTGAGCTCCGTGGCGCTCTGAAATATCTGCAAAGTCGAAAAACGGTCAATTTTTGTCATCAAATGGATGATGTACTTCTGGGGCATACTAAGCAAATTGAGGGGAAGTAAGTTGGAAGGTCTACATAGCAATCTAATGCCGCAACACCAGAAGGGATGCAGTAAAACTCTTCCCATCAAATTAGAAAGCAATGCACCACAGACAAGTATCATTGGAAGATGCCTTTTTTAACATGAAGAAACATCTGTAACCACCAACTTCCTTCGCATTTACCTCTGTACTAAGTGTGCGCCCTGCATAGCCTTTTAGCACATTGCTTGTATTTAACCCTAGTCCAACGCCACTATTCCATAGGGGAATTAACCGAGGCCATCAGAGGTGACTCGTGATCGCGTACCTGACTGTTACACGCTTTTGGCGCACAGAGGCGTGGGTCAGCTCCGACAAGGAGAAGGTTCTTCTAGCAGGCTGCTTTGAGAAACCGTCACCTTTGAAATGTTTTTACCCACTTTATATAAAATAGCCAACACTTGTTATCTCCAAGGGTGCTGCAAACCCATTCCTTCCCTCTGGATTTCGGTGAAGCAAGCGGATGCTGAAAGGGGTGTGCTGCTGGCGGGCGGCTGCGAGGCTAACGGCGCTGGCAGCCACCTCCGCTGCTCAGCCTGGCTGCTCCCGTCCACCCCAGGCTTGTCTGCTTGTGGCGAGGCCGCAAGTTAACCTCTACACATTTACATCAATAAATATCACGGAGGCTTTTAGGCTTGGCATCTCCTAATAAAAAAATAAATAAATGCTTATTGCCTTTGTTCCTAATTTTGCTTAAGTTCACGAGATTTTACAGAGCTTTACCAAATCACCTGACGGTTCCCCTTGCACGTTCAATGCCCTGTGCTCCTTTTGAAATTAACTATTAGTATATTAAAGTCATGCAAGAGAGGGGCTTCCCCATTGTTTCAGAATTTAAGCTGGAGCAAATACAGTTTCCAAGAACATTTGCTGCCTGCCACATCACTATCAATGGTATAACCATTTAGAAACAAAACTTAGAAATTAACAAAAGTACACAACTGCTAAAATAAATCTTTGCAAAAATAACAAGTAAAGATGGGCCAAAGCCAGAGCGGATTTCAAGCACCCAGAATTCCGAGGCGATCAGATAGAGAGTTTTCATCTTTAATAACAAGCAAGCAAAGATAGAATAAATGAAGATAAATTGTTTCAGTTCATAAGAGATTAAAATTACATGCTTTTGCAGCAGAACGGCTGTGAGTCTTTCTTACTAAATCTGTTGTCTTTCAGGCTCATGGTATTTTCAATGCTTCCTCCAAACTCATGTGGGATAATGCACTTCCAAAAAGTAGGCTCTAGGTATGCACATTCTTAAAATCAACCACTCAACACGCATCCAAATAAAAGTGAGCTTTCCTACCCATTTTCCCCAAGAAAGGAAGCTCAGAGCCCTTTTATGCATTGTGAATGGCCCACCTAATTTAGACTGAATTATACCCTAACCTTCATTTCCCCTTTACTTCTTTGCTCCATTCAGCAGTTTCTGACTTCAGCTAATTCACTAACAATCCCAGCTGGTCCTTCCCAGCTCCCAGTTCTTTAGCACATTGTCCAGGGAAACTATGTGCTCCCATCTACACTGGTATTCCACTCTCCAATTAACCTACTGCTGAGAGGCTTTACCCCTTTCCACCATCCATTCCTCTGCACATACATTTTTTTAACCTTTTACTTCTTGAATTAAAGTTTCTAAGATCTCTTCCAGGTGAGAAGGTGTTAAATTTATTTGCTAAATGTGGTGCTGGTTACACAGGAAGACATAACACACACGATCAGGTGATAGCTATGAAAAAATAATCTGGTTGATCTAGAATGCATTTCAAAGCCAAGTATAAAGGCGCAGATGTTTAAGATACAAGTAAACAAATAACAAAAGAATTTCAACACTTGCTGTATGACAGGCAGATGCTTGTTCTGATTACTGAAACCATGCAGAGTAACTAAGGTCAGCCAGAGGTATGGCTGGCATTCGATCCACGCAGCCCTGCAGTAGCACTGCTTAAGACACATAGATGGATTTTCTACTCTCATTATTTAAAAACAACCCATCGCTTTTCTATCATACAATTACAACTTTGATGACATTAAAATGAATGTCCCTACCCACGCAACGTGTTCTTTACTGTGAAAGTTCTACCATGTCTGCAAGAGGTAACAGTCTTAAAGACGTCCGTATTTCAGATCTATTTTACCGATTACTGAAGTATCCTCTTTTGTCTGATCAGAGACATAGATGATCCTACTTCCCGCGTGCCTGATCATCACTCATCTACTTGCACAAATGGAATAAACCAGGCTAGAAACAGTTCTGCTATCTTGGGATAAAAGCCAAGACTTCAACATCTTGAAGTTCCCCATCCAACGACTATGTAATTATATACAGAAAATTCCCACAGCAAACGTTAATAAACCTCACTCCATTCAGGCTAGAGACTTGTCTCTCCTCTGTTATGCCGAGTGCCTGCACATAGCCCATGCTGATAAAAAAGTGTCCTTTTTTCTTGAACTGTTGCGCTTATTCCAAAACCTCTTTTCTAGGGTAGGTCACGACCACATTTTAAAAGACCTAAACTTCAATGTATGCTTCCTGGGAGGCCTTTAACATTTCATTTTCTGCCACAATGCCAAGTCTCTTCTTCCTAGGTAAACGGCACAGATCTCATTGTTGACAAGATGCTAGATAAAACAAAGATAGCGAAAACGTAATTGATGGCTATTAAACACCTACCTCCCCCAATTCCTTCCTTCTTGTGCATTTGCTTAGAACCAAGCGAGCATAATAGCAGCCCAGTGCTCAGAAAGTGGTTTTCAGAATCAGGCAGTGAGAAAGTCAATATGGAGCAGTGTGTCCATTTGTTTTGATTTATCTCACTAACTTCAATTGACAGTTAATTCATCAGAGTAGGAAAACGCCAGTCTAGTGAAAACACAACTCATGAAGGGGAGAGAACAGAGTGGAAAACGTAGAGTGTGGATAATACAGGTAATAAATTAAAGGATACAGTATCAGTATTTTATCGTTCTCATTCTGAATTTGCTATATTCCTACTCTTGCCAATTACAGTTTATAGTAAGCAGTAAATTTACACATGCATTTACTCATATATATCACACACACACAAGCCCTTTACAAAATAAAGCAACTTTGAAAAACAGGGAAAGACAGGAAAAGAAGTCACTTTGGCTCAAATTTCTAAATCTGAAATTTCCAGCAGATTACTACAAAATCCTGTAATAAACTGCAGGCAAGATGAGAATTTACAGCGTGAATGTTGGCTTGGACCTAAAATCCACAAAAATAATAAAGAGTTGAAAACGAGATCTGCACTAGAAATACCGGTGCACCACTAACAGGAGCGCAGCCCTGCCAGAGAGCAGGGAAGGGAAGACTTACAGCTCCGTAAGGGCGTAAGAAATGCCCCGAGTAGGCAACGGTCTGCCCAGCCCAGAAGCCCCAGTGGGGCAGCGTCCCCCCCTTATCTGGGGGCACTGTTTGGTGCGTTCCCTGTTTTAGTCCCTTGACCCCGTAACTGCTCCCTTTATGGCATTTGTTATCACCCAGAAACCTGTTCGTTTCTCCACGGGTTTTTGGTTTGGGGGTTTTTTTGCCCTTAAGGCCCCCTCCTCCCAAAGGATAGCTTCAAGGTCCTTCCTGACCTCATGACATCATCAGTGAGGACAATGAAAGCTGGATACAGTGTTTAGGGAGCACACGTGAGCCTGGCCAACTGCCACGCATTTGTCCCGTAGCCCTCCAGTATCCGGAGCCATTGTACAAGAGATGTTAGAGAGAATATCCCTACCTACTCCTGCTGATACAGCCATTTATGGACTGGATTCACACCATCCCAGTCTGCTCTGAACCTTTTCATCTACCTGGCTCTGCAGGTAGCATGTTCTGGAATTCATTTTTCACCACACAAATTAATACTTGCTTGTATTTAATTTAATTACTTTTTCTACTAGTTTCATCAAATGTTTCTACTACAAGCACTACATTATTTCTTAAGTAGCAATTTCAAATTCCCTTCATCCACAGTTTTCAGGATTTTGTAAACTTCAACAGTATCTACTCCACACCTTCTCCTTTCCAAACTCAGCAAATCCAGATCTTCTAGTTCTTCCTCCTAGAACAGTTGCTTGGTCCTCTTGGAAATTTTAGTTGCCCTCCCCTATTCCTTCTCCAACTGCTCTACGTCTCCTCACACCAGAGCTGCGAGACAGAGGCACACTAGGGTCTACACAGCAGCACAACAGCGTCCTCCGTCTTCTTCTCACCATCCTTCCTGGTCATCCCAGTGTGCTGCCGACTTTTTTTGGCTGCCGCTGCGCACTGAGCCAGCGATTTCAGCGACCTGCCAGCAGACTGCAAGCTCTCTTCCCTGCCTTCCCTGTGCCAGTTTGAAGTTCAGCGTTGCACAGACGCAACTTAGATTATTCTTCCCCAGGTACACTAAAATTACGTGACCTTACATTTATCTAAATGGATATTAACCCGCAATCCTTATTGCCCATTCATTAAGTTTTGCAGGGTTATTGACATTTCGGTCAGCACCCTCCTCAATGCTTAACATACGTCTTAACCCAACTTCTGCTCCAAAGAACACAGACAACTCAACACGAATATGAACTTCCTGACTTCTTTTTTTTTTTTTTTTTTTTGAAATCAAGTTGTATGCTTATTAAAACCTAAGCACAGCTGCAGTGGACTATAAGAAATTAAGCTTCTTTCTGTCCATTTCCCAGGAAACTGGACAAGAGCCAAAAATAATCTGTCCTGTTTAAAGTAAGTATCTGCATTTTGCCTCAACAACTCTCCAGAAAGACAGCCTTTTTATCTCCCTTCTGCACCGCTGAAATCCATTTTGGAGATGATATAAGTGCTTGAATAGTAAAAGACACAACTTCTGGGAGTGGAAGTGTCTGTAAATCAGCACTTAGAACAATAGTTTAGTTAGTATTTAAGAGCAGAGATGCACACACCTTTTGTTTGAAAGCAAGTAAATACACAACAAGGTGCAAGCTGCGTAACAGTGCAGTACTTTCGCATTGTTAATCTCTCGCAATAAGAGATTAAACACAACCGCTGCTGAGAGCAAAAAAGGATTGCATCAACTCTAAGTATCCTACAACTTCCATATGACTAGATAAAAGACTGCAAAGGCACAAATATGCATTAGTAACACAGAAGATATAAAAGAAATCACAGCCTGAACTTTCATCCAAATATCTAAATTAAATCAGAAGTCTTCCAAAGGTTTAGAAAAGTCTCGATGTTTCTGTTATAATCACATGCCACTGTATTTTGAGGGCTTTTATTGCTCAGAAAGGAAAATATCAATTATTGCAGTAGGGTTTATTGGTATGTAGGGTCACAGGAAGGTATGAAAGTCTCAGAGCCAAAATGCCAGGCTTGTCCAGTGAACAGGCTAAACTCCTCATAACCTTAAAATAATTCAAACCATTGGTCTTTTATATGCTTCCAGTTTCTAAGTATCTTGTGGCTGATGTTCGCCATCGCTTGACACTGCAACATGAATTTCACAAGCTGGTTCTTCAGTATGTTTTTGCCCTGTTGCTCACTTGACTGCTTCCACACTCCCCCTGCAACTGCGATTCCATGCTTTGCCTCTTCCCTCTTTTTCACCAAAAGCTGAAACATTCCAAACCATTCAAACAGACCACAAGCTCAAATAATCTACCGCAGGTGTAAACTCTGCTTGCATTAAATTTTTGTTCGTAGACATTTCTGCTGCTTGGCTGGACCCAGCAGTCCCATTCCACGTGCGCACCAGCATTACGGCACGACCGGGTCGGAAGGACGCGCCGTCAGGCAGGTTCCCAGCCTGCCTTTGTGCTGCCTTCCTCCACTGACGGTACACATGCAGTAACACAGCACCACTACCAGTATATCAAAGGGTAAGCCACTGGAGCTGTATCTAATTCTTCCATTGCAAAAGCTTTCAAGTCAACTCAATTAAAGTAATCCACCACAATGATTCGAGGTTTACAGACAAGGATTTCCCCCCTCCTCAGGTGAGCAGCTTGTGATTTAATAGTAAAGTTTCAAAGTTGTTAAACAACCCTTTCTTTCATTATGTAAAAGATGAAGAAAGCTAAAAGGTGTAAGCACTAAAAAGATACCTGATGTCTTCCCGTACTAGGGGTGGAATTACCCAATTCCACCAGAGCTAACAGCAGCTGCCTGCGCTGCACGGACAGGATATTCACCCAAACTAGACTTGACAACTCTCCCCTCCTTCAAGAGACAAATATTTATTCCTCTCCTCACAGAGCAAGTCCTTTGGACTATGGCTGTTTTCAGCTAAAAGTGCATCTTTTATTTCATATCAGGCTATTTTGACACTTGTCAAGTTCACTTCAAAAAAATTTCAGCTCCTGCACCATTAAAATCACGCTCCCAATAACATTTTTGCTGGTCTGCTGCACAAAAATACTTTTAGTACGCACATTCGTAATCCAGTTGTTAAAATCTGCTTTGAATCAATAAATTGGATTTACATTCACCAGAACCCCTCGCTAACAGCTGTGAAAGCGCTGGAGCCCGTCTCAACGTGAGGTGGTTTCGTGCACAGCCTGTTCCCCCTCCCTGCACCTCTCGGGGACAGACCGGCCGACCGACACGGAGCCCTCCGCATACAGCCAGCAGAGCCAGGGGGAACTCGGTTACTGCTCAGACCTACCACTTTCCGACTTCAAGAGAGGAGGTTTATCCAGTTCCCCACATCACTCTTCTTTTCCAAACATTTGGCTTTGGCGATTTCCCCCCCGCCCCTTCCCTTTCCCTTACTCCAAGTTTAAGGCAGTTCACCACTTACGGTCATTTACAGCTTACATCTCAGTAAATCCAGAAGGTGTCTGATGAAAAAGAGGGACTAGCCAAGCATCTTAATCCCCCTGTTCATTCATGCTCTCTGTAATGTTCTTTCAGGCCTCTGCTGAGAGACTAGGCTGAAATGAAGGCTGATAAATTAGTCTGGAGGGAAACAAGGCAGATTCTGCTTGTAAAAGGTCATTCCAACTTTGTTCTGGGTGAGGGTTTATCTTGACTGCAGCTGCGACAGACAATGGCCGGGGCCTAAACGGCAGAAATCCTAGCTCTGCTCATGAAATTACTGTGCTGATAAGGTAGAATGGACTTCAGTGAGATCTAAATGGGAAAAGGGAGGTGGGGGACAAGGGTGAAACGTAGGTATTTTTGAACATGATTGAACAGGGATGACACAATAAGATGTACAATTAAAGCAATGACTTGCCCAGGCATTATCTGAAAGTGAAGAAACATACTGCTTGCTAATCAGATCAAAAGGAAGAAAATACCCGTTTCTCTGTGCTGAACAAACCGCCTCAGTACAAACGCAGCCGCGAGTGGGCTGAATGCTGCACTTCCTACACCAGAAAGGTTATGAAATGCATCAAACAAAGGTGATTCTTAAAGATCGGGGCTTCTGAACTACTGCATCGTTTACCAGCCATCACATCGCTTCCAGGACACGCTGGAGGATTTCCTTCACCAGCAACACGCTGCCAAGAGCAGCCGAAATAAGCCCCGCTAAAGAGCGTGCACGAGCAGGACATCTGGGTGAGAACACTCTTCAGTGAAAAGCACTTTTATTTTTTTAAGCGCGTTTGGTGCGCTTCTGGGGCAAAGAGAGTAAGCGATGGCAAGTTCTGACGAACCGCTCTCTAACCCTGCCTCCTCGTGTGTACACAGATTGACTTTCCCTGTGGGAGAGATGCCTCTCCTTTATTTACACGTCCCACTTGAATGTGCATGTCTCTGATCAACGCAAACACGTTAAATGGTCCCAGCATCCTGTTACCAGTCTGGAACCCGATTACGCTAACCAGCTTCCACTTAGGCCTGTGCCCCAGATGATCTCGTTATCTGCTTGCTTTCAGAGAGGACAGAGAGAACCAGGAAATGAAGGGAGATGCACAAATGAGTCAAGGTGGGTATTTTGCAAAGACACTTCACAAAGCAGCTGCCCTTAGTCACAACTTGAGAAGCGAAGCACATGGTTAGTAATGAAATTTCCAAAGACACCCCCCCTACCCACGGAAATGCTCCTTCCACGCCAAGCGGCCCATTCGCCACCTTGTCTGACCACTAGACCTCCTCCTGCAGACGTGCTTCTTCCATTAACGTTTCTAGATGTGACTCAAACTTAGCTTCACACCTTCCTTGGATAAACAGCCCGTGTTTTTCAAAGTCATAAACTTTCAGTACAAGGACTGTCTCATTTTGTACAGGTCCCAGTACTTTGCTGAGATGAAATACACAAAGAGAGGAAAGGATGAATAATTAAATTATACGTTAACAACTGAAAAGCAAAGATCCACCTATGTCTCACCACTTCAGAAAGAGCGATAGACCCAACTTTTCATTTTCACCTCTATATACAACAACATAACTCCCTTGCATTTCCAGAGCCAAATAAAAAGCAATCAAAGTGCCAAAATGTGTAAAGTGCTAAATCCCACAAAGTAAGAGTTGCTACATTTAGCAGTTCTCCAAATCTGCGGTGCTGCTCCGTATTTGCTATGGGAAGAGGAGGACGGTGCCAAATTATGCAGAGAATGTGATTTCCCCTTTCTCTAGAAGTAATTAACATAACATTTTACTCTGGAAAATTCACTGTTGTTACTTCTTGTATCGTAGAGATTGAGGTAAAGAAATTCAATTTAAAACCTTCAGACTTCACGATTAACCAGGAATTCAAATGAGGTTCACCGAAAGGTTTCCTAATGTCACAAACCTTTGGAGTCTAAACACAGCTCTAAGTATTTAAGCCTTGACTCAAAGTTGAGTAATGACTTTCTCTAACGTCTTAGCACAAGGTGACTGGAATTCAGGGGCTAGGGATAAGCTACACAGAAAAAGGACCCCAGAAAATAACTAGGTGAACACCTAAAACATTCAACCGGTCAACATTCACACGGCAAGGGACAGTACAGGCAAGGCATGGGCAGCCTGTCCGTAGGTAGGGAAGGCATGGGCAGCCTGTCCGTAGGTAGGGAAGGCATGGGCAGCCTGTCCGTAGGTAGGGAAGGCATGGGCAGCCTGTCCGTAGGTAGGGAAGGCGCAGCAGCTCAGACCTCGGCAGACAGTTCCCAAGTGCCCTGGAGAATCTGGGTGCGTTCCCGTATTGCTAGCTGATGCTGGAGCCCTCGATGCCGTGCTATCACACATACATTACCTACTAGTAAGCAGCACAAGGACTGTCTTCTCAAACAGCAAACACATCCCTGATTGCCGCGTAGAAGGAGACTAAGAACTGCAAAGCAAGTTATTCTGCACTGCTTCCACCTTCTGAAATTGCAACTGAAAGAGTCCACAGAGTGATGCCTCCTTCAGAGTCCCATGTATATTTATGGTTTAACTCTAACTTATTGATCATTTCCTTTACAAAAGCCTCCTGTGTTCCAGTGCTCCATCAGCCAGGCTTTTCTGGGAACGGACAAAATAAAGGTTGGATTTCTATGTAGGTTAACATTCCAGAGGAAGAAGTAGTGCCCTGTGTTCTGCAAGGCCTTTGACAATGAAAAGAGCTATTTTTCAAACCTGCGGTCATCACTGAGCTTTTTGTGGGATTTTCTTTTCCTCCTTTTTTCTTTTCTTTTTTTTTTTTTTAAGTGTGGATGATAAAATACTGTTTCAGAAGCTGGTATTCATGGATGTCTCTCAAAGACGAAAAGAAAATATTTATTTCCTTTTTCTGCTTGTGAATCAGAATGTTCTATTTAAAGAAAGTGCCCTCTGCCGGATTGCTCATGAGTTATTACCCCTTATGGAAATAAAGGAGAAATATCAGGAGGTATTCTTAGTCATTCCCTTCCCCTGTCTCTTCTTTTTTTTCTTAATTCCTTATATACCCATGTTTTAGAGAAGTGCCTAAGATAGAGCAAAATATCTTGGCATTCTTGGGCCTAAAAAAGACTTACTCTTTTAACCCTGACATTGAAGCATTTGGTGAAACATCAAAAAATGGTACAAATTTCAGTCATTGCACTTGGATGTCATAAGGTGCATTTTTCATTTTTATCCAGGGTTGAAATTAATAAATTACCTCCCCCCCCAGTAGATTTAGTTGTAGAGAATGGGATTTTGCCTTTGATACAAGCAGCAGTTTCCCCCGCACCCCTCCTTGCTTTTTCTTTGTTGCTTCTTTTTCCGAATCAAAAGCCAGTAGCATGTGCCTATTGCCATGTTTTTAATACCGGGCATAGGAAACAGTCTAACAATTGACAGGACCCGGGAGCCGACTCTTCCGCTTCCTCCTGATGGTCTCCTAACACCAGCACGAAGGCCATATACTGTGGAGAAAATTAGTGTCGATGTTCTCACCACAGCTGTTTCTGGAAAGGGGACAGTATCCAGCATGTACAAAGTTGAGCAACTCTAAATATTCTAAATACTATGCGATTTTGGGCCAATACGGGTCACTAAGTTCTGAACTCTGAGATTATTTTTTTTCACTTAAGTGCCAGGTTTCAGTCTAAAGCAAAAGTTTATCTGCAGTTTTATAATGCGTGTGTACACACATTCTAACTACGGATGCCTGCTAGCAACTACTAGTGGCTAAGGGCGTACCTGGGAAGCCCCCCAGTGCTCTTACGTTCTGTTTACCTTATGAACCCATAGCTTCTTTCTTTTCAGAATTATTCTAGCCAACCAAAACTTTGAGAAATTGTGAAGTAACCCTGCATGGGAAATGTTTTCTGCGTAGGTAACATGCTCCATCTATGGAATGGCCGTGCACGCCATTCTTCAGCAATTTCCAAGCCTGCTCATTCCCTGCAAGAGCATTAGATGTGGTTTTGAAAACAGCAATACATAAGCTCTTTTTCCCTGAGCGATAGAGGCTGTTACAGCAACATTATTCTCAAGCCAAAGGGAAAGGCAGAGGCCAGAGAAAATGAATGAATCAGAAGACACATGAAGAAAAACTACAAGGAAATGTCATCACATCCTTTCAGTCTAAAAGCTGAAAGAACGTTAGCAAGAGATGAGCACTAACAGGTTTGGGGATTTCTTTGCTCATTAAGATACTTCTTCTAGCATCTTTTGTTAAGAAACAGGACAGACAAGAACATGCTTCTTTAACAAACTGTATCAGTTTTTAAAGTGAAACGAGGGAGTTTAGGCTGTATGTTCTTTTAACTGGGAAGCATGACAAAACCATCACAGTTGAAAGAATGTTTAGAGTCTCCTTCCTATTTTAATATTTTTAAGACTCAAGGAAATACAATGTAATTCTTCTCTCGGAAATCAAGACCAGTCGTGTGAAGTAAATTTTCCTTGGCACTTATGAGTACTTCTAAAAAACAGACAACAAAATAAACAAAAAGACCCCCACACCAAAATTTAAATATTCTGTTTTGTGGGAACAGGGAGGTTGAACTGCTATGAATCACTGACACTATAAAGCATGCTCAAAAACCGGCAGAGTTTTCCACTGGCACAGATATGAGGCCAAGAATGCCTGCTGCATCCGTAGCTGCCGGCTCTTATTTTTTCCACAGTTACTTGTCTTTCAGGGGATAGCTTCTATCTTCAGCCTAAAGTATTAAATGAAAGCACTTATTTTTCATATGTGAAAAAGCCGCCTGCCTCTTACATAGCAGTGTAAGAGAAGTCTCTTGTGTTTCAGCAATTAATCGCTCTTAAATAGAAATTAAAACAAAGGAACTAATCACTATATTTTATTAATGGTATTTACCCTGTGAAGCAAACTGAGCTAAAGGCATATTGATTGCTTCCAAAATCCCTAGAATTCAGTTGCTAAATTCCCCACCCAGATGTGATTCCCATTCTTCTCACAATTAGCAAAATAAACAGTGCTATGGTAAATACAATTATTTACTCAACAAAGTGATCAAAATCATTACGCGATTTTTTTTAATTTTTTTTTTTTAGGTCCCAGAGGCAATAAAGTGAAAACATGCTGTGATTTATTTGGGGTACTCTGAATGGTATGTTCTGTGTCAGCAGGCAAGGAAGTAATAGGATCAGGAGAGCAGAGCAGAAATGCAATCACGTCACACTAAATAATCACAAGGCTTTCGGTTTGGGTGGTGTCTTTTAAGGAAAAAAGGTAAACACGATCAGCACAGTAGTGTCAGGGAACGAGGCACAGAGGGAAAACACACGGCACATCATCCTATACAAGCAATTACTGAATCATCTCTATGAGGGGGTGGGGGCCGGAAGACCAACACATCTCATTTATTTTTATGAAATGAGCATGAATCACTCACTGCCATCCCACGTTAAAAAAAAACCTTGAATAATAGGCATGGTTTAATTTAAAGAATATTGTAAAAAAAATATTCCACAAAGCAAATGTTGGAGGAAAAACATCTAAAGAAACAAGATAGTAAAGACTTGCTGCTATTAAAGTAGGACATGTATTCACCCAGTCTTAACCCAGTCCCTCCTGTCTGGCTAAAAGGAAAAGCATCTATAATAAAAAAAAAAAAATTGCATATCTTTTTTCCAAGATATGGCAAGTAAGACACAGCATTCTGTGTTCCCTATGACGTTTTAGGCTATTAGGGGAAATAATGAGCAAAGCTGGAAGTTTCAGCAAATAGCATTCTTCTTTTACCTCCTGGAGCTAGATGTTTTACAGCAGAGCCAGGTCTGGATCAAACAGTTCAGATGAAAAAAGAGCTGGCCCCTACCTCCAAACAGGAGCCCGTGTTTCTTGAGGACTTCGAAGAAATACAGTTAACCGTTTTGTTCCATTTTAATTTTCACAAATCTGGTCTTACTGAAGTTTGAAAAGAGAAAGCTATTTCTGCAGTATTAATGCCTTGGACAGAAGAGAGAGATCCGTTTTCAAATCAAAGCCCTTAATATTCAGCCCCTCAAAATGGATTTTTTTTTTTAATTACAGGAATCAGAAGAAACGGATCTTAATTGTGAAGTACAAACTGAAGCATTTTAAAATTTGTATTGTATTTTAATATGCTGAACTAGCATGCTTAAGCTTTAACTAAAAAAATCCACAGAACACCAATAAAACCATGCCTTCCTACACACCTACACATAAAGAGTCTACTTCAACCTCCCCCAGCACCGTTTCATCCTTTATGCTATCTACGGCAGACTGGCGTCCAAACATATTCAGAAATTTGCATACTGACCATGTTCAGAAGCCAGATACACGTTTTGAAGCACAAAAATGTGTCCTATACAACACCATAAACAGCAGCTTCTAGCCAAACTGCGATGTTGCTAATGAATGCCCGCTTCAAAACATGATGTAAAGCACTCTTAGATATTACCACTTCTAGCGGCACTCTTAGTTTAGTCAGACAACAAACTTCCTGTGATGAAGGGCAAGAACTTTTTGTGCAAAAGGCAGAAACACTATTAAAATTATATTAAAAAGCCAAAAAAGACCAGGTTTTCAGGATTTGGGGGGTGGGGAGGGGTGTAGGGCATGGGGTGTCCACAGAAGTGCCATTATTATCCAGAGTATCAACTACACGAAATGACTGAATATGAATAGAGAAGAAGGTTGGGGGTGAAGAACAGATCTCTCTCCCGAGGTAAAAATACCAATATAACTAATAGAATAGGCAATTCAAGTATAATAGTAATATCTCAATTAGCCAGCAATAAGGAGTTACATGTAAGAAGTCTCACAACAGCATTCAACTTCCAAGTCACTGCGAGTCAAAACTACAAGTTACAGAGAAGTATTGTCAAAAAATAATGTCAAACTGCACAAGGAACGCTTCTCAGAACACTACAAAACCTAGATTTGTTAGATTCATCATTATCGGAAGAAACAACATACAGAGGCAAAAGTTTAGTCAACAAGTTACATGGTGACAAAGAACTCCTCCTCTTTTCTTTTTCCTCTTGCTGCCAATTGTCCGCCTACTCAATTTTATTAACAGAGGGTGGAAACAGCCCAAGCTAGAATTTTCTAGCACAAGTGACACCATGTGAAGGTGCGTAGAACATCTCTTCAAGGTTTTTCCAACCCCGCACTCAAAGGAACCAGCTCAGAAACCAACACACAGGCAGAGATAATATTTATTACATTAATTCCTGTTCAGCACACAAAGGTATTTGTGTGTGTTGTTCCCAAGCGAAAAGATGAACGTACTGAGTCACTTAAACCAGATTTCTGAACTTTCTTTAAACATACTGGGAAGTGGAAAACTTCAAGAGGTACCTGCAAGTACGAGCAAGGTCAAAAAAGACAGTGTTGGGGTGGGTCTAAGACAGTGTTTGAGGACATCTGATGGAGGACAAATAGTCCTTCCTTTCAGGTATGAAACATACCTGCCAAATCAGGGAACAAAAGAATACCGCTGAAATGTGAGAAGTACCACAGAGAAAGAAAGTTTGTTCAATTACATTACAAAAAGAAATAGTATCACAAAGTCAACGTAGACTGCAGTTAATAGATACGGGCTTATATCAGGCCTAGCATTCAGTGCAGAATGGATATAGGGAACATTTCTTAAAAACGTGAATGTAAACACAAACTTTTATCAGAAATATAAAACACAAGGACAAAGTTTTGCCAAGGTCATACAAAAAACGATCTGCATTACTCAAATTTGGTCTGACCTAGCAGCCAAGGAGGATGGCACTTTGTTCCAAAAAAATCATTGTCTTTAAAAAAAAAAAAAAACCCACAACAAAACAAACAAACACAAATTCCACCTGCAAAATACTAGGTTCAGAAAAAGAGAATTCACCTTTCCGTAGGAGCTGTTTCCACACTGCAGCCTACAAATAATCAATATTGCATATTCCTAGAGAAAAATTGTGCTTTGTTTCAGAGGGACCTTAATGTGACCATTACATCAGGTAATCGCATGCTGCCTCATACCTACAACCTCCCCAAAACACACAAGTATTTCCAGTATATCAACAGGGATATTTTTTTTTTCCCCAAATCTCCATGTTTTGAAGCTAATACAGTAATACTAATCAAATATTCTGTAATGATATTCACAAGGAAAGCAGCTAACACAAAGACGAACTTCTGAAGAATGAAGAATGCCATTGGGGGGGGGGGTGTCAAAACTCTTCAGCTGAATTTCTCTTCTTTCCTTGCGTTAGGAGAGAAAAGGAAACTCTCGACTCATTCAACCAAACTCTGATTTTAGCTCTTTAGACATCTCCTACTGCAGAATGACAAAACATGATTGAGTTTTTGTTTTATAGCAAGTGTTTTTTGCTTTTTCCTCCACTTTCAACACATTAAAAAAGTAAACAAAAACATCTGGACATACAGAATCTAACTGTTCGCTGATTTATCAGACTTTACAATCCAGAGTATAAATATTATCAGACACAATTTAGAACATTAACGCTTAAGTTGGGCCTTTTTGATCTCATTTTCTAAGAGGACGGGGTTTCTGTGATCGCACTGTTGGCTTGCCTACCTGGTATGTCTGACATTGTCCCCTTAGTTGCCTCCCACCTCTGTACTCCCATAGTTCTTAAACCACAGCTTCACCTCAGTTAGTGGCCAACGGGGAAAACAGGCCAAGTTACTGCTCCACCCAGGGCAAAAGGGAGGTGAAATTCAGTTTGCACACATTTTGAGGGACAGGGCTAGCCTATCGAACAGCATGAGAGCCCCAGCCAGCCGAACCCCTCTGAACCAGTGCCCCAGGTGCTGCCTCCTCCTCAAGACAAAAGACAGCAGATCCCATCCACGCGCAGCAGGGGCATTGTGGCGTTGGGGTGGACATCAGGGCTGCAGTAGAGAAGCAATTATATACCATATGGTGGACACTGGATGCACTGGGATGGGACTGTGGCCACAGAGCATAAATCCTAGGCTACATTTCACTGTTCAGAGAATCTACTGTAATTTATGGTAATTCTTAAGGGTATGCATATTTCCAAATCAAGAATACAGGAGCAGAAGAAACTAAGATGATTTCTGGGACAATGCCAGAAAAGCAGGGAGAAAGATACAAGTTCTACAATAGTGGTGGTTTTCCTATTGAAGATTGGGGTTTGTTTAGCTCTTAGGGAAAAATGACTTTCACATTTCTTTATCTTTGCTGCAGAACAAGAACTCAAGAACATCTAGGGTGTTAATGGGTACATGCTATTTTTCTATGACCAGTTAATAACGCCTGCACAGCTAACATGGACTGGAAGTCAAAGGTAACACACCCAACTACAAAACATGATGCGACTAATCATATTTCTTCCATTGTGACAAGTTCTGAACACAATTTGAAAATGACAAGCACTTTAAGAAGTGACCCAACATCATTTAAAACCAACCTTCTAAAGTGGTGCTAGACGAGTATTTCGAACCCAAGAAGCTATCTTAAAAAGGATTTCTGCTGCTTTTTTCATACCGCATGTAATCAGGGATGTAAAATAACGCAGTGAAATATGGCATTAGCAAAGTCACTCCTCCTGTCCCCAGGCCAGTCAGGACTCAGTCCAGCTTTATGAACAGTTTGCACAGAAGACAAATGAATGTGATTATCACATTCAACACGCTTACCTCCCATCCAAAGTTTGTTTCCTTTAATGTGCTCCTTTGTACTGTCATATAGGGTCCAAATCTTTCCCCAGCTTCAATCTTCTTTTTGGCCCAAATCCCTAGCCCTGCCCCTGGAATCGAAGATTCTCTGAGTTCAAAATCTGGTGGGATTGGAATGTCATCAGGAATGTAGACAGGAGCTTCATAAGGTGAGCCCTCCTTGGGAGTGAAGTCCTCACTGGTGGGAAAGGGTGATGGAGGTCCGACAGGAATGGGGGACATAATACTGTCCTCTGTTTCCTCCTCTGCACTTTCGCCAGCAAGGAGATCAGGGTCGGTCTCGTACATATTATTTACAATCTCGCTGTCACCTAAAAGGGGAAACAGCAGAACAAAACACACTGAAATACTCACGTGAACATTAGTTAATCTCTTCTTGGGACAAAGTTTCATAAAGCCTAGTTCGCATGCTTTAAGGATAAAAGTAGTGGCAGAAAAAAAGGTAAACCTCACCTACAGAACTCAGGTAGAACTGAGGTATTCATACTGGCTGCACAATATGCAGTGCTACTGAAGGATGAGATGGAAGCTAATTGCAGGCCTGTCATGTTATACTGGATTGGCATTACTGTAGCAGTTGTCTTTCAATAGTGGAAAGAGGGAAGAAAACACAGAAGAGGTGTCCGAGGTTCCCTATAACCATTTATTGTTTTAACTGGCTCAGTATATTTTGTAGAGGAAATAAAAGGGAAAGGTAAAATCCGACTTAAGTTTGGCAAGAACTGTTTGCCTAGTGTTTGGGTTTCGGGGGTTCAACGCGTCACACAACAGAAGCCGTGGCGGATGTGACCTTCCAGCTGCATCTCAGCAACGCACCCATTCAGGTGTAACAAAAGCATCACGAGTTTGTACTACTGCTTTAAGACTAACGTGTCCTACGTGCTTCAACAGTGAGCATTTTAAGCTACACTTTCAACTGCGGTACAGATACTGCTCCGCTGACCTCCACAGGACGGGGATCTGGTTTGCAGTAGTGTACAACGGTCAAAGAGAAAGCTAGGGAGAAGCTGTACGCTTTCTTCTGTTCCACACAACATCTCATCAACTAGACAGAAGCAGATTAACCCAAGTAGTATTATAACATTATTCTTTAAAAAGAAACCCAAGCGCTTAAAAACATGGGCCTAAAATGCTTATTTAATTTCATACTATTCAGGATGCAAGAATTTCAGAGAGGAGTCACTATTTCTTTCTTTTTTTAAAATAACGATTTGTGTGGTCTTTCCACAAAAGCATCAGCAGAACTGCAGCTGTTTTTCCTATGCCTCAACTTTTTCAGTTGTGTAGGGTAGTACGAAAAAAAAATACCACACACCTAAGAAGATCTGAACGGGATGTATGTAGGAGTTGACATTACTAGCCAGAATTGATAACTGCATCCAGTTAGGAATACCATGTCAAATTTTTCATGCTTAGCACCTTCAGTATAATTGCAGAACCATTCAGCTCAGTGCCTACCAAAGACTGGGAATCATGTCAGTCTGGAGGATGGGAAGGGATCGTGTGTGTTTGTGTGTGATTGGGGAAAACAAACACCCCCACCTCCACCCCCAAAGTAAATACCCTTAATCATGTAAGGATTTTTAAGCTTCATTTTCCAGCAACAAATTATCACACTTCAGAGAATTACAAGTCAATTCAATTATTAAAACTGTAACAACATGCATCTATTTTCTCTTTCAATATTGGCTTGTGCAAGCTAAAAATATTCTTCAAACATCCCTTCCTCTTCCATCACTTGCCAAAAACAAATAATCTGAGAGATGTTTACCAGAATGCACTGAAAGAAAAGTAAATAAGAAAAAAGTCTGCGAACATAGGAGTTGACTAAGAAGTTTTCAGAAAAATACTTTTAACCGGAAAATGATAGTATCCAAAATGCTTCATTCAGACACACATTTCAGTGATTTCACGGCAGAATTCTGCTTGCTGGGTGCAGTTCTGCTAAGAAACTGCCACATTTCCTCCAAATTCATTTATGGATCAACCAAAGAGGCCAATCTTTTGAGGCAGCCTTGCCGTAAGGACTATTAGGGCTTCCTACAGCTATTCCCTGCTGTACAGATGGGATTCCGCAAGTCTCCCAGACCTGTAGTTCTAACAGGGACTTGGCCACATTTCCACATCAGGAGCCTGGATAACACAGCTGGAGCTCCACTTTGGCTCTTCCCGCTCTGTCACAGGGCCAGTAAACGCAGGGGATCAGAGCTGAGCGGATGTCAGATCTCAGAACCCAGGAATACACTTCATTTTTCTATTTCCAGAACCAAACACTCCAATAATTTCAAAATTAATTTGTCCTCTTTCCTCCTTTGCTTTCCTAACCACACAGAGTTTTGAAATTTAAGTCTTTTGATTACAAAATTAATATGATTTTTAAATTATTTTTAACAAAATTCCCCAGAGACAGAAAACCCTGGGTTTTGACCAATTCTCCCTTGGACTTGTGTGAAATTCCCACAGTCAAACCACTTTCTGATGTACTTGTATCTGGAATACGCTTATTCTTATGAGATGCAGTATCTGTGATACTACTGCTGAAAGCTCCTATTCAGCCCTGCTTAGAAGAGAGCTCCTTCTTCAAAGAACTTACACAGAGACAGAAGGAGAAGCAGCTTATAGAGTCTTACAGAGGAGACACGCAGCCAGAGAGAGAATAAACAGGTTGCTAACAGAGTTGGACAATGAACCCCGGGTCTTAGCCGATCACCTTCGTAAGGAGAGCATCCTGCTCCTCACTCCAAAAGTAGAACAGAAAGAGACTTCAGTCGGCCAGGCTGCCATTACAGTTCCTGTCTGAAGAAAGCACCTTCACCAGAACTTCCAACCTCACAAACACCTGTATTAACTATGAACGGAGGCAATTCTTTTTTCCCAGTAAGTGGACAAACCCAGCGCAGGGTAATTCTGCCCCTCTGCTGTGCTCTGGTGAGGCCCCCCCTGCAGTGCTGCCTCCGGCTCTGAGGCCCCCAACGCAGGAAGGACGTGGACCTGCTGGAGTGAGTCCAGAGGAGGCAACGAAGATGACGGGAGGGCTGGAGTCCCTCTGCTGTGAGGACAGGCTGAGAGTTGGGGTTGTTCAGCCTGGAGAAGAGAAGGCTCCAGGGAGACCTTGTTGTGGCCTTTCAGTACTTAAAGGGGGCCTACAGGAAAGACGGGGACAAACTTTTTAGCAGGGCCTGTTGCGATAGGATGAGGGGTAATGGCTTTAAAGTAAAAGAAGGAAGATTTAGACTAGATATAAGGAAGAAATTTTTTACACTGAGCGGGGTGAAACCCTGGCCCAGGTTGCCCAGAGAAGTGGTGGATGCCCCATCCCTGGAAACATTCCAGGTGAGGTTGGACGGGGCTCTGAGCAACCTGATGTAGTTGAAGATGTCCCTGCTCATGGCAGGGAGGTTGGACTAGGTGGCCTTTAAAGTCCCCTTCCAACTCAAACTATTCTACGATGCCGTAATTTGTAGAAGCATCTCCATAGTTTGCCATCCAAACACAGGCCTACAGTCACTGCGAACCAGGCTTCAGTTACGACACAAGTGCTCCCAATCAGTCTCTCCTACCGCGTTGGAAGGCCAAGAACCTGAGTTCTTTTTAAGACTCCAAAAATATGCTAGACAATAGTACATTATTTACATTTATGAAATCTTGAAATTCTTTGGTATTTTAAGGTTTGATGTTAGAGGTTCATAATTGTAATGATAATTTTGAAACATTCCTTGAGCAGCTAAAAGAAGCAATTCAGAGGTGAAGAGAAAAAACTATCCAAGCCGCTGTCTTAAACAGAACCAAAACCAAACCCCACATCGCTAGTTTCTTTTATCCACTGCAGCATCTGCATTCTGACCATAAAACCTTGATGACTGTGACTTCCCAAACCGAGCTGGTCTGCTGCACTAGAGAGCTCCTACACAGCGATGCAGAGATGTATCGTAAACAAACCAAAAGATTTGCAAATAGATACGTCATTGATAGATTTTAAGGACAGAAAAGAGGATTTGTGGTAAATCCATATGACCTCCTGCATTAGACCACAGGACTCCTCTGAATTATTTCCATCTTCAAGATCAAAAGGTGGTACAAAGCTTATCTTTTAGGCTGAAAAAAAAACAACCCTACTTAAAGATTTTCCAGCAATGGCCAACAAGCCTTGGTACACTGCTCCACCGTTACACTGCACTACTACACTTTTGCCCAGTAGTGGTTACTGTTAAGAAAAAAGGGCTTGTACACCACCATACACACACGCACACACAGAGCGCACACGGTTCGACAGCAAGTGCTAATGGAGGAATTATAAACCCCTTTGTCTCCTCTCTCCCTGGCAAGCACTCTGCCTCCTTTTTACCTCCCGCATTCAACATCTCTCCCTTTTCAATTTTTGAGGATGTCACCTCTTAACCTCTTGAATGAGCTACATAGGATAGAATATCTTTCACTGAAATGTGTGTTTTCAGCCCTTTAAAGACTCCTGACTGAACCATCTGTGGTTTTTCAACAACTTTTTTGAACTATCTATATTAGAACTGGCTAGAGGATTCCAGGATCATCCAAGTGAGTGCTAAATCCAGGGAGAAATTTTTCAAAGGAACTCCACTGAGGACAACAGACTTAATCTTTGGGATGCATTTACCTCTTCAGATTGTTAGTACTAAACAGGGCCTTTTACAGATTTTACTAACTTTATCATACAAAATATAATCCTTTAACATCATACAATGTACTTAAGTGAACAGTTATTCAGGCCTCATAAACTATTTAAACAGAGTTATCAGAATTGTGCTCATCTCATATCCAATATCTGAAAAATGATATACATATACATTTAGTTCCAACTTCCCAGTGCACAAAGCCCATTAATGAAATTTCACTCTGACTAAAAAAAAACATTTTCACTATAATGATTTGAGATTAAGAAGAAAGTAAGTTTCAGAAGTCTTCTCTGAAAGCTACTAGGAAATAAAAGAGTAATTACTATGTATCTTCAAAGTTTTTGCCACATTAATTGGAGTGCTCGATAGCATATTAGAATACTCTATTTGAATTAAATGCGATGAACTGATATTCATGTGCCTCATATCAAACTGAAGCAGAATTTATGTTACTTCAGGGGGTTTAGCTGGCAAGAAAACTGTAGTTGGGTAAAATGCTAATGTTCCAAAATACCAGTCAGTAAGAAAATTAAGATTCATTGTCTAAAGCAAAAATGGTTGGCGTGACATTGCATTTATTCAAAGTTAGTTGCAGCTACACCATGATCCATCCATAGTTAATAATCACAAATTAATCTCAATTAACAAAAATACAAGTATTCCCATTAGCTACTGCATCAGCTTTCTAGCCTACAACTTCACCCATTAATTGAAACTCAGCGTGGATTATCATTTCCTTCCAATTCTGTACTTCACAGAGCAAAAACATGTTTGTTAGTACCCAGCTTTTTCAACACTAAATAATAGATACCCTATCTGTTGAAAAGGAAAGCATCTCAAGGAATTGCTAACAGTGCTTGCTCATGCACCCAAATATTATTCTAACAGGGAGGTCTCAGAGGAGAACCTCCAAAAAAGGCACACTGAAATGCAGAATCAGATTTAGTAGAGGGAACGATGCAAAAGAAGCGGCAAGCAAGCGAGATGGATGAATAAACTGACTTGGAAAACGGCAAGCTTTGAGCAGGTTACCGGCACTGACCAAAGAATCAGCTGAGCTTCCCAGTTACAATTTCTGGAACAAAACTAGTATAGAGATGGTCTAATTGATTAATTTAATGTTACATAATTTTCACCAGTCAGAAAATTACACATAGACTGAACAGCTGCTCCTGATCAAAAAAATGAGCGACACCCAAAGTAATTCTCAAGCACTCCCACCAGACTAGTGCGATCTGGAAGCACCTTTCAGTAGGCCCAGGCATTTCAGAGCATGAACTCTTACTACGAAGAGTCGACAGAGCTACGGTAGGCAAAGAAAGATTCAGGGTAAATAAGCCGAGCACCAGGCCTTATATATACAGACCACAGTTATATACAGAAGTATATAGTATTCAAGGGCAGTTCTCTGGATGTGGCCTGTCTCACGCTCTAGAGGTGCCAAGGCATCCCTGCCGACCAGGTCCCACAAGAACACGCCTGTGATGATGCCGAACATCAGTATGAACATGAAACACGCGTGAGAAACAAGTTACACAACCAGTTCTGAACACGCTAAAGCAAAAAAAAAAAAAAAAAAGGAGGGGGGAAAAAAAGCAAGTCCCAGGGAGCCTGAAATACATATGAGATAGGAAGCTTAAGAGTGAAAACTCTAGACTCGGAGAGTAATAATGTTTGGGGATTTTTCCAAGAGGAGTCAATTGCTAAGCTACAACATTCATATGTAACGAAAGCGGAGCTTTTTTTTCATCCAAAAAGGAAAAAAAAGGGGGGAGGGTAACAGATGAAGGGGAAAAGAAAAACACATTTGTCATACAATACAAGTAGTTGAAGTATTTTGGGAACAGATTTGCCATCTCTCAATTAAACATGAGGCAGCATGACTGTGCTTTCATTGCACAGTAGTTTCCACTATGATAACAAGTCCAACAACCGCCTCATTGTGGACCACGCAGAAATGAGAGGGACTCCCACAGTGCATATTAATGACTGACCTCTGATGTAATCGGGGGGGAAACAGCACCCAACAAAAATTACAGTTTTCACTGCAGCATGGCAGACAGTTCTTGCTGCCAAATAGAAACCATCAGGGAAGAATAGCTGAAAAAGCAAGGCTCGACTTAAGGTATACATACTACATCTCTTCTGTATCCTCAGAATACACCTTCTGTGTGAAAGACACATCTCCTCCTCTTTTTTTTTTTGATGCCTAATAAAGATTTTCCTGAGTTCATGCCTAAGAAACCTGGTGGCAGACTTTACTAAAGAAGAGGATTTTGATTCCTCTGCCAACATTTTTTTGCTCCAGCTTTTGAGAAATACAGAGAACTCCCTGCTACAGCTTACAAATGTTTCCTCTGCTAAAAAGTGCAACCCTCCTTATTCAAACACGTCGCCAGAAACAAGCTTTCATAAGTATGATATACTCCATAATCCTGAAAATACTTGTGGTTGCTGTAAATGTTTTCTCTCCTAGTATTAGCAAGTCAAATTATTTTCTACTCTATGATTAGCCTCTTTTGCACTTAAGAAACAGGAATTCCAACTGAGTTGAAAAGCAAAACTAGGTTTATTGGAGCACGACCTGTGAAAATTTTCAAATGATACACGTAAAGTATAAAGACGCCTCGCTACTGAACGCTGTTAATTTAATTTCTTCTATGGGACAATCAGGCCAGGTCTGATTAAATTTTAATTTATTCTGAAGCTGAACCCACATCTGACTGACCTCATATTTCAAGAGAAATCATGAAACACAGGTAATCTTTTGCTTCTGCCTTTTCAGTTGCTAAAATCAGTTACCAAGGACTGGCAACAGACATGAAACGACAATGAAACAGCACATTTTCACGTCACGATAGCTCTGACACAAGAGATACCATATGGCATCTGTGTGAGCAGAATCACCAAATAGGTATATGCGTGCACGTGGGGTTTGTCAGCACAATCAGATATTTAAATCAATAGCTTTTAAGTATTATTTCTCAACTGCCAGGGCTGTCAGAGAAAACCAGAGCCCTTCCTGTACCTGTGGCTCCTTTTGGGCACTGCCCAGCAGAGCCGGTCGGACAGACCGGGCACCGGGCCTGTACTTGCCCAGTGGCCGCAGGAGGCAGCGGCGTTTGGACGGCAGAGCTCCATGTCCGCCCTTCCTTCCAGCTGACCCTGCCTTGTCCAGAACAGCATCCCGGCACAACTGCAGGCAGCCTGCCTTCCGAGCCCAGCACTAAAGTGGTAACTCCTGCTGCGAAAGGGCTTCCAGAGATACTAGGTGGATTTCACCAAAACATGCGGATGGGCTAGCAGATCTTCTCCACAGGCCATGTTTATTCCAGGGATTTTAGGCAAATTCAGCAGCCGGGGTTTAATTTTGATTAGAGCGGAAGCATCTGCAACAAGTCCATCTACTTGCACTACTTCTTCAGTATCGATTAAACCTCCTTAATTTCCGGTTACCGCATTGCCGGTATGTCTCTAATCACAGCACTGCAGAATCTTCTGGACTGCCCTCAGTGCATATTGCACCGTTCATCAACCTCAGTGCTCCGCTCAGCATTAGTCTACATGTAACACAACCGCTTAAAAAAAACAAAACAAAACAAAACAAAAAAAAACCAAGCAGAGAACATCCTGTTGTTTAGGAAGAATCTTGAGTTCCACTGAGTTCCATCAGAAATCAGCTGGCGGCTATTTGAGAGCTGTACGTGGGATGTGGCCATTCACTGATGACAACCATGCTGTCCTACATCTGCCCCTCTTCTAATGGCAAGTATTTCAATGCTCTGGAATGTCTGGTTATGTGAAAAGCTGTACAGAAATACAACTTGACCTTATTGTTATTGTCATGAAACTAAAATTAGTCCTTCAAAGCTCACTAGCAAAATTACTGAATAAAAAGACCCATTGAAAGGTTGTTTCCACAGATAATCAGATATGGGCATAGGCTTAAAATCTGTGTGACACCAATGAGGTTCTTGCAACAATGAGAGTGATGCTTTAGTATTGGTAGAGACCTCATGAATAATCTATTTAGCAGCTGTAATGAAAGAAAAAGAAAGTCTGATGTTAAAGGAAATGGTGGTAAAAGAAACAATGCATTAGATTTTGGGTGGGGTTTTTGTAGGTCTTGTATTTGTTTAATATGTGTATTAATATTATTATTATTCTATAATATACAGTTCTGCTAAGGAAATATCTACTTATCTGAAATGACTAAGCATCTTCTACATTCACAGACTTTGCAAAAAACATCTCCAGCACCTTCGCTAGGGTCACTTACAGAACGCACCACGAACAAATTAATATCGGGCAACCAATGTCGGATCAGTAAGCACAATCTGCCTTGAATTTCACTGACCTCGAAATAAATATAAAACTGGGCCCGATCCTACATTCCTTCTGTCCTCAGAACTCCCATCGAGAGCAATGGAAATATCAAGAGCAAAGAGAACACTGGACTGAGCCCATAACGCTTTTGTCATACTCCATGGCACCGTGCTGTTGGCTGACACTGGGTGACTTTCCACACTCAAATCTGGCAGACAGCTCCAGAACGGGATGTTCACAGAAAACAGCTCATTTTCACTTGTGCATAAAACAACAACAGGCTGAAGTCCACAATGCTGCCAGGTCAGGGGATGCTCTTGTCTCATATGTATTAATACAACATATGTGTAAAAATCAGGTATTTTCATTTTCTAAACAACAAGGAGAAGAATTACCGGCACCCACTGAACTCATACTTTACCTCAGAGGCTAACCTGGAATCTCAGGCCCAAGAAAAGAATTTGAGGAAAACAGTAGAAAATACAAATATGCACACAGAGTTGTGACTTTGTAGCCAAGACTGAAACAACACAGTGGTAGATTGACAGACTCTTTTTCCTTAGGGATTAATTGGTTGTTGAAAGTTGGGTTTTTTTACTTAATTATTCAAACTTTGCAACTCATTCCCAGCTGTAAGTTTAGAAATGCATACAGGTATTAAAACCGTAGAATTGTCTAGAACTGTTTGTTATTGGGCTATTATAATATAAAAGGTATAATTAGAAAAATACCCCCTAGGCCAGGACTTCTCCGGGATTCATTTCCATTCTTCTGACTCTAGAGGAAGAGCAGCGGCTGACCTTAAACGTCTTTTCCAACCCAAAGAGGGATGTTGCCACCACCTTTACAACCCCACGGAACGTATGGAGGTTCCTGCACTGTATGGATTTTCCTTTAGAAACATTCCCCAGGGAAGAAAACAAAACAATCAAACAAAAAAAAAAAATCCAGATACAGTGTTATGTTAGAAAGAAGGCATGGAATACTTCACACCTCCAGAAAACAAGACTACCTACATTTTTAAGTATGGGGTGAAAGGATTCTGTCTCTATTTGCTGTACACTCAGTATGTTTCATCTGCAAAAATAAAGTCATTTTTATGACTGATTTGTAGACCAGCAGAGCTGGAACAAATCATCAACATTACAGCCTAAATCAGCCAAGAGTGCAAATACTTACATTAAGCAAGCGTGCGCTTAACCACTGCCAACAACTGACAGGGTTCATTACCCTTGAATATCGTGCTGCCCATCTATAATTTACTTCAGGTAGATTACAAGTACCTATCCTATACCCTGCCTTACTCCATTCGGAATTCTGCATGAACCTCACTCCCCGCGCTCCCACTTCGTCCTGAACAGGGCGGAAAGCTGACAGCCAGGCGCAGACCAAAACTTTGAAGACACATCTATAAATCACAAAGGCCACTGGAAAGCACCAAGCAGCACCCACCCAAACAGTGACTTCCGAACAGTGAATGATCTCAGTGATCAGATTGCCACCTGATGGCCACAGCTGAAATACAATAGAAAATGAGAAACCTAGTCCCTACTTGGACTGAATCTGTCCGGCCTTGGTTACAAAGCCTGATTTCCACAGATTTCAAGCACTTTGCAGCACCAGGAACTGGCAGTCCCTCTCACACGGGCTCACGTTCTTCAGGAAGCAGGTCTTCTGCAGCATGTTCTGCAAATGGCAGCATCAGAATAAAAAAGTCAAGGTGTCCAACACAATCCTCAAAAAGACTCCACCATACAGCTCATCTAGGAATGGTTTCCCAGTCACCCTACGGGTGAAGGTAACCAACTGTTGGCAAGACAGTTCATCTACCAAGGCACGTTTCCCTCAACACACAGGGAGTCTTCAGACTAAAGAAAAGAACAGCCGGTATTAGTAACACTTCAAAGAGTTTCCATACGTTAGCCAAAGACCTAAAATTCAGTGCAAGACCATCTCTGGAAGCTCGTCTAAAATATTTGGGTTTCCTTCTGCCAGAAAGGATGCAAATTAGTGCCAAAACCATGGTGACAAGAATTATTCTTTCATTAAGCACGGGACTAAAGCATTAAATGCCTCATGGCCATACAAAAAATGGCTTTTCCTCCATCCACAGACAACATTCATTTAATTTTAATGGCTGTAAAGAAAAGACAATAAAGAATAAGTTGCTTAAGATTCTTGAGCCTGTCACACAATTTCTTCCTCCCATTCATCGCAAGAACCACTCTCCTCCATCTAAGCGGTACTGGTTAAGTATCTACAGGATTTGCTGGTGGATGCTGGTCAGAAAGCAACATATCCAGCAACCGAAACAGAAACTGGCACAGAGCAACCTCCCGCACACCCGTGTGGGCCAGCACTCCGCACGGGTCTCAGACTACGGAGCAATGCTCCAAAAGGTTTTCCACGCAACTCTAACTGCCACAGGAGGAAAAGTAAATTCTGCTTTAAATGAACATTTAGAAATGTCTTTTTTCCTCTTCCATTCACTCATGAAAACCCTTCATCTTCACATGTTTTACAGTTGAAAAAAAGACTTGGGCAATAAATGTCCAGGGAGAGAAGTGGTCACAAATGGGATGTGGTCCTGCCAACGTGCCACCATGCCACAGGAGTGCCACACAGCCTGTTTCAGCCTTTGAGAAGTTATACTCCTAATACAGTCCTTTACTTAATTTTTTTAGTTTAACGGGCAATTCTGCTAAAACTTGCTGTGATTTTGCATATTTTTTCCTCCATAGATGCTGAAATGTTCCATTTCTAGAAATAACCAGCTTGAAATAATATTTTTCTTCCTTTCAGTTATCTCTGATTTCCCCCCACCCTAAATCCTGGGCCTTGAATAACAGATGACACTAACACATAAAGCACACAAGATATTTTTCTCAGTGAAGTAAGCCTGTTTCTTCTTCAGAACATACCCATAGGTTTTCACAGGCTCCCTGACTTTATTATGTGAAAGCACCCAAAATGCTACACAATTTTAAAAGGAACTAGAGCATCAAAATGGTTCCAGGTGAAGATCTGGTATTTCGTATTCCCTGCTCAAGATGCGGCGGTCGCACAGTTGCGATAGGTAAGCCACAAGCTGCTGGCTTTGTTCCAACTGGCAAACCAGCCGGCTAAATTCCACTGAATAGGTGTGCGTATAAAATTCAGATTCAGCTAACCTCAGCTCATTTGAGTACGCAGTCAGATCTGAGCCGATACCACAACACACCCTTCTCACCCAGCTCCAGCAGACATCCAAACTCCAGCTCTCTCACCTTGCTGGTCTCTATTTTCCCTTAAAACACTGTAATTGTATTTTACTTACACACTACGAAGCACAGTATTTCAGGAATGCTCAAGAAGCAAGAAGATGTATAAGGGATCCTGGAAATCAGTGGTCAGGTACCGCAGTCCTGACAGACCCAGCTGTTCAAAAATCTGATTGCCAAGCTCACTGTAACTCAGGAACTTCACTTCTTGGTAATTAACACCTGTTCTGACAAAGCCATGCAAATTACCCCATCCCAAAACACGTGCATTTGCAGGACTACTCATGGAAATTTTTATTTACACGTCATTGAAATGAAGTCCAAAGGAGACGCAGGTTTTAAGGCATCTCCTGTGTAACGCTGCAGAAAAAGGCAAGCTATGCGCGCTTCTCAGCACGGGAAACTTTCAGTTACTGCTGTATTCGAGCGTCCTTGTCTATTGTTCAAATTACTCCGTCTTTGCGATTGGTGTTTAAGGACATAATACGGGAAACTTCCCTGAACCTCTGTCAGATGCAGAACTGCCGCAGGATACATTAAAAAAACAATTTAGTCCTGGAGAATACTAAGAACTGCAGAGTTGTTCAGAGATGGAGACAGTGAGGGATGAGGCAGGACGAACGAAAAGGAAAAGGACTATGATAAAAACTAAAGTTTGCAAACATAACGCCTTTTCCATGTTTAATTTTTATATTCATTTTTCAAGTTTCATATTTACGGTCTGTTTTGTCTTGATTGTAATTATATCTCAAAGCAGATTCAAGTCCTTTTACTAAAAAGAAACAGAAAACAACTTACATCAGAAGTGAGCTGTAAGGACAGATAATGCCCGAGTACAGAGAAGGAGAGTTAATTGGGTGTATTTTTTAATAAACGTTCTAAAAAATCAGTTCCTTCAGAACTTGGCTGCAAGAAGAACAGGTATTAAGGATTTAAAGTGCCTTTAGTTTTAAGTAAAAAATCAAGTGTTTTCTTTTATTAAGGGATTTCTGCTGGCAGAAATGAAGAATAAAGCTTGAAACAGTACTTCAATGTGTTCCTTAATACACATTTTCCTCTAGTAAAACCAGCAGGGAAAGTGTCCAAATTACTCTCCACTAAATGCCAGTATTATATTTCCAGTAAAAGTCTAGTTCAACCAGGCATCAAAAATATTTCCACGTAAGGTCCTTTTAGAATCAAACTCTTAAGAGAATGTTGTTGTCCATAACTACACCTCACCTGATGTCTCAGTGTCCAGTATTTTGTTTAATATTTGAATTGAAGATGACATTTCTACAAATTGTGCTCTGTTAAAAAATTAATTCAATGCATATTTGGATGCAGCAGATAAAGTAGGTTCTTTTAAGCAAAAAAAGCTCTACTACCTTATTATTAAAGCCACTGGAAAAAATATTAGCCTTTGGGATTTCTGTCTCTAAACTATTTACAACATAATAGCTCCAATGAAGCGTCACAAGAAATGTACAGTGTATTACACATACAGTCGTAACAAACATTTCTGAAGAATCTATAGAAATAACACAACAGAAAGAAAATCTGCAAAGGAAGAGATGAAAGCCTAAAGAAAAGGCTCCACTTCGTAAAGAAAAATCGTAATTGCTTTTCAGTGGTTTGCTTATTTTTGCTACAAAATACCTCCCCTTTAAAAATCTATAAAACTATAGAAACGCTCCAATTCTACAAAAATTTCTTTGCTGGAAATGCAGTAAAGTGGAACTTTAAAAATGACTGCAAGATAAATTCTCCGCTAAGAGAAATGTTACCTATTTAGAATAAATAAATAAATGCAGTTAGACTAGCTCTCCAAAAACTAACAAATGATGCTGGATATTTCTCTCAGTCCTGGATGTCAAACCATAGAACAAGAATAAAGCATTTGTAAGTCTCCAAAAGGAGACCTTGCAATTGGAATTCACATCTTTGCCAAGTGAAAGCTTTTCGGCTGTTGTCACCGTCTCATTGTCATTCTACTCACTGTGGGTTCCCCAGGGTCCAGAACAGGAGTCCTGGCATTATTAACATAGCAGATTAATAGCAGTGGGAAAAGACATTTTCACAAACGTGCGAAATATTAATATTAATCGATAACAATTTATATTTCCTAACGTGAGCCAGACAAACATACCCCAGGCATGGAGGAGAGGAGGGAGGGCAGAGCGAGGAAAGGGACAGTGTCCACAGACTATACAGAATAAAAGGGAATCAGTGAATCAATGCAGGACAGAGGACTGAGCCGTGAGGTGGGTGTCAAAAGCAGAGCTCTATTTTCAGAGGCACAGAGGCACACATTTTAATGCCACAATATAAGTTGGACTTTCCATCTCTGGCCAAAAAAATTCCAGCGAAGCTCACCGATTTTATACCGTGTAATAAACAGCAGAGCTCTGCAAAAACGGGGAAAAACTGCTTCATACTGTCAGCACCCTGAGTAACGCTGTACTCTGAAAACCGTATTTTCCTCAATACTCATAGCACTGTATAGATTTTATTTTTTTTTTAAATCCAGATCTGCACAAATTTACCAGATTTCTAAATTAGTATTTCAAGTCTGCCCTGTACTCAGGGTATTTTCTACCACCTACCCCTTCTATTTTAAAGCCAAAAAAAAAAAAAATCTGTAAAACTTGTTGCATTTTTTCTAATGGATCAGCCCAGTCAAGTTTTTAAAATTCAATGTTTGAAAGTCTTTATCATTCTCACATACTTTTGTTATGCATAGCAGAAGTAGAATGCACGGTCCTATTGCTAAAGAGGTTCCCAGATTATCCACCGCACAACGTCTCCGTTGGTTAAACCACATCAAACCATCCCAGCTCAAGACCACTTAGCAGAACATAAATCCCACTCGGTCACAGAGGTGAGTCCTCCTACAGCTGTGTACAGCCGATGGAGTTGTGATTCACAAAATTCACGGACACGTTTTTGCAGCAGCCTCAAACTTCAGTTTAACCTAAGAATCATGTTTTTTCCAGACCTGAGAGTCAAGTGAAGACCTGTGTGAGAACTCCTCTTTGTACAGAAGAGGCTGTTCCTCCCCAGACAGGATACACCAAGGGTTGTCAAACATGACGCTGAAGCTTTTATTTCTGGAGATTTTCTACAGCCGCGTTAACTGGCACGCTGAAAGAACGCGCGCCGTCTCTGTGCACAGATGACAGCAAACCTTACGATCGCCAGAACGGAGGACAGACGAGGATACGGCACTGCACCACCACCGTGCCGAACTCCTCTGGGCTGGTCCTGCCCCGACGAATGCCGAGAGCCTCTGGGCTGGGCTGTCCCACGGCACGCGGGCAGTGCCTGAATCTCCGGCCGGGACCTGGGGCCGGTGGGTTCCTCCCTGGTGACCTGCCTGCTCACCCGGGGTCGGCAGGAGATCCGACCGCTGCTGACTCCAGCTGCATACTTCCCAACCAGCTGATTCCTGGGGGGCGCTGGGGGGCCACGGGCTTGCTTTGCCTGTTATTGGAAAGTACCCTGGCTTCGGCTGCTGCTCCTGAGTTTCTACTCACCAGCCTCAACTTTTCGTCATTAGAAAGTGTGGTTTGGCCACAACCCCGTGTCACCGTCCCAAGCCTGTGATTAAGACAGGGCTCTGTAGAGAGGGATCTCTGGTTAGGCTGTGAAGAGTCCCTCCTAGACAGGCGTTAACCACAGAGACACGTTTCTCAGATTAGACGGGGGCTGGGAGCGGAGGCTTCTGCTCAAAAACCAGCTGGAAATGGCTTTCTCGCTTTCTACGCGTTCGCTGCCGAAGCACACGGAATGCTGTGAGGTTTTATAGAGCCTGACTTGCTTTGAGTTTTATTTCAGTGCTCCCACACATCCTTAACTTGCCTCTAGAGCCCACCAAGCCTAATGGCGGCCTTGAAACCATAATGAGAGTCACAAGTAATTGTGTTTTCTTTGTGTCCTGGACACATCTAGGGAGCATTCTGATCATATTGCCAGTCCTCTTTTCATAACTATTAAAAGTAGGAATTACTAACTGATTTTCCTTAACAGTAATTTGCCCATAAATTGATGCTGCAGCTTTATAGAGGGAAAAACATTGCAACAATCAAGCACTACGACAGCAACTGAACCTCAAATTTGCATCTGACCTTTGTGGCTGAGACGCACCTCTAACTAAATCCAGCCAGTCAACTTCCAGCTCACGTTTAACCTGTCAGACTTCGAACATGGAAATAAGGAAAATTCAGCAAAGACTGGCTTAGAGGTCTCCCAGTATTTCCCACCATTAGGCTGAGGAGTTGAGTGACCAATATTGTAGGAACAAAATCGAACTCCTTTCCTGGGCAAAGCACCTTTCCTCCAGCTACCACTGTTCTGATGGATTACAGAAATGTTTAACTACTATGAAAAAATGGAATTTTAATGGGGCAAGCAATGACAGTAAGAAACACAACTGGTTTTTTTTTAAATCCCATTCTCTGCAGAGATCTCGCTCTATTTCTCCTCAAAATGTTTCATATCCTAGTTTCAGTAAATGTTTGCATTGTGAGCACCTCTGCAGAGACTACTGTTTGGGGCGTTCTTTTCTTGATCACTCAAGGGCTCTTTAAAGACAGGCTTTCCTCTCTACAAGAAAAAACAAAAGTACCTGACAAAGAACTAAGCGTATGTTTAATCCTAGTGCTTTTTTCCGCTGACGTCTATTTACAAGTCACTTCTGACTGAGAAAGTGCTCCTAGACTTTTTCTGAAAAGTGTAGGACAGGAATGATGGCAAGTTCAACAAATGATGGTGGGACGTAACACTGCATATAATCCTTCCCCAACACTTTGTGCACAGGCGCTGTTAAACAGGCAGGTTTCCTGAGCATTTTGCAGATGGGTTACCGGACTCGCCCAAGGAGTTGTGAATAAATGTCAAGCCACAGCAGATACATTCGCAGCAATCTCATGATCTCCAGTGGAAATTCACCCAATACCAGGGAACTCTGCCTAGTTTTAGACCCACTCAATTCACAATCACACCACAGTATTCTTATGGTTTAGCTTAACAGATCCATTAACATGATTTTTAAGCTGATTTCATTACATTCTGGTTTAAGTCAGAATCTGGGAAGATGTGGAAGCATGAGGAAGATGCGGAAGCATGAGGAAGATGCAGCGTTTGCAGGGCACATACCCACATCCAGCCAGAGGTACGCTATCCTGCTTCCCTCCGCTCTTTTCCAAAGCAATCTTGGGTGTTGCACCCACCACCTGGCCCTATTTAAAGCCACTACATTATTCTAAAAAGGATTATTTATACTAAAAACGCTCCCGGGACTACTGTATTTGTATTTCAGGGCTGCCGCATCCCCTATTTCCTCACTGCTTTAATATAGCCTGAGGCAGAGCGGGTGAAATGACTTGCGATGCCACTGTAATTTTTATCAAGGCTTGTTCCTGGTAAAAAGCCTCTTTGTTTCAAAGAAATGTGATTTGGCCTTTTTCCTCCTCTGCTCTATTCCTTGGTTAATATACCACTTCCACTTGCCCTGGGGCTAAGAAAGGTATTCCATGGAATTGGTCAAATCTCACTGTTTTTCTTCTAAATCACAACTGGCTTTTTTTCCTCGACCCTTGCTAAGCACTATCTAAGCTGACAGTCTGAACTTGAGATTTTATTTGTGCCTTAACTCTTCAACTCCTGGATTTTAAGTCACATGGCCACGTTAAAGAGATGCATGTCAGGACTGGTCAATCTGCTATGGCAAAGGAGACTGCAGCGATCAAGAGCAAGACGAGAAGGAGAAGCTCTGGCTAATGTTATTTACTATTTGAAGCAAAGTCAGCCATCTCTGAAAGAGGTATACTCAGCCGTGTATTCATTTACTATACATTTGAAAACTAGTATCTTCTGCCCAGCTGACAACTTTCAATCTCATTCACGGAGTTTAAAAAAGGATCATTGCAGTAGAATATATTAGAATATAATATAAATGGAAAAAACACATAATGAAGCATGCAAGAATTTAGATGTGGCATGTGGAAGCTCCAATTCCACACTGAAAATAATTCTCTCAGAGATATATATTGCAACAGCTTGATGTAAGCTACAAAGAGCATGGATTTTTTTTTTAAAAAAAAAAATTTACTATTGTTCTCTTCAAATAAAAAGTCCAAGCTAACAAAAATATACAAAAGAAAAAAAGAAAGGGAAAAAAAAAAAAGAGTGGTAGAGATACCTAATGGGCTCAAATGCATTGGATAAGCAGACTTTAGCTGCCAGAGGCCCATGATCCTAAATAAAGAGAATAGGGCTTCCTCAAGTGAAAGGCATGATTAAAATTACAATTAAAACAAAAAACCACAAGACAACAGAGAAAAGAAACCTGAGTCTTGACAGCTTCACCATTCTTTTGCTAAACTGGTTCTTTTAAGGAGATCCACCATAATGGCATTTGCTGTAGGAAAGCTTAAACCTTTTCCCAAGTGACATTACACTTCCAGCCTCCTCTTCTGGAACTAAGACGTGAACCAAATCTGCCACGAGCCCTCATCAGCGACCTCCCCGCACCACTAAGGAGTCCAGCAGAAGCAATAAACTGTCGCATTATGGAACACTGAGTTATAGCACTGTAAGATAACTAAAGCAATGAGCCTTCATCCCAGGCTAGGCAGACAACCTCTATGAAACAGAGTTTGGAAATAGGATCCAAAGCTTAACTCGTATGACTTAAATGTTCATCCACAGATGAACCGGTGAAATTTTGCTGTGCAGCTAGGGCTTCTCCCTTCTGCTTCAGTATCCACAGAACAAGGAACCGATACGGAAGTGCTTGGAGAAACATTATTCTTCCAAAACTCCTCATGGCAATCCCATAAAAAAAATGATACAACTTTGGTATTTTAGTTCATTGGAAGAAAGGTATGGGTTCAGATTTTTTTTTTTAATAACATGCTCCAAAATATTTCAGTTCAGCATTGCCAAATCACTTCAAGATATTTCAGCATAACTTTACAGAACAACCAACATTTTAGCTTTGTTAAACAAATTCCCTTTCTTGCTGGAAGTTAAATAATACTGATAAACTCCCACACAGCCATTAAGATTTATTCAAGAAATATTGTCCAGCCCCGTCAGAAAATTTTTACAATTTAACACACATGGTTCCTAGCACCAGATATCGGTGTATAAGCTCACATATATGCTATTAAAAATATGAATGATTCTACAGTGTCCTAGACACGGCCAAAACAATGTGTATTTTATTTAATACAGTATTGTTTTATGTAAGTAAGTAGCAGTGGACTTTTACATAAGTTACTAAGTTTAAATTTATACTTTTCAAAGTCTTTTCAAAAGACAGGCTCTTTGTTTCTTATGTACCACAAAGAATTTGTTTTTAAACACAGTAACGCTTAACCCAGATTTGAGATTGCTTCATCAAGTTTTAATTTATTCTGTCTCTCTCATTGACAAATAGGGCAGATCCTCCTATGAAACACATGCCAAACCCAGTGTTCATGTACACTAATAAAATATACTTCGAAAGCAGAAGCTGCAGCAAGATGTTGTTTGCTGTTTTCCTGCATTTATACAATCCCCACGGTCTCTACTACAATGTATAAATTATAAACTAAGCATTCCAATATTTTTTTTAGACATCTCTAAACCGGTCATGTTTGGAATCAAATTCCTCATTTGCCAGCACTCAGAAGCACTGCACATAGCTGAGAGCATAAGGGAAGAACACTTCACCTCAAAGAAAAACACTAAACCTGGACAATGCATCATTATCCAATATACTACTGCATTTTCACAGAGGAAACAGGAGTTAAGATCCTAATGGGATCTTTAACAGTCGTAACCAATCAAGACTTTCCTTCATGTTCAGTCCGAAAGACAGCATCTCCACCCGGAATTACATGACAATTAATAATCCCTGATGCAGGAAGTTTTCGCAACTGTTCAGCGATTTAAACACTTTTCTAAACTTTGCTACCCATAAAATATTTCCATATAAAGTGGATTAAAATCACCAAAATGGCATCCCGCTTTCTTGTGGTGGTTCTTTTGAGATCGTTTTCCTAGCTGCAACAAACGTGTTTACATTAAAATTAAATTCAGAAAGGAAAAGAAGTTCATTAAGGGAAACACAACCCAGAAGTATACAAAGCCTTTACTTCTCCCAAGATAGTATCTAAACTTGTTGTAAGAAGCAATGCATTTTTAAGTAGTATAAATATTTCTCCTTGTGTTCACCGAGATGGTCTCTGCCGAGCATCTTTGCAGGAAACAGAAGACACGTAGCACGCGCGACAGCCTTTCCTACGGCACTCGCACACCCGAGCTGCAGGACTGCCGCTGCGCCCCCCTCTGCACAGTGAACCCCGGCACTTCACATTCATTCCAGCATAACATTGAGGTCTACTTGGTTGTTTGTTTATTTTAAAGCTTCCCCATGTTTTTCTTCTCTAATCCCTACGCTTTTCTGCTCCCTAGATAGCCAAATACATGATAACTTGGAAGATGTTACAGATCTCTGACAGGTCAAGTGGTATTTTTCTTCATATACGCGCCTAGAATAGTGAAATTGCTTGAAGATGATTTCCCCTATGTGTTTGATAAAACAAATAAGGCCTTAGAGCGGGGCTGTTTGGCATTTGCTTTCTACTTAGTATTAGGATTTTCAAATGGTCCTCCACCGGTCAGCCTGGCAAGAGCACACAAATTGCGGCTAATGCAAGCAAAAAGGAGCTGCGCAGAGCACCCCGATCGTTTTCGTAAGAGTGCATCCACCTACGGCGGCTCCGAAAACCAACACCACAAGGACTCGAGCAGTGTTCCCACCAGTCTCTCAAGAATCTGGGGTACTGCTGGGCTGCACCCTCCCTATTGAGAGTCATATGCTCTACAGATTGCGTATCTGTAAGGCAGTTACCTCACTAATAGGAGCCAACATTTCTCATCGGCCCAGACAGAATCGAAAGTCCTCGTGAAACCAAGCCAAACTCTTTTGTAATTACCTGTGAGACACAGCTCGCTAGTTAACAGGTAATCAAGTACCAGTTCCTGCTGCAGTGTCAAAAAATTCTGCTGACTTCTTCAAGGATGCTGCCTTTGCCATGTCAGTTCTTGCTCTCTCACCCCATTCTCCAGCCTAGACTCGGAAACCACCAGGGACAAGAACCACCTCTCCCGGAGGACCGCACCACGCCTAGGCTTGGTAGCACGTGCCAAAAGGGATTTGAATACGAGTGTAACTGGAGGCTTGACTGGGAAGGAACTGATAAGAAAGGAAGAAGCTAGCCAGCAGTGGTCAGCAGGCACAGAGAGGTGGCTTTGCCAAAGTTCTGTGCCCAAGAGTGGCCAGGGCACTCTGGATACATCCTTGAAAGGAGGGAGGGAGGGATCCACCTACGTACTAATATCAAACATTCATCCCACTATACCAGATCAAACCTCTTTTGTTGTCTCTCTCTTCTCCCTCCCAGCGCAAACACAGACATAAACTTTCAAAAAGCCTCTGTGCATCTGAACAAACCTCTTCGGAACACAAACACAATCCCCAACAACACTTGCCACATCCTATCACAACTGTAATAAAGATGTTTATAGTTTTAACCATCAAATAAAGTGCTTAATTCCACCGAGCTTGTCCCCTCCACTCAGTCACTCCACAGCTTCATTTAGCAGGCCAGTGGTAAAAAAAATTCATTAATTTTTATTAACAGGGAGAGCCATTTGTTCCCTGTGACAATATTTGACTTGTCGAAATGATTTTCACCTCTGCCATGAGGTGCGCGCTCCCCACATACATCACCCGATTACTCCAGGAGCGGCCAGAGTTGCAGTCATTAGCCAGTGAATTAACGACAATCCACAGCGCTATTAATCACGCTGACAAAAGCGTTAGCTTGCTGCTGACCCGAGCACGGCTCTGGGACACGAGCAGAGGAAAGGAGAGCACAGCCACAGGGCTAGGAAAGAAAGGATTTTTTTTTTATTATTATTATTTTTTTTAAGCCGCCGAGGCAGGGAAAAAAGGGATCAAGAAAGAGAAATTAGATAGTAACAGTGGAGCAGAAGCAAGCTACAAACGAAAACTGAGGAAGGCACAAAGGTGCTAAAAGAAGAGGGAAAGGAGAAACATCACGTCACCTACTGTAACTCAAAAGTATTTCCATTAAGTACCATGAATTAATTTCTTTTTAATTGTCTCGGCGGATGAGGGAGCCTATTCCACTTTCACTAGGGCAGAGCAAGCCTCCTAACGAGCTGCGGTGACTTGCAGCAGTCTAATTTCAAGTTCCATCTCACGCTGCCCTCCCTTCCGCACCTTCCCCGCCAGCTGGTACTTCTCACGCAGTCTGCGCCTTTGTGTCTGAACAGACACCAAAAGCAGCGGTGGCACCGGGGGTATCGGTCTGGAGGAGGAGAACACCCACCACCAATTCTGCCACCCCTCCTGTAACTCCCCAGAGAGAGAGAAGGCAGGAATGGTAACCTCTTAAATCAGCAGCACTTTTCAGGGGCCAGTTTTGGAAATCCCTGGAAACACAGCTGGTTTGATCAAAGCTTATTCCCAAAGGCCTCTCCCCCTGAAGATTTCAAGTAACCACATTTCATAGGGAATTGAATGAATCCTCCTATCCCGCTTCCAAAATAATGGTCTCTGAAAGCTGTTGGCTTCCAGATCATAAAGCAACTGTCAGTGTAATACACAGACCTTTCTGGCATATCAGGCCCAATTTTTTTGCTTTAATGTGGCTTCTGATTTCAACTTTCTGAACACTATGCAAAATATTCAGAAAAGATACACACCAAAAGGATCCACTACAATTCTTTGAAAATTTAATTTTTTTAAATGGCACAGTCTCTGTGCTTTGTATGACAGAGCTGCAGTAATCAAAAACAATACATGTATTTGACTTCAATTTTATAAACTGAAAAACAGTGTCAGCAGAAACAGCCAAAAAGGGGAATCTGAAGAAATGCAGTTCCCGTACAAATGCATGAGGAAGGAGACTTACACATGCTCTGTGGTAGTGGAAGAACAGGGAAAAGAATGAATCTTTGCAATAGTTTTGAATGCTCCTGCTGTATTGTATAAGCAGTGGCAAAGAAACGGCATTCTTTCAGTCTTACCCCGTACCATCAGTTCGTAACTCCCACTAACGCAGTTTCAACAGTAAGACCATTGAAAGTTACGAAGATAATAAAACCATGGTGAGAATTCCAAAAATCTCTTTTGAAAGTTTTTACTGCTTTTTTTCCATTCATGACCTAATAAGGGATTTAACAGAGAATTTTCAGAAGCGCTCGGTGGAGTCTCCCCCCCGTTATGAAAGCGTGTACAGCACGACACCGTAACTAGGACGGCCGTAACACCCACTGCGAGGACAACGCTCCAAAGCAGTTGTTGGGGTGCTCGCAGTGTACTGCCACCTCTAATAGACATCACGCCTCCGTTGCAACCCACCATCTACTAATCCATTCTCTGCACTCTCAGTTCCCTCAGTCACAGTTTATCTGCCTCTAAAACCCTTCTTTAAAGGCAGCAGAACTGCTACTGAACAGGTTGGTGGTGTTTCACTCTTACCATACAGAATAATTTTAGAACCTGTTTCTTGTTACTCACTTTCACCGGTTTAATTCTCCTTTCGCAGGGAGGAATGTCGTAAGGAAAGCCGGGTTCGGAAATCCATGATTTCCTGTCAGTTAATTCATTTCAGCAAAACAGAAGGCAAGGTGATATTCCTGTTTAATGTTGCAACTCAGACAGAGTAATAACCGGGGGCTGTAAGGGGTTCCATCTGCTGCCATTTTCTCTGCACTACTGACAGCACCAAGTACCCACCTTGTGCCAATTTAGACTCTTCCACCCCGAAGCCATTTTGTCCCATTTACAACTTCTACGAATTTAAACATCAAAGCAGGAACAAGAACCGGTCTAGGTGCAAACCACTAACCCTGGTTCTCCAGCAGACCGTTCATCCATTTGGATTAGCGAAGGCTCCTATGGCCTTATGCGCGATACGATCAACCACCTTTCATTTTTTAAGAGCCCAGTTTTGACGCAAGAATAGCATTAACGCTAATAAGCAGCATTCTACTTAAAATTTGTGCTGTGTGAAACACCTGCCTGGAGTCACCTGCTCCAGGACTAGCTCAGCAGTGTCACCCACTCCAGCCAGGTTTTAAGGTGGATTGCAAAATCAGGGCTCTAGGGCAGCCTCCGGCATCCATCTCACTCAGGCAGGAGCCCTTCCTCCCTCCCTGTCCGATCCCTTGACTCAGGCGGAGAGCACAACTGCTAGAGGACACCAAGGAAAGAGATGGGGAAAGAAACAGCCTTACTACACCCTCTCCTAACGGATCTACCCCATGAGTCTCTCCAGCTTCCTCCGTAAGACTACATTCAGCATCCCTATCTCCTCACTCACAGGCAGGAGATGACTGGTCTGAGTAATGAAATTAACTGTCCCATTTAACAACTGGTGGTTGCCTCTCCATTCCACCACCTTTTCAGCCCCTCGGCACCCAGGCTAGTTACACTCTGCACCATTGATTACGAAGATTTTCAGTGAGACTTGATAGCTAAATCCGGAAGGATTTACTATAAAACTCGATACAACTCTTTTAGTCCTGGAGAGGTCTCTACGCGTCGATCTACACAATGCAACATTTCTTCCTCCTGTATTACTCCTGCGAGAAATACTTCTGTTGGGCCAAATACCATGGCAAAATGATTCGCATTCCAGGCTGCCCAAATCACCACCAAAATGCAAGGTCTTCTCTTCCCTACAGCTCGGACTTTGCCAGGCCACAGCACACAACAGTCAACTGCAGTTGAACAGGCCATTTTTCTGCCTTTGAAGCTATTATTAAGAAAAATATTTAAGATAAAAATATTTTTACATTTTGCTTCTGACTGGCCAGCAATAGTCCCACATTGTTGAAATATTAACTGTTACCAAAAGAAACTTAAAGCTTTCTCTTTAAGAGGAAAAATTCTTATGCTCTCAACTAGGTGTCTAAATGACTGTTATTTTTCACTGTTTATTTTTCAGGAAAAAATGCAGATGCACTGAAAATACACCAATCAAAATTAGCATTTTATTTTTATTCAGAACTAAATACAGCTACCATCTACTAATATTGCCTATTAATAACATCATCCACCCAGAACAACAAAACAAAAAAAACCTCTTCCTAGATGCTCAAGAAAGCTCTATATCCTGTAAAGAATACTTTTTAAAAATAAATAAATTAATTTAAATTTCTGTACCTTTTTGGTGTTTAAACTTAGGCTGCGCAGCACCCAACTTCATCACACTCCACCTCTGCACCTAGTTTGGTGCTAAGCCTTTACTTCTGCTTTCCTTTCATGGCCATTCCCACTCTATCCCTCTGTCAATAGGTCATTTTGCATCGCATCTGAAAATCTGTTTTCTTACCTGTCTTTGTGTTCAGTGCCTTTCTTCCTATGTTACCTATTGTTTAATTCTGTAGTCAATTTAGAATACTATATGCATGGAAGTTATTACAGAAAGTTCTCTTTTTGAAATAACGTTTTTAAAAATTACCTTTCTTAAATCAGTGATAGGTTCTTTATCTCTGCTTTGATTTTTAAGAGATTTTTCTTTGAGAAAGCAGATGTCTGACTTTGAAAGAGAGAAAGACATCTTTCATTTGCCTGGGGCAAGGTGTAGATTCAGCATCCCTAGCTTTACTGCTCTTGTTATATCCAGCAGGAAGTTAGAAAGCAAAGTTACTTTAAAAAAAAAACAAAACAAAACAAAACAAAAAAACCCAAAAACACCAAACAAAAAAAAAAACCCCAACCAAAACCCAAACCACCTCACAAAAAGCTCCTGACCTCTTTTGGCTGACCAAATGCTCGGTATGATGCATGACTAGCAGCCAGTACAGCTCTGAGACAGTGAACAACGAAATGAGCTTCCCTGTGTTTATTTTTGTCAGCTCTTAGCCATTCCTGAGCGCTCCTCCAACTGAGCTCAGCTCACTAGTTTAATTGCAGCACCTCTGTGTTTCTTAGGTCTGTGCTCTGGACCCTACGGACCTAAGACAGTGAGGAGCAAAAATTAGGATGTTCATGTACAGCAAATGATAAAAGCTATGCAAGCTGCCCCACAAGTTCGGAAACCTTTTCCAACCAATTCCTGAATGTGATCCTTGCTATCCTAGACCACGATTTTTTAGTTCATTCTCAAAGCAAAAATTCATTTGAAGAGAACAATGCATGTTTTTTTGAAGGTTTTCAATTAACTGAAAAAAAAAATTTAGATCAACTCAATTCACAACGGAATCTGCTTTTCTAAATCTGGGACATCTTAGTCCTCTCATGATTTCCCTTTTCTGTTTTTAAATTTAGGTCATTTCAGGTCAGAGCTAAATATTTTAGCTTTTCTGAAATAAAACACTATAAAAAATATTCAAGGCTCTTGTTTGGACATTTTCATTATTTTCCATTTTTTCTGATTGAAGCTACTTTCCAAATTCTACCTCCAGTACTTTTTTCTTCTTTTATAAATCAATTAACTGTTTAAAAAAACCCAACACTATTTAAATCTGGACAGATACCCTGGACACAGAGATGGCAATTTATCACTCATGTCCTCTTTTCTGGAATTCTAAGATTCATCAAGGCATTTACATAAATATGGGAAAACCGAGTAAGTGAATCTGAACTTGATCGTCTCCGCAGTTGTCCGCACTCGCACCCGTGTCAAGTTTGCCCAGCTTTTGTAAACACAGATTCAGAGATCCAGAGATCACAAAAAGGAAAATCTGGCGCTTAATGTTTTTTCCGTACCACTTTCTGGCTGCTTTATATCTTCTTCTGAAATGCATGGTGAATGAAAACATTAAATGTTTCACAGACTTTTTAACTTAGGGTCTTCATCCCCACATATTTTTCATATTACTCATATTCCCCTGCTTGAGTTAAACTCAAACAGGCCTGGAACAACTTCATTAACATAAAACCACATGATAATAGGAAACAGAGCCTTTTAATGGTTTATTTTCTTATTATCTTGTGATATATTTCATCTTCTCCCCCTTCTCAGAGTGCTACTACATTCTGTTTTCACTCTGCTTGCTGGTCCTAACTGAGCCCGGGCTTGGCAGCAGGCAGCAATCGCACGTACAACAGCCGATCCCATTAAGTCCAGGCACTTTTAGGCTCACAGGTCACAAAGCGCGGCGTCGCTACCTTAGTGTACAGATTAGGCCCAAACTTTTCACACCCTGAAACATCTTCCACCGCTGCACGCCGGTTGCGGCGTTGCTGCCCTACACTCGCCCGACGCAGTCGGCAGAGACAGGGTGGTCCCTGTCTTGGGACCCTTCCCCGCTGTCGGGAACCCCTTCCCACCACCTGAGCCAAGCCTTGCCCTTCCTTGGCTTTCCGCCACTTCCTTTGCAGCTCACGAGTTTGGATGCTGGGAGCACTGCAGAAGCCGATTTGGGTTCGATGAAACTACCCAGTTTGGTACCGGGGGCAATCATAAAGGCTCCAGTAAGAGATACAAAACGGCCGGTGTTTAGTTTTAACTTAATGTATAAGCGTACTATGCTATACCCTGACCTTACCCAAATAACCCCCGTATAATGCCACACATCATCCATGAAAAAAAGAAGTCCTTACCCTCTAAATTTTGTAATAATTCAGAGGCTTAGATGGTCAGGGAATATGACAAGGGAAGCTCTTTTGCAATACTGCATTTTCTTTCGTCCCAAGACCACGATTTCAAAATTCTGGAGTTGCAACATTTTTTGTGAAGGTTAAAGGAATCTGAACTTCATGAAAAATTGCATCTGTTTCAGGATGGCTCTTCTCACTTATTTCAGTCATTCTTACTTTTAATAATGAATATTCTAAAGTAGAAATCCTGTAAAGAATTTTTTATGCCCTTTTATTTTCTTGTCTTTTAAAACATGTCTTAAAAAGCTTTCACAACAGCTTAAATGCTAAAAAATTGCTACAACTTCCTTACTATTTTGTACACAATAACTTAAACCCTAATTAATCAAAAAACACAAGGTAAGTGTATTATGTCTGACTATAAAGTACATTAACTTAGTATTCATTGACTATATTTAATCTGTTGCTTGAGAGGCTCAGTAGCAGCCTTAGACTCGTCTTTAAAAAGGAATGGCAATTTCTGGGATTCACATTCTATCATAGCTCAAAGTAGGTTCTCTGAATAAATGGGAGATGGAAATCAGTGAGATATATTAGCACCCGTATATATTTTTCATTTCCCTCTGTCTCTGCTTCCAAAAGAATATTGGTGATGAATTTGCAAATGGTTCTGGATTATGACAGAGTTTTTTACCCTTCATTATTTATCCCCCCACTGAACACCTCTATTAGAGATTACAGTGACAAATGCATGAATAAAAGGCAAAGACAATATTTTAGCACTGCGGTGTAAATCTCCTTTTACGCATTATTAATTTAAAGAAATCCATTATACCATACAGCTCTGAGGGGAAGACAAGGTTACATCAGAACTGTTATCGGCAGCTGGGGGTCAGCTGGAGACAGAGCCCCGCTGCCATCTCCCTGCGATGCTCAGTCTCCCAGGCGCCTTTCTGGGAAATCTGCATTTCTTTCACATTCTTCTCCTCTTAATTTCTTTCTTCGCTTTTATTTAACACGGGCGAGAGGTGGCCGACAGCCTGGATGAGCTCTGCCTATCTCAGACTGGACACAGCACAGGCAGAAAGACGACCAGTGTACCTCGAACATGGATTATTCTCCAAGTCCCACAGAGGGGCATGGAAGGAACTACGTACCAAGGGGGAGAGAAGAATCAACGCTCCTCCTCTGCCAACTCGGCACGTTTGGCCATCCGCTGGAATTGCAAAGACAAGTGTGTGTGGCGATGGGAGAGGAAGGCGGGAGAAATTAGCACTTGCTGAAGAAGGGTGCTTCTGTTGCGGACCCTTAATTCACCGTGACCTGGACTAGGGCCCAAACTTGTATCGTGTCAGCCACCCACAAGCTATTAAGGTAGTAAAAATGGTGATCCTACTTTATCTAGGCCCTCTTTTTGTAATGCCTTCCATAGATGCACAAATTATCCCTTCTCCCCTCTTTCCCTTTTTCTTTTCCAAAAGACAGGGCTTAAATCTTGGGCATATCCTATAACACAGAACTAAGCAAGGCTTTGCACAGAATCTCCCTCTCCGCCCCTCCAGCAGAGTAAGAAGGGGAGGAAATGCTGCTCCTATCAAGAGGAAGGAAATAGGAAAACAGATGGAAAGTACTCAGAATTGGAACAAGTGCGTTTTAAACAATACAACAGGTCCCTTTTACTACAAAATAACAGAACACTTCTGTGGAAATCTATATACAATCATGCCATCGACAACAAAGATAACAGGGAAATAATTCTGTGAACCTGAACTGAGAGTACTTTTTGTGAGAGACGCTAATCACCAGACACAATCTCCATATAGCTCCCATCATGCAAACCCAAGCCTTTGATTTCACTTGATTTTTTTTTTTTTTCTTTTTTAAAATATTGCAACAAAAGACTTAGGACTAAAATACCCATAGCTTACACCTACCAGTGGCTTAGAAAATACCCACCCATTTACAAGAATATCACCAGTTCGTTTCTTATGCTGCAATTGACTGAATTATTTGCAGTTCATCTACTCAACAAATCTAGTCTTGTTTTGTGCTTTTTCACTGAGCGTCTTCTAAGAGATTACATGTTGCTCAGATTAAGCTCAATCCTACAAACGCTTAGTGATGAAACACAGGATCGCAAAGATTTCACCGGGATTCTCTCTCCATCTGCTTAAAGGAAAGCATGAGCCCCTCAACAGATACTAAGGATGAGCAGTACCGGAACGAACACACAACTGGAATGGCTAAAAATGAGAGCTTTCTGTTCTATTTTCTGCATCACTGTGGGTTTAGGCACTTGAGACGCTGTGTTTGGAAATGGAGGGTTTAAACATACAGCCATTTAAGCATTACAACAATATAGATTAAGCACCTACTCCTGCTCCCATTGACAAAAAAGTTAATCTCCCAGTTTTAAAGGGATTAGCAACCAACTCAAACTGAAAGGTTCTCGCACTTCGGGCCTTTGTCCTTCAAAAGAGGAACATTTTATCACAGTATTTGTACTTCATGTTGTCACCTGAGCCCTGTTTCTATTTCTCTACCTGGTGTTTCTTACAATGTGCCAGGGTGTTCCGCTGAGGTTCTACATCATAAATTCAGGCTTTCTAATGCCAATAATAAAGGGACCGAAGAAGTACCAACACAGCTGGTGAAAAGCAGACCCCAGAACAGTGGAAATTTTGTTCTGAAAGGTCAGATAAGGTTTGCATGGTAATTTGTGAAATCCTTTGATTTTATGCAGAGGACATACTGAATATACCCCATCCGACTATACAATAGTTCTGCTTCTGCTCCTGATGACACAGCTCAGAGTCAAAAGAATCCAAATAAACACAAAGGAGGAAGAAAAAGATCAAATACTAAAGCTTCTCAAAAGCTAAATTCTCACTTGATCTACTTGTTCACTCAGTGGTGTCGGTAACTTCTCCCAGTTACCAACTTTTAAAATAAATTTTGGGGAAATAGTTAGATTTGGAATTTCTTTAGCTCATACATTATGAAGCATAAAAAATTCCATCCCTTCATAGCTGAGAGGACATTGGGAGACAAACGCTTAACAAACAGACTGCTTTAAGCTTTCAAGACTGATTTTAGATGTCCCAGCATTTGCTGCCCCGCTAGAAACATCAAAAAGAAAACATCTATGTAGAATGCAGGTACTTACAGCTTTCTGAAAAATTAGGTTTCTTTACGATGTTTAATATTGGAAACTTAAGCTCACTAGTTCTCTTTCAAAACGTAGACTATGGTTCATTGATTTCTCTCCTTCTGAACTGAGGATCTCAGTCAAGGGGGCTGAAAATAAGATACTTAATAGTAATTTTAAACCCCTAATTTGTTTGCCCTCCCCCATACTCCCTATACCTTCACAATAAATCCTTTGAAAAACTGGAAATGCTTTAGTGAAAAGACTGATGGGAAACGTTAAAAAATATCATGCAAGCAACATCAAGTTATCTCTGTTATTTTAGGCAAAACATATTTCCTGCTTTTTTCCCTTCAGACTTACTTGAAGTCTGCTGTAGAGCTCGGGCTTCAGACTATCCTGTCAATCAACGGTGAGAGAGGTCACTCATACTGGGGTTTTACTGGTGGACAAACCTCCCTCTGTAGAAGTACCTTCACCTGTACAAAGCCCTGGTGTCGGCACAGTAACCACAGCAAGCCGCTCCAGCCCAGCTTACAGCTTACGTTGCTGCAGCAGGTCTGTGTGGGGAGAGTTTAACCCAGTCCAGCAACACACACAAAACCAGCGGCAAATTCCACCGCTGCTGACAAGGCCACAGCGCTGCAAAGAGGGTCTGACCAGGTCTGCGGCTCCCGTGGGTGCAGAAGGAGGAAGGGCTGCGGAAGTAACCGGTGCGATTTTCTCTATTTCTGGGACAGAGGATACCTTGTGTGAAGACTCTTCCTCTACAGGGACTTGAACTTTTAAAGCATTAACATTTTATAAAATACAACACCGGAAAGCCCACAGTGTCACTCTCCACATCATAAATGTCTCAAAAACTGCCACGGGAACTATCGCAATATACTAAAACTTATGTAAAAATCACAGAAATACCTCCATAACCCCGCACTGAAGTTGATGAAAAGGGTCATTATTGCACCTCAGTGATCCTGCCCTAATAAAAAAGAAATTAGTCTGTTTAATAACAGTGCATAATGAAGACTGTAGAACAAAGCAGTGGATAATTTGTCAGTGATTAGAAGGTCAGTGGGTCAACTTATGAACAACTGAGTTGCTTTACCTGAGGGTAGCCACTGACGTAAGATGAGAAAGCCCCTCCTTTGTCCCAGTTATCTCACCACCGGTACATTATCAAAATAAAGCTGCAACTTATCAGTCACGAGGGAGACACAGCCAGGTAACTACAGTGCCTATCAACAGAACTTGGAATTCTCACGGTTTGTTTGAAATGCTTTTAAAAAAAAAAGGCTGATTTTTCCAAATGCAAATATGTTCCCCCCTTGTTTTGAAAAGGCAAATTACACTTTCATCCCAAACTTATTATGGGATTACATCACTTCTGCAGAAATATTTTTTATCGTAGTCATCTCAAATGGGAAAGTCTGCAGAAATAACAAAGCTTTTGCTCAATTTGGTTTGTAATCCCTGCACAATTTACCTCTCCCATCCTGGATAATTCAAGATCTATTTAAACACAGCACCATGCTGGTCTCATTGCTGAACAATCCACTGCAAAAAAAGCTTCTTGAGAAACCCATAAAGGTGAATTATTACCTGCCAACCCTCAAATTCTAAATTCTGCATTTTACCGCAAACAGTTGCTGATACCACTTACAGCTAAAACAGAAGAGGAAGCCATGTTCCTCACATTGTGCTAGTTTTTGGTGACATTGTTGGCTGTAGCCAGGGAAGAAAATTCCGAACCATGAACTTGTGAGATTTTCTGCGTATCCTGCACGTATTTGCATATACATTTTAGGGACAAGGTTTTATCCTCAAATGCCTGCAACCTAGCCCCAATTCGAATCATCGTTTGTGTGTGAAGTAACATCATTTACACAGGCTACAACTAAGATTAAGACCGTCTTGTGCTAGGTGCCATAGAGACAAAAACTACACAAGATCTGCGCCCAAAAAACTTCAGACCTGAACAAACAGAAAAACACAGAATTTTTATCCCAGTGGTATGGATGAGAAACTAAACCCTAGAGATATGAAGCGGTCTGGCCAAGGTGATAGAGCGAGTGCTAGGAAACTATCTTTGCTTTTACTAAATCCTATTTTAAAGCCTTCGCTGCAAAATCACCTTTTGTTTTCACTGCCGGGCCTCCCGCTGGGCTACGTAAATGGCTGAACCCTACTGGCAGGGGTCTCTGTGGCAGGCACTCAGGTCATCTTTAACGTGAGCAGAAACCGGTCCTCGTCCTCATTCATGCAGCGCTCTGCAACAGAAGAGGAACGATGCTGCGAAGGGCTGAGCACACTCCCTGGAAGCATCCCACCCAGTCGGTGAGTTCAACAAAAGTTCCCCTTCTCTAAGCAGTGAGCTTTAAAGTTCCTTACGGATTACGGGTATCATCTCGGCAAAGGTTTTCACTAACAATGTGTTTAAGTATGTGGCATAGTGTGACCTGATATTCCTATGCTCCTTTTGAAAATTTAATTCACAAGTAGACAACAGAGAACATCTCTGATCTTTGAAAAGGCTGAAAGTTCACTCCAAACCTATATAAATGCAAATAATCTGCATTTTAATGTAAAATAATTTAAAAAATTAATGTAGATTATTCCATTTATTTCTAACAAAGATTAAAGGCTAAAAATATCAGCAACAATCTTCAGTGCACATACGCGCGCACACACACAGAATCAGGTAAAGCATCTCTGTTTCATAAGATCAGGTTCCATTCAGAGTCAAGGGATAGAAAAGCTCACTGAATTTGAATTGATAATAACATTGTGACTTGAGCTCCAAGGAATTCCTACCCCTGCAAGCAATTTTTTTTTTTTTTTTTTTTTTTTTGCTTAAAATAATTAAATTGGATGAGGCAAGATACCTGATCAGTTAACTTTTCCATTCCTCCGTTTCCAATGAAATAAAATCTAGCAACAACTTTTTGCAAAAGATTGTGTTCTATGCCAGTGGGTCAGTGGCCAATTTAACCATAACAAATAATAGTCTAGTCTTTCAAAGTTTCAACTGTTTTTTTTTTAAGGGGAAAAAAAGAATCTGAGTGCTAGAAGACAGTTTGGATTTCCTCTGCATTTTTACACTGCCAAGTCACTAGCACATTTTCTCTCTGGCTGGCCAACACATCTCCCCGGTGAACATGCGCAAACTGCAGCTTCAGACAATCCCATTGCAGCAAAGTCCCTGACATGAACTACAGGCGTATTTGCTCTGAAATTATGTAATTTCTTAACAGCACAAAATTCAGGTAACATCCACATTCAGTGCAACTTTCATGGCTTTGCTGTTTGCATTCTGCAACTCAAATGGCTCTGGTTGCGGAGGAGTTAAAATACTTCAGTTCTGAGTTAAGGAACAGTAAAAGTTCTAGTCCAGAGATACTTTTTTCCTCCCTTCCGATGGTGATTGGCTTCCCCTGCACCTCTTTTGTTTTGAGAATTTTGGAGTATGCAGACTTGTGTAATGCAGAGATTGCTTCCAATTTAATTTAGTTGTTTTGTCTTTTATCGTAATGGAAACGAGCACAGGATCCTTCTCAGGCTTTTTGCCATATAAAAGGATGCAGACTTTACTCTTGTGGTTCCTCAGAATGATGGGGGAGGGAGAGCAGGGGGAGAAGGATTAAATAAGATGCTAACTGAGGGTAATACAGCAACTTCTGCACAGCTAGCAAGACCCAAAAAATCCACTCTTGGACTCTATGAATTCACATTTGCCTAAGTATGACGCATACTCTGCTAGATGTTGTCCCGCAATAATCTAAATGAGCCCTTGCTACCTTTCATGGAGATGAGCATGCCAATGAGTGACTCTACGAGTAGGTCCTCTGCTTTTGGATCTGAAATCCACTGTGGATTCAAACAGGTAGAGATTATATTCATTACAACCTTAGCCCCCAACTATGCTAAGGGATTGGGTTTTCTCTGAAAGCATTAGATTTTTTTTTTTAAGTATCTGCTAAATGGTTGCAGTAATCACACTCAGTTCATTGGTTTCTCAAATAGTTCACTTTAGCTTTTTGCTATTAAGATTTCTTCCTGCAAGCCAATGGCAAAAGTGCTGTCACAAATACAACACTGTGTGTGTGGACCTTCAGAAATCACCTGCACGAACTGTGGGGCTGGTCACCGCAGCCACTAGTGCGAAATAGTGCCCCAGCTGGACAGCCGACCTTTTTAAACAAGAGAATAACAAATAACGACTGTTGTCTTTTCACAGTATAAATATTTGAACTAATAATCATTCAGGAGAAATATGTGAAGCTTTCAGGACTCACAAACATTTTGGCAAATTCCTGGCATTCGGCCAAGCACTTAACAGAATATTATGCTATGAAGCACAAATCAAACCACAGGTGCAAAAAAGACAACCATTTCATTTTTTCATTTCAGGTACACTCCAAAACGAACACTCCTAACAATTTTTGGATGGCACTGTTTCCAGGATGGATGGAGGTCACAAATTTATGTGAAATTGTACGTTATACAGTAGGGCACCTGATTTAGGAGGCAAAGGTACTTCTGCCTACGAGAAGAGACCTGGACTTCATCAAACTCACAGAAGACAACTAGCCAGCCTCCTCTTTAGCCAGATTAAAAGTTCCAAGAAATATCACACTGAAGGGATGAAAGGAGGAAGCAAATACTGAGGAGTAGAAGGTGTATGACTACTTGCGACTAGAAAAGCCTGCTCTGAATGACACGAGGCAAATTCATGATTTCTGGCACCAAGTGCAAGGGATTATGAACCCAACAACAACGTTTTATCCTGCTGGACAAAATGTGTGTCAGGATCAAATCACCTAACCACATTCTTCATACGTGACTAAAGATCTCAGTCAATATTACTGGAGTGATTTCCACTGCAGTGCTTTATCTTGCCGTTAATTCTCCACGCTTTACAGTAAACTAACTGATATTTCTCTTGGAGAAGATGAATAAGTACAGGAACTTTAAGACACACAACATCCTTCCCAGCTCGTGGAAGGAACACAACTGAATCGTTAATAGCACCCGTTGTTAGCAACGATGTTCAGAGGAGACAAGGCAGGCAACTCATCACCTGGGCAGTCTGGAGTGTTCCCACAATGACAACAGCATACTGGGGACATTACGTTCAATCTGCGATCACGTCACCATCCACTCCTTCACTGTGCGTATCGGGTGTAAATGAAATTAGCATTCTCTGTATTAAAAAACCTTACAGGTGGAAACCTGTTTCAGATATGAAAGCAGAAGGGGAAGCTCTGCCCTTTTACTTGATCCTTGGAGACATATCCTAATCAGAAAAGCACACCCACCCACTCCCCCTCCCCGAGGTCTACAAAATAGCCAAAGATGTTCTAAGAATTGAGATATATTTGCAAAACTACAGATACACATGCCACTTGTTCCATGGGAAGCAATGGCCTCTTGACTGGCATTTTGAAAAAGGCCATGTTTCAAGAAAGAATATGTAATTTTTTTTTAAGAGAGTAACAAAGTAGATCTTAATTTTAAAACCACTTTACAATGTCACAAAACCCTCATTTATTGACTAACCTGACAACAGACTTCTGAGAGAGAAATATCAAGTTAACATGATGCAAATCTATTTTTAGCCATGACTGACTATTTAAAGACAGCTCAAAATACTAATTGAAAGTACTAAAACAGTACTTTCAATCTTACAACCCACCATTTACACACAAGAATAAGAAAATAAAGCCATGAGCAATAATTTTGCGCACTTAGCAACTGGCTTTAAGCTTTATTAATAGCTTCCAGGAAACCTGAAGCATAGGTTCTGCTGAGCCCCAAATATTAGCAGCACACAGAAACTGAAATTTGCCACCGTCATACTTTATGCAGAACAATATGAAAGATGAACTATTACTATACAGCGTATTTGGACAGGGCCAACAGATGGGATTGGATTTTTTTGGAGCTTGAAACTTCTGACTACACCTTCAAGAAGAACTGTTAGATATCACATCAGTATTGCTCCTGGGAAGTTGAAGCAATGTAAAATCTCCATTTTAATCAAGAAATACAGGAATGAACCCTGAAAAGCAGCAAAGGAAATCATATGGTGCATATACAGAGTTTCTGTTAACACTGGCAAGAGGACAGTCAGCTATGGACCTACGCTTCAGTCTCCAAGCTTCTATCTAGAAGCCTGGGAGACACAGAAATTGGAGGTAGAGATCTCAATATGCATTTACTGACGGAATCAGTATCGGGAATCACACCTTTGAAAAAACTGCATTGTCATCACACTGTCAGGCACTGAAGAGGCAACACATGATGAGACGGCAACAGTACAGGGCTTTAAATACAGTCACCTTAATATGTGCATAAACCCAGGACAGACTTAGCTCTCCATGCATCAGTCTGCATGCCTGCATAATGGAAGCACCTAGGTGATTTGCCCTTTATGGATGAAATAGGTCATCAGTGCATAATAATCATTATTTTAACAATATGCCAAATACCTGAGTATTTGAGAATATGTAACACAGAATCAGCACATTCAGAAACTTTTTGAAAGCTATTTCCCAACACGTTGTATAAACCATGTAATCTGATAATCGCTCTTAAACAGAGAGAGCAGATGACATGCAATCATACCATACAATTATCTTGAATTCTAACAGGCTACAAACATGGCATGAGACACTCATTTGTCGATGTATCAGATAAATTCAAATAGCTCCTCCTCCATCCTTTGGCTAATTTGTTTGCCACAGTGTTCAGTGATTTTCTGGAAACACATGCAGAGCGCCAAGTTTCTGATTACACTGTTAAACTCTTCTCTAAACATGATTCAACAAGACAAAACATGCGCACCTGGAAGTGCCAGGGTGCTTCTGCTACAGGGTTACAGGGGCGGAGAGGCGAGAGGAAGAAACCCACACACAACACAACACAAACAAAGCCAAACCCTTCTTAGGTATTTGTCCACCTGCTTGGACTGCACAGGACTGTAGCAAAGCAAACAAAATCTCCATGCTATCAGCAGATAGCGCAGTTCATGGTTAACTTCAAGTAGCACAGAACACACCTCTTCAGAAATAGCAGCAGCTCAAACAACTTCAGAAATAAAAGAAAACCCACACACCCACAACCTTAGGAAGGGTGGATCTCCCTGGCTTCCAAAAATAAAAAAAAATCCAATGTAAACGAGATCATTGCTGCTGTACTTAGAAGTCAACATGACAACAGGGAGAACCTGAAATATTCTCTAACCCCCACATAGCAGAATTTTTCAGGTGGCTCATTTTCACTACATTAAGCCCAGAAGCCTCAAAAGATGTCTTTCTACTAGAAACCTCCAAGGCAGTTATTATCTCTGATAAATATTTGCAGTGTATCTAGCACAACATTTATGGGTGGGCCTTTCAAAGAGGACTGAACCACAAACACCAGCAGGTACAATAGCAACTGCACTGTATCAGAGAAGTAGAAGGGCACAGTGTTGCTGCTCCTACTGTTGTTGTGTCTTCCACACTCAAAACGTGAATTAGGCCACGAAAATGCTCTCTGAATTAAGATGAAACCCCCATTTTGAAAGGTAACTTTCCCTCACAAACTCTCTCCCTCTTCTCTCTCTCTAAAACACCTATTCCCATTAGACCGAGGATACAGCTTGGCTGAACCACAGGTCTGGTCTGTAACATCAATTCCCAAGCATCAACACCGATTTGCCGGGTGGATAACCTGGGGACATCATTACCACTCTTACAGGGAGTCAGAACACAAGCACCTCTCAAACATTCTATCACTTGAGTAAGTGCCTTAACGTGGAATCCAGTGTGCAAAGCCAGACAAACAATCACAACTCAGTAAAAACAAAAAAAGCAGAAAAAACGTGAGTCCAGACCTCAGCGTCTTGCATCAACCACATTAAGCTTACTGAACACATTTCTAGGAACAATATCCCTGAACCTGTGAACTGAACACTGCAAATGAGAAAGCTCTGGATGAAATGATAGACAAGGAATCCAGAAGAACAAACCTTCAAGAAACAGTCTTCCAGCAGTTTAGCTGCTAATCTGTACAGCTTCAGAAGACCGAAAGTAGAGGGCTGTTCATTTGAAATTATTCCTCTGCTTCAGATAGGTATCTCCAGAAGTGCATTTCGCAGCAGTGATAACCGCAGTAAAGACAGTATTTACAAACACAACGTTCATTACAGCAGTTAATAACAGTGATATACAAGTATTAATAATTTCTCCATTAGATATTAATATTGCGGGTTTGACCCTTTGCTGTGGAACATCCACATTGACAAATCTTTCTTCCCGCACACAAACCTTTTTTTGAAGCCATCTTTAGTTCTAAACGGAAGACTATAAAATATCTTTATTAAAGTTTGGTCCTAGATTAGCAAGAGGGCAATAGCACTGTGACTCTCAATCTAGTGCACACATTTCCCCCCTAACGATAAAGTAAGGGAAAGCAATGTGATGGCTCTTTCTACCTTCCTGATTTATAACTGTCTATGACTATAGGTCAAATGAATGAAAAGCACCTGGGGGAGCACGCTGCAGGAACAAGTCCTTACTGCGATAGCAACCCCAGAGTGCAGAGGAGATAGCTAGTCCGACTCGGTCAGACAAATTAGATAATTAAATGGAAACAGGCTAGATAAATTGCACTTTCTTAATTGGGTTATCAAGAAACAATAGTGACTATGAATGACCTCACTGTCTGTGTAGTCTAACACTTCTCTCCGTAGGAACTAGGAGGGAGTTATTCGTCTAGGCTAGGGTTATTGTTGGCCTAGAAAACGAATGCTTAAGAACAACTTTTCCCCCCCCCCCCCTCTCACCAGAAGCAATTACAGATAAAAAATCTAGGTCTGCTGATTTGGAGGTGGGAGTATGCATGGGATACAAAGAAAAGGATTGCACGAACCTCGCATTAAAAATTAATAGCGCTCTCACCAAAGTTAACTGATGTGCAGCAGATCACTGGTGCTAAAGCCTGCACTTGCTCACACCCACAAGTTTGTCATCACTTTAACCGTTCAAACAAAATGGTTGTGTGCTCGGTGCATGTGTGCTAGAGAGAAACAAAATACTGCAAGTGCTTCTAAAGTACTACAGAGAACGCAATGGTCAGAAGACAAGAGCCTGGAAATTAGTTATCCCCCAGTAAGGCCAAAAAAGAGCCCATAATTGGAATTTTATGGCTCAAATCTCCACTGCTCCACAAAGTCTTAAGTGTACCTCTTCATGGAAGTCAGCACTGGGAGAGGGGAGGACAGGAGAGAGAGCAGGAAAAATCCTTAACTCCCCGATCTACAAACCATCTGTACCCTTCTACCAAGAGTGGTGGATATGAAAGAAATTAACAGATGCAAGACCATGAGATCTAAAATGATCTGTGCTGAGCACGGCTCAGGTCTCTCCTGCGGGCAGATCAGTATATTCTGATACAAAGGACGTCTAAAGACTCCTGATGTACAGCCACTATCAGTTGAATATGCTTGCCCTAGCCCTTCTCACTCACTGGTTGCCCTTAAGTATGCATAACAACTTGGTTCCTGGTTGACCTGCACTGCTAAAAGGCCATCAAAAGCCATAATGCCAAATAAAAGCTCTTCTATTCCTTTCTTATAGGACCACCCATCACATTGGCTTGGTACTTGGTAACTACTTCTGGGTCAGATTTGCATCACTAAGCCCAAGTGCTGCGCAGTTTAAGGATTCCTAAACCGCGTGTTCTCAGGTCCACAGCGGGCAGTCACCTAACAGAGGCGCACCCAGGGGCCTAGAAGCACTAACATTTTAAAAATCGCTGACCTCTCAGACCTCACCTTGCAGAGCGAGGAGCTGCTCTTGCCTGTCTTACTGTCCGTGGCTGACCAGGAGCCGCCAGGAACATCCACCTCTTTTCCAAGACAGGCGTGCGTGCTCTGCGCCGCAATCCCCCGTTGTCTCTCTAGCTGCCCAATAACACAAAGACTCTTCACTTTCATCAACTACTAAGTTTTAACAGGAAAGAATTATTAACAAAAAACACTTCACATTTGCCTGCATTGCCAGGCAAGGCGGCCACTTACTTTCCTTTCACAGCGCTGCTCTAAAAGCAGACCTAGGAAAAAACATTGCTCTGAAAATGAGTGTATGCTGCAACTGAATCAAACAAATACTTAGGTATGTCACCTCTTAAGCAAACAGTGAATTACATCCACTTCTTACTGTGTTGCTATAGAATAGAGTCTAAAGCTATCTGAATTCAGTATTTTAAAACATTTTTAATAATGTCAAGATCTTGATATTACCTATTAAGCTATCACTCCATCGTGCTCAGATCCTGTTATAAAACATAAAAATAAAAATCATATCCAGAACTCCTTTGGAGAAAACCACTCTAAACAACTCATATGCTTACTCTGCATAACACAGAACGGCCAAGTGCAGGGGTGGAAAACTGAACATGTACTTTAAAAGAACATTTGAAAGAAAGAACAAGCATATGGCTTATGTTTAGAAACCTCTCTTGACTCGATAACCCCGAGGCTACAGGCTGCACCGAAGCCCAAACTTAACTTGGTCTTGGTTGTGCGTCTGCTGTATTTTGTTAAAATAGCCCCTTTACCCTTCATTGAGTTAATGAATATTATGATCTTACTTGTGCTTAGTTATTAACATCCTGACATTGATTCTAATTCCACACACACTTCCATTTACTTCTGTTCCCTATTTACAACACAGGAAGTATGTGTACCCAACAAACTAACAGTAAACATGCATTATAGGATGTTTGCAGCTTGTTAGCCTAAATTTTAAGCACTTCCTTCGAAACAGTGCTACCTAAAGCTACTTTTACTCAAGGTTCCTACTAAGATACTACATTCTCTAGCCTTATTTTTATTCAAAATGACAGGAAACCAAAAACATCAAGTGTACACCTTCTATTTCAGAGATCTAATGAAAAACAAAACTAGGGGCTGCATCCAAGAACATGTTTAAGGTTCTCTAACTATGAAAAGGCAACTGACATTCTTCACCTAGTTACCCAGCATGAGACACTGGCAAGTTTGGGTATTTTGAGACTCAAACAATAATTTCAAGAAAAAGAAAGGAAGACTCTTTCATTTCTTCTGCACCTTTTGTACAAAGATCTCAAGCACTTAGGCAATGTCTACAACCTCACTGAAGTAGTCAAGTACTCATTTTTAGCAATAAGCAACCTGAGGCACAGAGAAAACAGATCCAAGATGCACCCTACTGCTCCTAGACAATGGGTACTTGGGGAAAAAAAGTGAAAACAAACAAAAAAGTTGTACGCTGGTTGACCAGTTTAAGGCACTCACATGCTCTTGTGTGGGCAGATCTGTGCACAGCCCTACTATCCTTCCTGTGTCCCTACCCATTATATATTAACAGGCTGGCTGAAAAGTAAATGCTTTCAGAGAGAAAAGGAGGCAAGACTTTCCACCTCGAGAAATATCAGAAATTTACTCCATCAGACACGTTTCCTCAAAGCCCTTCAGGATACTGGCTGCCTAGTTGGATCTACCGCAATGACCAGGCAACTGGAGAACATCCCCATACTGTTTCTCTCACTCCCATACGCACAATAAAATACACCACCCACCCACCCACTTTTTACTTTTCAGGAAATTCTTAAATGAGAAACTGTTCTTGTCATTTTTTTGTAAAAGGATTTTTCTCTATCTGGATGGGATTCCCTCACACACACGCACATGAAAAAAAGATCTGAAAAGAGCTATAATGAACATCTCTATAGGATGAAGTTTAACAAGGCAATTCTACAAGCATGATTTTTAGCATGGCAAAGTCTTCTAATTTTACCTTGTCAAAATCAGGCATTCAAATAAATCTTTAATTATTTACAAATCTGGATTTCCTGTGACTGACAATTTTCACTGAATTCAAGCAGAGTAATAATTACATTCAATTTTAGCTAAAGTTAGGTCTCCTAAACTTTTTAAAATAAATTAATTAAACAATTCCTACGGCTGCTGCCAGAGAACTAACATTTGCTTTTGAATTCACTCACTCAGCCCTTCCTAAAAGGAACAAAGCCATGAATGTTACCTCAAAAGCAGTATCAGTGATGGATAATTTGCCTTTAGGTATTAGACCAATGTGTATAGGTTCAACATAGAAATATCAGTTACCATTTGGGAGATTTACATGAACCTTCTGCAGTCCTGCTTTATAGTCAAGCAGGGGAGAGTTAATTATTTCTCCAGAATTTATCTTCTGAATGGATATTTATTCGGTATGTTATTCACACTACTTTGCAATGAACTCTGCACTTTCCTACTTTTCTCCCAGAAGTCACAATCGAAGACAAAAGCCTGCAAATGATAGACAAGGGCAGAGGCCATGTCCAACTTTGATATCTTGTTGATAACGTATTGTACAATTAGATCAATTTGACAATTTCCATTATGGGTGATAAAATATTTATTGAGCCTTGGAGATGATGTCTGATCCCTGTGCCATTTGTTTTACTAATGGGGGAGATATTTACCAAATCAGTAAAAAGCATTCAAATTTCAGATCCTCATAGCCTCCCCAACATTAGATTTGCAAATTACTGGCTGAAGCCATAAATTACAGCACAGCACAGCCAGACTGATGCCAAGCTGACAAGGTAGGTAGATGGCTTGCGATGACATTGTTTCATAGAAGCATTAATCATGGCAGGAAAGAAAATACTCTCAAATTGGTCCATAAGTCTAAATATTAAGGAATGAGAAGCAGGTTGCCGGGAGATAGCTTTAGCTGTAGCTGGAAAATTAGGAAATGAAAAACCCTTTCTATTATTTAACAAATCACCTTAATAATGTTTTACGCTGTAGTGCCAGCAAGCAAACGAAATTCCTATTCTTTCCTATTTGCTCTTTATCCTCGTTGCTCTTTAACAGGAATATTAATAATCTGGGGATTGGTGCAGATGTAGCCCAAGCTGTATTTTTCTTCTGCCATAGGTTAACTAAAAAAGGATAAATACTGAAAGAAAATAAAATTTTAATTTCCTTGTTTAAACTGTTTGCTTTGTCAGCAACACCAACAGAGGCTATAGCTCCTCTTCTACTACTGTGTTCAAGGTCAAGTGTACATTTACTTATGTGCAGGCCAAACTTATTAAAAGCCCACAAATCAGATAAACTGCAGAATCCAGCTTACCGTGAAACAGCAACAGAGGTCTCTAATCTTAGGAAAAAATATACATGTATCATTGTTGATTAAATACAAGCCCTGCTGATTAATTTAGAGAAAAACACCACCTTACAGGGATGATTATACAATGAACAGCTTAAAATGCTTCCCTGCTAATAGCATTGTCAAAACCCAGAACCTTACAGTACATTGGCCAAGGGAGATTCATAGCATGCCATGACTAAAGTAAGTTGAAGGTGACATATTTGTCTAGCAGACATAATTAAAGGTATAATATTGGTGCTAGAGGTCAGAGTTGTAGAGTCCTAAGGCAAAAGCACTTTGAAAGAAAAAGCTCTGAAATAAGGGAATGAAGAATGATGTTGGTCAAGAGTCTGACACCTCTCTAACTAAAATTGCAAAGGTTTGTCTCAGCAGGCCTGATGCTCACATTTTCCTACCCTTCACCAGCAAAAAAACAGGTCACGCAGGGTTCAGAAGTCCCAACAGGAGCCCAACTGCTAAAGCGCTGTGCCTCGGTAGTTCCCTTTGTAACACACTGATGGCAGGATTTCCAACAGGACTCAACACCCACTGCATACCCAAACCTGAGAGAACTTGAGCTGTTACTCAGTGCCTAGATGGAATCTGGGCATCACAACACCCAGCTTTTAGACATGCTACTGGTATGAGGCATCTATTCTCCTGTTAGAAACTGATGCGAAAGCTAGACGAGGATTTGTAAAGAACCACAATACTGAGCCGGAAGAAGCACTTGTATAGTTAGTCACTTATAGTTTGTCACAATAAAACACTAAGAAAAGGTTTGCCTTAACCTTTGTCTCTGTCAAAAGCTTAAGCACAATCTCTGTCAGCTGGATTTGTGGGTTCCATCAAAATGAGCAGCAGAAGATGACCATAATGGTCTTCTGTTGTGTAACTCCTCCTCCCATTCCCAAGGGAAGATGTAATTTCCTTTTTTCACTGGGGAAAAATGTCTTAATCACTAGGGCCTGCATACTGTCAACCTTTCCTGCTGAAGCAGTTCCTCCTGCAGAAAGCGAGACAAGAAAACGTCCCAATCAGCTAAACTATTGCCTAAGGGTTTAAAGATGCTCTTCCCATTAACAGACTTTGAGTAAGTAAAATAGTAACTGCATCTTCTCAAAACAATTTCTGAAATCCAAAGAACTTTTATTCAGTATTATCAAAACAAACAAGGAAAGTGAGATTCCCCATGTCTTAGGTTAGTACCTAATAGGGTTATTGTGTAGAAGAGTTATGCAAGGAGCACATCTCAAAATAGAGTAACTTTTATTATGATGGGCATTCTGAGGATCCACATCCCTAGCTGCACACCTGAAACACTGAGCTGGATGATACTTCTTAATCTCCACTGTTGCTTGTTTCCTCTACTCCACATACTTCACACCTGAGCAGTTCTCTCTGTTTCATACTTCACTTAGATGTGTAAGCTGTATTTCTCAGCACAGTACACATTTCGTGTAACCTCTCCTACATGAGTATTCAAACATCACGCATTTTAGCATTTTGACAAGTGATGACATGAAGGCGAGAAAATTCACCTCCAAGCTCTCAGGAAAGCCCTTGTTATCCTTGTAAATTTGTTGCAGGAAGAAATGATTTAGTGCGTGTAAAACAAGAACTGATGGAACCTTCTCTCAGGATGCTCTGGGGTTCAGAAAAAAGTTGAACTCTTTATTGCTTCCAACTTCTTAAAATCTTATGCAGCTTTCCAAAGGCACCTTCGTGCTCATGTGGTCCCTTATACATTTTGCCAGACCACCACAGATTCAAAACAGCTATAAATCCCTCTTCATTCCACTCCCCGACATCCTCACTTAGTAATTCACAATGGTCAAGGGAGAAGGTTACTACACCTTTAAGAGTGAAATCTCACAGCAGCACTGTCTGTTTTGTTTGAGATAGCAAAGTTATTGTCCTTTGCGCTGTCTGGCAACCCCTTATGTCCCTTGGATTTATCTCACACACATGATGCAGCTTTGTGGAAGGGATCGGGAGAGACTTTGCATTCCTCTGGTAGGATGATATGAGTTTGTATCTAAATCTGTTCCATATGACCCACCTCACATGGTTAGTGTCTCGCCGATTCACTTGTAAAGGTCAAGAAGTATTTCAGCTGAGGCTTCAAAGTCAAAGGGTTTGTTAATAAAAAAAAAAAACCCAACCAACTACTGATAGAATCAGGACTTCATAAAGACACTGCAAACACTCCTTATTATTTTGTATAGATATATTTAAGGACCACAAGAGGCACAGGTGCAAGGGTGAGGCTTTATTTGTGGGAGTGCGGGTGCAGTGTTAAGGGTCTCCTCACAACCTTTCCACCTTAGATGACTGAGCCTTACAACAATCTGGGATAACTTAAACCCTTCCAAGTCCAGCAAAATTTGCTAAGTCAAGAGAAGAGAGTTTCTCACCAGATTTTTAACAAACAATAACTTTTTTAACAATACTTTTTGAACTAATTGAGACACTTTCATTTTGCTTCTGGCCCATCAGAACCTGGAAGTGCAAAGCTGTGCAGAAAAGCCGTGCAGAAAACCTACGAAATGTAAAGATTAAACAAGTTCAAAACCATATCCAAAAGCCTCCCAGATCATCTGTCTCAATAATGAGCTATTGGAAACCAGTGGAAGTGAATGGAGCCAACAGTGATGCAAATTTTGTTAACCAGATTGCTCTCACCATGTCATAACCTTGACGGAGGTACTCTGTTCAACACTTCAAAACAAGCAAAAATTTGCAGTGAGTTTATCTTAGGCAAACCAGTTCTCCTTTCTCCAGACAGCACAGCCTCACAGCATACCGAGTGTCTCCACTCCACTCCCATATATATTTTTGGGAGACGGTGACAGATGTCATGTCCCAGACTATCAGAATCAGTATAGCAGAAAGCAGTCCGTATTTTTGTAAGCAGAGAGTCTGAGGGATGCGTACAAAGTACACCTGACATTTGCTATTGTATGCAAGGATTTTTAGAATTTTAATCTCTCTAAATATTTGAAGTTTCAAATCATGAAAGTCAAAGCAGAGATTTGAAAGGAATGAACAGGGAGAACTAAGTTTGTAGCCAGGTCTGCTGCACTTTCCCATTCCTGAGAGGCTGGATTTATGCGCAGGGTACGGCTATGTGAATAAGACTCTCCCAGGCCATCAACTTGGTATAAAAATTTACAGTGCATCAATAACTCATGGAGGCTGCCAGTGTCCACAGTCACTTTGAAATATATGCCACGTAACGTACCCCTCCTTCACTACCTATCCAACACAGCCTGTCACAAGATCTCGTTCGCGTAGTCATCCAGCTTGCAAGTATCGGCATTCTCCTGGCAAAGCTGAAGTACAAGTCAAGTTTGAAAAACTGTACCAAAGTTTTATTTAGTTACTTTAAGAAAAGCATTGCAGAACCCCACAGCAACTCACAAGCACTTTACAAATTCTCATTATGTACCAAGTTCAACCAGACCACAGCCAGCCACATCTGGAATAGGTTGGAGGTAGATAATCAGATTGGTAATAAACTACCAGAAAGGCAGATAAAACAATTTAGTTTTGCTGTACTCTTCCACGTGCTTTAGAAAAACTGACACTAACATATCTACACATAACTAACACTAACTGCTTTGTCTGAAAGCAGCACTCCCAGGGTCTTACCATTTCGCCTGTCTCCCATGGAAAGCAGAGTTGGTCCCTCTGTGTTTGAATCTAACAATTCTAGGGCTTACAGCTATCTGGAAACCTGATGTTTTGACTTACATAATTTTACAGAAAGAAATTTCCAAAGCATTTACAGCTCAAGAACATCTTTACTGCTAATGCTACTCCATGTAGAAAGGTCTGGGACAATTCTGCTCCAGAGTTATACAAAACCCCCACCAGCAATATGTCCATTTAAAATTACAAAAAAGTCAGGGAGAGACGAGTGCAAATTGAGACTAGAATGTCATGTAGCTAAGCCAAGAAGCAGGGGCTTGTACTGCAGTACAGACAGTGCTGTTGGATGCCCCTAGGACTAGCAAAGAAGATGACAGAGCTCTGGGTAGGGGACTGTCGAGCGGCACACTACAATATCAGGTTTCTGCAGGTCAAGGACTCTTTGCAATACTTGTCAGGAACTGGAGAAAAGTCCTATACTTCCCTAGACTGCGTTACAGAGCTGGCTGAGAAATAACCCCATCCATATTTTCATTACCTGTTTGCTCCAAAGATTTTTTTCTAGATTCAAGATGTAGCAAATTTGAGTGCCTGGAATGATCTATTATCCAGAAAGTAAGCGCACTTCAAACAAGTAAGCAGGCTCATGAGAAAACAGCAGAGGTACAACAGCCTTTAGACAACACTTACACAACCCAAAATCTTATGTTACAATACAGCTATGCATGAAATCAATTTAAATCTGACTATCGTTAGATAGGTCTGAAGATAATCAACAGAGATAGGACAGTGAACGGCACCACATAAACGTAAAATTCTCAGAAATATTTCTCTAAGTTTCTGATCTTGGGGGAAAGAAAATCAAGCTTATTTTTAACCACAAGTAAAAGGAAGATTTAGGTAGCTGTTTTCCATCTTAATATTTCTGCTGAAGTTTGACAGCAAAATAACTGTGCTGCAGTTGTGTGCTTCACCTCTTTGAGGGATTTGTAGATAGTATGGAAATACCTGTTTCTCATCAGGCAATACGACCCCTATAATTACCAGTGATTCTCAGGCAGTGATGCTATTTAATGCCAATCATAAAAAAAAAAAATAAATCAAGATAAATCTATGAAAAATGCCATACTTAAAAAAAAATAAATCCATACGGGCATTGGCTGAGATGATTTGAGGCTCTAATGTCTTAACACAGACACGCAATATAAGAATTTGTTCAGGAACAGTATTAGAAAATCCGATTGTTGCTACTAGTTTAAATGGTAAAATCCATCCAACTGCTTTAAAATCAGGTTTGACTACATCCTGCTTCACTCTTGGTCCAGAGGAATCAGCTTGCCCTTGGTCAATTTATGACCAAAATACCTCCATGCTCAAACTTACATCGTAATTTTGAAGAAGTCCTTTTTAACTATAGGCATTTGTAGCTTCTCAGAAGCTGGGAGTTTACCACTAGACATATGATGTACATGTGCATATATACAACACGCTAGACTGACCCTGATTAAGTACTGCACTTACCTGAAAGTCCATTAGACTATGAACACAAGGTCTTGCAATATCCTTACCAAAAGAAAGGCAGAAAATGAAAGGCAAGATAAAATGACAATACAATTTATCCTTCATGGCCACTGCAATCACTAAAATATGGAAGCCGACTACTGCACATCAAGTTGATGGGTCTGTAATATACAGTTATGTTTATCAAGAACTAATTTAAAGTCACAAACTCATTTCACACAGACCACCAGCCAAGGACAGGAGGAAAAGTTTCTGGACAATGCCCTGTATATGACCTACACGGCCTAAAGAACTACGATCACCATTTGAAATCCCCACAGTATTGCACATTTATGAGTAGTTTTTATCCCCTTAAATGCAACATTAAAAAAATTAACAACTGACCATGTGAATAAGACCTGTTTACATGCAAGGCAGCAGACAGCCAGTACCTCATGCAAAATCAGCCCTTAACTTCCTTCCTGATACGGCTGCTTAAAACATTCACCATCTGCACGTGTATATCATGAAGGTCTCAAAACTACCTAAGGGTAAGATATAGGTACCTGTATTTGTTTTCAGAGGTCACATGAACATGCGGAAGCCTAAGTGCTATTTAAAGTCAGTGGCATCTGTTATCCATACCTTAACACCAGGTCAGTATTAATATAATGAATCCAAGGCTCATTTACATTAGCAGTGGGAAGATCATTGCCCCAGTTTTTCCTCTCATTTAGAGAAAGCTTTTACAAACTTGTCTCTCCAACAGACCTTGTGGGTGGCCAGCGTTTTCACTGCTGCACTAGCAACTTCGACTTTTAATCCCCCTGCTAATACCCCAGCCTGATTCGCTTTACTGGCGATAGATAAGTCATGTTTCTGGGTCCCGCACACAGTGACCGGACACCACCTCTCAGTGGCTTGCAAGCAAGCTCCATCGCTAAACAAAAGGCAGTCTGTTTGGTCACCCTTCCTTCAGAGAGGCTTAAGAACATTTTTGTCATTTTTGAACAGCTAATATCTTGCAGAGGGAAAAAAAAAAAAGTTGTCTAATCTCTTTAAATTTAATCTTTACTTTTTGAAAAATCTCAGCACAGATGCTTAGTGCTGGACTATGTTCCATTAGACTAATTAGGTCAAGATTACCTAAAACGGTATGACTCCACCAACTCAATTTAAATTCCCTCCCTCCTGTCCCTAAAGTTGCACTGTTTGGAATTTTATTCCCTTTTTCTCTGTACTCCCCCAGAGAGCACAAAGTGTGTGGGCAATTATTATTAAAAAACAACAAACAAACAAAGCAAAACTAAACCTGACTGAATACTGCAGTGAAATCTAAGGGATTCTTCTCTTGGTCTTCAGTATCAGTCCAAACCGGACAAAACTTTACTAGCATTTCCTGAATGGAAACATTATTAAAAAAAAAAAAAAGTCACTGGAAAAAAAAAATCTGCTTATATTCTTCTATTTTGCTTCACTTACAATGTGGATCCAACTTAGCACTTTTATTAGTCAACAGTTTCCTCTTAATGAGAAAAGACAGATGGTATTTTTATTTCTTTTCTCAGTTTTTGAGGCTTTCACAAAGTTTTAAATATTTTATACCCATTAAAGCAGATAATAATGAATTAAAGGCACTGCACAATGCAAAATAGTTTGTGTATTTAAAAACAAACTTTTAAGAGATTTGCTTGCACTGCTTATCTATCAGAACATCCACCACCATCTGCCTCATCAGTTCATCCACCTGCCCCTCAGACCAACCTGTGTGGATGGGTTACAGTTTCTGCATTTTTCCAATAAAGATTTCTCATCTTCTTCACAGCCAGGAAAACAGTGGGCTGTTTGGTTCACTGGTTCAAGATTAACACAAATACCTAAGAAAACAAAGGACACATTACCCCCACCCCCCCCAAAAAAGGGGTTTCTAGCTCACCTCAGAATCTAAATCTCACTGAAAGCAAGTACCTTCTGAAAGGCACCTTTAGACAGCTATGGAAATAGTCCCTCAAATTTCATATTAACCAAGCCTTGTAACTAATTATTCAGTGATCAAAGAAAACTAAGGTATTTATTTTTATTTGGGATCTTTCAGAACATGGATGAACAATCTTAATCACTATTTTTTATCATGTGCTCAAATAATTCTTCACAGACTGATACGATTTTGCTTTTAATTCCTTCTACACCACCTTTGCTATTAAATTCTTAAAGGAAAATGACAAGAATCCTGACCAAGGCCGTAAATCTCCTACATAGCAGCAGAAGACCTACAAGTAGAAACTCAGCTCCTAAACTTCACTTCAGCTGACCTATTGAAGCCAGAGCAAAATTTTTAAATTAGTGGGATGTACAACTGGCAAGCTTTTAAAATGCATACAGTTCCTGGGAGAGGGAATTTGCTTAGCACATATAACCTTATGAGAGAGCAGAACAAGCCAGCACTTTGGCTCCAGGAAGAAAAGATGTGTGAGAAGAAAGTCCACTATGCAGAAATACACTGAGAGCTCTTGCCTAAGCTGTAGAACTTTCCAGGGAGTGTTAACGAGCGCTGCTTGAACCTCAAGGTGTCTGACTTGGTCTCCACTTCATGAAAGCATCAGACCAGTGCTTGTCTCCAGCAATCCCAGCACCACAAAGTTGCATAAAGCAGGCTGGAAATCTCAGGACAATGCACTCCTCTGCTATCGCTTGCACATTCAAAGTTTAGGTCCAGGCAAAAAATCAATACTGCTGATACGAAAGAGGGAGAAAATGAAAAGGAAAGCAACGACCTACCTTTAATCTTTACAAAACTGGTTCACACCTTGTACATCTCCCATTAATCCACCCTCCAATAAAGTGTGCGGGTTTTCATAATTTTAGATCAGGAAGAAAGCAATGTGGGTGAAGTACAAGTCTTGAGGGTCTGTTTTGCCAAAGGCCTTAGTTTTCATCCCTGTTCCTTATGGCAGCTTTCCATTCCTTCCACCGTCATCCAAAGAGGTCATTCTTGAGAGGACCTTCACCCTTTCACTTCTAAGCTTACTCATTTTTCATCTAGATAGTTCATCTGAATTCATTTCTAGGGGTTCAGAACTGAGATATGGCTTATTATAGTACATTAAAAGCTTTATAAATACAGTCATAATTTTCAAAGTGCCTAAACACACTTTGCCTTCCACCTCTCCCTTTGAACACCATAGAGGTAACTCCAAACTGTTAAACTACAGTATTATCTAGGGAGCTCAGATATTAGAATATCTCAATCTCATTTCATCCTTACAAAGAACACAAATAATTTAAACAGTGTTGCCTTTCGTCTGCAGAACTCCTTCAGCTCACCATCTCTACAGTCTGTGGGACAGGAATATTGCCTGCTGCTGCCACCCAGAAGACCACAGATCATCTGTGGATCCTGAGCACAGCTTCACATCAGGATACTGCTTTCGTCTCAGCTCCTAAATTACTCTTAACCTCGTTCCATACTCATGTAAACATCTTGGCACTTTAGATCGAGAAGGGTGCTCCACTTCGGGCTTATGTATAAAACTCTGGAAGGATACATACACTCTGGGGTAACCTGAAAGAACGTAAAACAATCAGGGCCCAGATCCTCAGAGGAAAGCAGACCGCTACGCTAGAGCTTTCTAAGGTACAGAAAGTCAGGAGTCTGTTGTCTGCTTCACCTCAATATATGCAACATTAAAGAAGTTATTAAACGTAGCTTGGTGGAAATATGAAGAGGAGTTTTGCTAACGGTTCAGTGAACGTGTTTGTAGTTTACTAGCATTTGAGGCTGTGAGTATGTTTAACTGGCATTCTGTCACACATACTGTAATAGATGAAACCAGACGAACAGTACAGAAACAAGATTCCACAGGAACATCTAAGCAGGGTTTCCCCTTGAGAAGGAGAGTTTGTGTGTATGCACCATACACATTTTCTCACTGTCATCATTTTTCTTGTGATCATCAAGCCGGTTTTAGTCAGAAACCACCTTCCTGTCTTCATCATACAGCATCTTTTATGTCCTCAAAATAAGGATGTGGACAGTATCATCACTGAGCTAGACTGTATCACAGTAATTCGGGCATAATAAGCAGTAAAACTGACATACACTGATTCACTGTTTCTTCTCATCCCATCCCTTCCTCCAGGCAAGCAAAAAAGCTGTCATTTAGGCAGGGAAAGTGTTAGGGAAAAAGGGGTACAGACTCACACAGCAAACTCTCAGCAAATTTATGTTACCTCAGTTCACCTGATACTCTTAACACTTCACATTAGCTTCAAAATCAATTAAATCAGAGCATTTAAAAACCATCGCTTTAGCACTTGGATGTTTTAAGACTGAACAGTCCACAAAGTGCTGCTCAGCCACATTACATTAACAGCCCCAAAACCGTTCTGCTTTCCATGACTCTACCCAATCGCTAACTATCTGAGCTCAAATCAGGCAGATTTCTTTAGGTCTCCAAAGAAATAGACAGCGAAGAGGTAAGTTGCACTGGTCTAGGAAGGCCTGTCTGTGTGCCTCAAACACCCAAACTTTGCCACTGTTACCTTCAGCTCTACTAGCAGCCTGCGCACTGGTCCTAGAGAGAGGATGTCCTAAACTCCAAACAGAACTAGCAGTCACAGCGGAATGTGGTAGGTGTCTCAGATTCTGCAGGTTATAGATGTATCAGCGGTAGGTATCTTGACAAGTCCTGTTTTTTTGACTCAAATTAAGGACGTTTCTCCTACATGCTCATGTTTCTTGGGTGTGGGCTTCCATATTTACCAACAGTCAAAAATCCACAGACAGGTTAGGAAAGAGGGAAACGACTGGGTAAATTACACCAGCGTGTTTTCCAACTCAAATGATTCAAAACAAAATACTGTCATTGTTACTACATGTTTTAAAGAGACAAGGCACTAGGAATTATACTGCAAGTGACCATCCCACACTGTCATAACTGAACTATATAAATCTTTTCTACAATGCAAGCAAAATTAAAAAGCCATGCAGATAAGGCACACTTTCAGAGAAGCCTGTCTTCTAGGCACACCTTTTGTTATCAAATCACCCTTCAACAAGGAGTTGAGGTTTTAGTGAATCACATCTATCAAAACAAAGGATCAGAAGCACAGCAGATAATTCTAGCTTCAGTCATATTTCAGCTTCTGAAATTCTCCATACAGTAGTTTCAGTCTCTGAAATGAAGTCAAACTACAAACACAATCATACTCACTAAATTCTACTGTTTCGGAAAGAAGTGGCATCACATTATACTACTAAAACTGGAATTATTAAGTGGTCCAAGAAACTAAACAGAATGAAAATGGCATTTGCTGTTGCAATACATTTTGCTAAGCAAAATGTCACCGACGTTACCTGCTAAGCTTAAATCAATGAACTGGTATTATTTAAAAACATAGTAAAATTTATTCACATGACCAATTCTATCATCATCACTGGCCATAGAATGAAATGTAAGAAAAAATGTGCTTATACGCACGAGGGACTGAAAGACTTACTTGCAAACCAAATTGTTTACAAAGATGTGCCATCATCATCAAGATGTGACAGGCAGTTCTCAACACAATACACTAAAATCAGTTCCCATAAAACAATATTTTCCTATTGTTTTAAGCACTTTGTATCACAAAATATAAATTAATGTTAAGGTTGTAGAGACTTCCCATACACCCAGATTCTTATTTTCATTATTTGGCTAGTTTTTGCACACTTGCATTTTGCCTGGCTTGGATAAAGAACAAATCTGGTGAGCTCCACATACAGCTTATGGTCAGCAGACCTTCTGGTTTCCTATAAATTAAGTGCTATCATGTTTTTGTCTCCACCTCTGAAGAAGCTTGGCTGTATTTTTTAAAGTATTTATTTTTCCCATTTTTCATGCTGACGGTTTAATCTACGTTTGATTTTCCTAAAAGTCACATCTATTTTTACTGATTCAGAGTTCAAATAGTTGAAAAACTGTCCCATTTTCAAACTGCTGGTTTGGGGTTTGGTTTGGTTTGTAAAAGGTACTATAATACAGACCAATTTTAAACAGCTGTTAAAATATAAGGAAGGAATAGTTCAAGACTAGAAGAACAGGGACGTAGTGACAGATCATGAAACAGTTAAGATACTACCTTAGCACACGAGTTCCCAGCTCTGCCACAGACTTCTCTGGTGACCTTTGTTAACTCACCAGTAAGATCAACTGACCCAAGTGCCGCTGAACCTGATCAAGTGTTAACACCAACTGCTCTCCATTACCTCTCCATCTAGTGCACTGCCCCATTAGCTGTTGCTTTTACTGGTTCTGTCGTATTATCTGCATTAAAATAACCAATGAAGTTAAAAGGACTCACTTTCTTGTAACATTACAGACTCTGATTGCAAAGAGATAAGATGAACAGTTAAATTGTCTGATTCAAAGGGTCAGCCGCATCTGGCAGGGAGCAGGGACAGCAGGTGAGGACAGGCTGGGCGCTGCAGCCGGACCCGCAGCAGCTGGGTTAGTTCTGCTGACCGGCTGCCCTTACGGTTTTGACGGATGAGCACAGAGGGCTGACAAGGTTACTGCCCCACAACCATCAGCCCTGCCCCTGCAGCACACATGTCTAAGAGGTTGTGGATCAGCTCCTGAACCGCTGCAGTTCACAGCGCGTTTTAAAGAAAATGAGAAGCTGCAATGGCTTACTTTAAAAGTTTCGTAACGGAATTCTGTTTCCCCTCCGTAAAACAGGGACAGCAGCACAGTGCTACCTCAGAGAGGCAATGCAACACCAATAAATTACGTATGCTGAAGTTCATACTAAGATCAAAAGCATCTGCTCGCTGAATAAGCAGTGCAAAATGCAGTAGAATCAGGACGAAGGTGATTTACCCATCCTGCTGATATTTTCAAGTTTTCTTTTCTCCAGATACAAATTTTAATATTTTGAACCTTTTTACATTCTATTAAAATGACTGAGACAACCCAGAATAACTCCATGAAAAAGAGTCATGGGAGAAAAGGGTACGAGCCTCTGGTTTGAGTCAGATATCATGGGCTTGGGTGTTTGCTTCTCCCTCTCACAATCAATTCGATTCTGATGACTAGAAACATCCTTTAGGAAAGGCTTTATCAAAATGTCTAGTTAGCTTCAGGGTAAAGACTTTGAGAAAGTCAAAAGTTCCACAGAATTTTAGCAGAGGAGGCCTAAACCAATTCATTTTTCATCCTACAAACATTTAAACACAAGCATAACTTTACACACTTATTTACCCAGTAATGCGTATCAAATGTGGGTTTGTTGTCATTTCCTTTTCTTAAAAATATGTTTTATCCAACTTAATACGGAATTTAAGACACAGGATCAGTTATTAATATGTTCTTTCAATTTTTGGAAGATATGAATATCTTCTTTGGCTGAACAGCATAATAGTCCATTTATCAGTGAGGAAAGTCTCCAGAGGAATGAGATTTCAAATACACTTTCGCAGTTATTGGAAAAGATTCAGCATTTTTCTTGGAGAAATATGTCATTAAAGTAGAAAGATGAGGGAAATGCTTGTATGCAACATAGGCTTTTCTCTGATAGCAGACTGGTGCCCGTCTGGACAGATCCCTGAAGACATAAGCAATCCCAATTAAATCACGAGCATAGAGCTCTGCCTACATAGAGCTGATGTCTAGATCAAGACCTTGGAATGTCAGCTTCGAAATTTCCCTGGCAGTTGAATCACACAGCCTACTGATATGGAAAAGCACAGGCAGGCATCTGCCTCCTCTTTCTGTTTTAGTGACTTGTACCTCTAAGGGGGGAAAAAAAAACCAAAACCAAAAAAATCCCAACTTTAAAAACCCCTAAATGCTGCATTCGGTATAGGAAAACGTGAAAGGAGTGAATTTGAGATGTACTGTCAATAAGCTAAGGGTTAGCTGATTAAATTCAGTCTGGTAATATTCTATAATATTTCAGTGAATTCTGTGGCATGAAATACAATACATATTTGATCTCTCTCACACGAACTCATAGTGAAGTAATAAATATTTCCCTACAGAATAATTCTCCTGTAAGCAGAGATGTACTGTAACCTAATTTGCAATTTACTCATTTCAGAGCATTAAAAACTGATCAGACCCTCACTAGAACTTAGATCACTGGAAGAGGATTCCACAGTACAGTTACACTCCCAAACAGTATCCACAGTAAGAAAACTGTTATAGATGTTTTTCGTTCACTAAGTTTGGGGGGGTGGGATGGTTGATTTTTGTTCTCTTTCTAGCCATCTAGAAGACAGGAAAAAAATAAGTTTATTAAAAGGAAAACAATAAACAATAGTGGCCTTTGAGAGACTGGGTGGTTATGTTTAGAACTAACATTTCCAAAATAAAATTGTCAGGAACTAAACACAATCAAGCTTCGGTCACACAAAACTTTTGCAAGTGAAACAATGAAAACTATACCGGGTACAGCAGAATTCCCCTGCCTTGTAAAGGTTAATTCTCTTTCCTCACTCTCACAAATCCAGAAAAAAAGGACGTATTCGCTGCACCGACAAGTGTTAAATAACACCTTCCCAATAAGCCAAAATTATGTGTAGCACAGAGGAGAACAATAGTCAAGAAAAACTGAGTAAAAAAAATTTGGGGAAGGTGGGCTTCTGGCAAGTACAAACACAACCGTTAATGGATTTTTTAATAACTTGGTGCCACACAGTAATAGGGAACCACCTGCCAAAAGCACAGCAAGGTCAAGCAAGTGTCACACACATGTTACAGCCGAAGAAATTCTGTGATCATCTACTCTGACCTTCCGCAGCAATCACCACAGAAATAGTCTCACATAGTAGCATGCTAAGTTTCTAGCTTGCTTTTTTGTCCGGTCTGTTCTCTTTTTCTTTACTTCAACATGTTTATTTTGTTGCCAATACCACCTAAAATAAACACAAGCATTTTATGATGCCCACGCTTCTCCCCTTCCCCATCAGACCTCTCTGCTCCTGCCCTCACTGCGATTCCACAATTATTCGATGAGGGAGAGTGTCATAACACACTCGGAGTGAACCAAACCCAAAGGCAGGCAGAACAAACAATACAGCGTGTGCGCACGTGTTTGTGTAAAAATCAATCACTCCGGGTTTCTCTGGCTTTCGGCTGCCAACAGCTGAGCGGAGACGCGGAGAGCGTGCCTGCCCCTGCACAGGGGGGTCTGCCAGTACCCTTCGGGCCTGCCATCCCCATCCCCACACCCGCGGCTCCTCCAAGCCCAAGCCCTGCTGCGGAGAAACCCGTTGTCACCCACCAGTTCCCTGTGCAGCCGCCTGCAGCACGGCTGGAGAGCGGGCATGGCTTCCCTGCTCGGCCTTGGCCCCCGTCAGCCCCCTCTCCCCGCCAAAGGGCAGCCAGCCTAGGCCGCTGCCAGCGTGGGCAGCCAGGTGTGTGGGCAAAGGTAGCCCTGGACCCCAGGGGCCAGCATGAGAGCCTGACCCGGCTACAGCCTGAGCAGGTGGGCCAAGGTAGGCCTCGGCCCCGGGCCTGGTGGTGGCCCAAGGTAGGCCTCGGCTCCGGGCCTGGTGGTGGCCCAAGGTAGGCCTCGGCCCCGGGCCTGGTGGTGGGTCAAGGTAGGCCTCGGCCCCGGGCCTGGTGGTGGCCCAAGGTAGGCCTCGGCTCCGGGCCTGGTGGTGGGTCAAGGTAGGCCTCGGCCCCGGGCCTGGTGGTGGCCCAAGGTAGGCCTCAGCTCCCGGCCTGGTGGTGGCCCAAGGTAGGCCTCGGCTCCCGGCCTGGTGGTGGCCCAAGGTAGGCCTCGGCCCCAGGCCTGGTGGTGGGTCAAGGTAGGCCTCGGCTCCCGGCCTGGTGGTGGCCCAAGGTAGGCCTCGGCTCCCGGCCTGGTGGTGGCCCAAGGTAGGCCTCGGCCCCGGGCCTGGTGGTGGGTCAAGGTAGGCCTCGGCTCCCGGCCTGGTGGTGGCCCAAGGTAGGCCTCGGCCCCGGGCCTGGTGGTGGCCCGCAGGCCAGGGGCGGTAGCCCCGCGCGGGGCTGAGGCCTGGGCGCTGCAGGGCGCAGCTCCCCTCTGGGTTTCTTGGGGCAGGTCAGAATATTTAAACAGTTGTATATTCAAAGACCACAATGGAGGGAAGAGAATTACCTAAGGACAGGGTTAGCCTGTTTGATCAATGCATAATCAGATAACTGCTCCAGCTTTTTTACAAGTCTTTAAGCAAAGATCAGCCACTCAAATTCTAATTCCTTTTGCTAATTAAGCAGCCTGTTAATTGCTCTCGGGGTCTCTAATGCCATGTCATTATGCTTTTTAACAGCCTGCTTGACATCAATAGGGCTGCAAGCTCCACACAAACAAAGCGGGCATCTAGCACTTACTGAATTAGGCTAATGCCGGCATTGGAGCCGGGCACTGGCACGTCGCCTCCAGCGGGCGGCATTTCATTATCGTTTCATCATCCCTCACGGGGCTGGGGGGGGGAAGGAGGTAGGGAGGGGGAAGAAAAAAAAAAATTAAAAAAAAAAAATCAAGTTACAAACGTTCAACACTTACCAGAGCGGGCAGCAAAAAGTGCTGAAGCTGAGGAGACAGGCGCGCAGCGCTCCCCGCTCCGCCGCCTCCTCCTCAGCCCCTCGCCTGCTCACCTGCACCGCCCGCCGGGCCGGCCCGCGGGGGGGCAGCCGGGCCGGGCCCCGGCCCCATCCCCCGGCCGGGGGCGAAGCGTAACATGTGGCTCCAGCTGAGGGACTCCAGTTTCCGCACTCCATTAGTCCGGGAGAAATTCCACCGGTGAACCGCTGAGTGAGGGGCCTTGTCTGCCTGTCACAGATTAGTCTGCGGGAGGGTGGTGGCAGGCAGCGAGTGCTGCCCGCACCCCCGAGGGGGTTAACCGTGACTTTTATTTCAGCAGGCAAAGAGACCGAGCCGCAAGATTTTTTTCAAGGCTCCCGGGCAGGAAAAGCCGCATGTAGCAGCGTGAAACGCGCAGGGCCCCTTCCTAGCAGAGGCCGGGGGAGGAAACGGGAGTGTGAGGAATCGTTCCTGGGGTGACGGGGGTGACGGGCAGCCCCGCCACCGGCCCCCCCACCCCACCCCAGCGGGGCCGCGGGCTCCGGCCCGCGGCGGTGGGTGGCTGCTGCCCGCTCGGACCCGGGGCCGCGGCCGGAGGGAGGCCGCGGCGGGCGGCGAACGCGCGGCGGTGGCCGCAGCGGCCGCTTCCAGCGCCCTGCCCCGCGGCAGGCGGGCCGGGGCTCCGAGCTGCCCTCAGCTTCACGCCGCTGCAAAAAAAAAACAAAACTGAAGTTTTTGTAAACTGCCAGCCTCGGCCCTCAGGCACCGCGAGCCCTGGCCGTGGGCGACTTCAGCCGCGCACCTCTACCTCAGCTCGTCTTCTCATGAGCTGCTTTTGTGGCTGTTTTCAAAGAGACTGCTCCAACGGAACGCGTCCCTTCTTGATGTCACCACCCTGTGTCTTGGCGACAAAAGGGCAGAGCGGCTCCAGGGGCAGGTACCAGCGCCCGGGACCGCTGCAGGGCGGCTGCTCTCATTAGCCCCCAGAGCGAAGCGGGATCATTAGTTACGAGAGGTCAAGGTGAAACTCTGCTTTACAAGAGCTTCCAGACCCTGAGAACTTGCAGTTAGGAATCTCGCCCCGTGTGAGATCACCGAAAAACGCGCTGATCTTCCCTGTGACCGAACAGCCATCATTCATGTCAACGCACAAGAAAGGAAGTGAAGCTAGAAAATAGCCTTGATTTCTCCGCCTCTCAGGAGCGGTGTTTACAGACAGCACAGAGATCTTGGCATCCTTGTCAGTATCCGAATGACCTACACTGTAGCTGAAGAGGCACTGTTGTAACGCATGGAAAATATTTTCATTTATACCAAGAGTACATAAATTGTATTATGTTGCTGGACAGGACAAGTTTGGATAAAGTAAAAAACCGTGAACAAGTTGCGAGACCAGACTGAGATCTCCACTGAGGCCGAGTCAAAACACAGTAATTAAACTAAAGGCCGAGTTGTACTTGGATACACCCAAACTCAACTGTTCGTATTTCAGTCTTCGACATCGTTTAAAGAAATTCCCAGTAACTCCAGTGAATAATTCTGCACACAAAGATGTATCAAAAAATCCAGTAGCACAATAAAAATAGCTCATATCCTAAAAAAGAATGGGTGTAAGTACAAACCACCTCTTACCAGCGTTTCTTTCTTAAGAAAAATGGAGGTCCCAGTCTTGAAAATGCTTATGCACATTCCTAATTTTTCACCAGTTTGTAGCCCCATAGATACGATTTTAGGGGAACTCCCCATATGGACAAAGCTAACCACATTCTTAAACCACAGGTACAGCAACTCATTCTTAAAGCGCAAAGACTAACGAATACCATGTAAGAAACAGAAGCTCTTTTAAACACATTATTAAAGCGTATTTTTGTGTTTTGCAGCAGAAATAAAAAAATGCCAAGGTGCTATAGCAGTTTGCAAAATATTCATCAGGCAACTTAAATCATGAGATGGAATAGGTAGCAGATTTTACAAAATGCTGAGCATCAATTAATAGAATAAGAAACAATTATTATTAAAAGCTAAATTAAGGATAACTGCTCTTTTCTCTTGAGGACCAGATGTCTGTTGTCCACTATCAGGCCGTTTACTAGCTCTTGATGCAGAAATTGGGTGTTCGGACAAAACGAATTCTAGGTCTGGGCTGATAACGCTCCCAGGGCTTCAGTTCCCATCCAAAAGCATCAGCAGCCCTACTTCGCCCTTAGCGCTTTTAGCATGGATTCACACTCTTCTGAGTTGCATTTTAAAGCACGTGGTCTCCCAGGCTGTCTGGTATCTTAGATAATGCTTGATAGCATTGAAGAGATGCATCTTTGGTGGAAACACTGAGCTTCATCCCTGACTGCGAAGTCCGGAGGTTAGGGAGGAGCGCCCAGCACTGTCAAGATAACTGCACAAACCGGTCAGGAGGCCACACGGGGCATCGGAGCGCCCGGGCTGTTATGAGGATCTCGGAGCTGAGAGCAGAGTGACAGAAGCCATCTTTCAGCACAGAAAACCAGCACATGGGGAACTCTCACAGGTAACGAGCAGGCAAGTGAATTGGACTTTGTGATCTGAATTCGGTATTGGCTTGGAAGTGACCTCAGTTGCTCTCCTCCTCCTCGCTAAGTGAGGATCACGTACTGGAGCAAGCACTGCTGGTTTTGACAAACTGACTTGACTTAGTAGGTGCCTGTTTGGGGCCACTCTTCATTTCCGAGCTCCAAGAATAAAGAGAAAGTCTTGGGTACACCTGGCAGGAACTTTTGTTGAAGTTTTCTCAGTTTCTCATCCAAACCACAGCTCCACCTCAAAATAGCTAAAAATGTCATGGTTAGGGAACCTTGCCTGGTAGAGAATGGGAATTTGAACCTACGTCCCTCCCATTGCAGGTAAATGCTGTACTGCCAGGCTGGAAAATAAGTTGTTCTCCCCAGTGCCCTCCTTCCACCGGGAAACTGGTGTTTATTGCACCAGAGGCATTACCTCTGCCTAACACGGGGTTGCTTTCAGGCAGGTGACAGGCTGAGGGAGACCCAGCTTTAAATTCCAGGTCCAGATTAAGCAGACAGAAATCTGAACCTGCACCTTCATCCCAAGCAATTGCCCTATTTACTGAGTATTTTGGAGACCGAATCTGGCTGGATTTTAACACAAATGCTGAAAGATCTGCATTTTGTCCTTGGGTAAATTTAAAACAAATTTTGTAAACCCGGTTATTTTTTCAGTAATGAAGTTCTTGTTTGTTAGCACACTGTGGAGCTGGGCTTCTCCAACCCAGATTTACTCACAAACCCCTTCCCCGCATCTTTTTCATTATCTCCTCGTCTGCTCTTCAGTATAATCCGTCTTTCACTCAGCCTCTTCCCCCTCTCTTTTCCTTCATTGCTTACTCTGTCCATTTTCAAACAGCAGTAGCAATAGCCTCACTATTACTGACAGTTTCCATCTGGTTGCTATCTCCCTATGCTAGCTGTAGTCTGGGAAGCTCTCCATGTTGTCCTCTTCCCCTCACCATTTCCTTTGTGGCTCTGGCAGGAATGGCTCGTGTTCTTCAAACAACCGGCGAAATAATGAGACAGGACGAGCCCGGTCTGCCCAGACAGTGACACTGATCTGTACCCACAGCCTTAAATAGTTCTCGTCCAATGTCACCAGCAGGACTCATTTTAGACTGCTTGCCTTTAAACTTTGCCGTGTTTTATTTGCTCAAATCAATCTCAGCAGTTCAGACTGTAGCTCGTATCAAACATGCCTAGTTATTAGCTAAGTTAAAAGGCCCATTTCAGCTTCATTTTGATTTCTTCTTCAAGTAAACTTTGGCGCATCAAAATGAGAGACAGAAATATTTAGTACGTGACCTTCTGCATTGTGCAGTTGTTTAAGGAACTGTTATTGCTGATATCGTACGCAATTAACCCTTTGGCAGCTGACTTCATATTTAATTTATAAATGAGAAGAGTAATCAAAAATTCATACATCTGTGATCTCCCAAATATGCTGTTGTCCTTAACTGGAATTAATCTGAGGTCGCTATGTATGCCCATTTAGGTACAGATATTTATGTGCGTCCATGTGACAGGTAAAAACGCATACACACGCAGAGAATAATTTTATGCATCTCCTATGTCTGCTGCAGGATAGCAATACAATTAAGTCACCGTGACTGAGACAATTATCCGTACAGTCAGTAAAATGAGATGTCCACAGTATGCTGAGGAGTTTTTAAACATGTGGGAATAAAGTACAGAAACTCTGCAGAGTCATGCAGCTAATGAGCAATAAATACACACTGGCACACCCTCATCAATTTTAAAGTCTTGGTATGAAAAGAATGTAATTAATTAAGATATGTTGATTTATAAGAGGTGACATAACAAGATGGATAGAGAAATCTTTTCCTTCCAATCTGTCATGGTTTCTTTCGAGAAGACGGCCCACCATGTGACCATGCCCTCCTTGGACAGTCATAAAGAAATCGGCTTGAGTTTTGTTTTGTTTTTCTCCACTATCGTAAGGAAATACAAGCTCCCTTTTCAACCCTTATTTGCATTTGGCACAACTATATTTAAAGTGTAACAGTTCTAAAGACATACAAGGAAAAAGAAAGAGCTGAAAAAAAATTATATTTAGAAAAATCCTTTCCGCTTTTTTTACTGTATTACATTTCTGCACATCGAAACGTATACCCTGTTTCCCTTTCTCCCCCCCGAAGTCAGATGACTTTTTTTGTAACTTGGCATACAGACAGTCTGGTATAAGACAGGACTGTAGCATTTGTTGAGTCAAGATGTTTAATTTTTTTCGCTCACATAATGATCCTTTTTTCCCCTCCAGCCACTTGAGTTTTGTTTATGTTGCTTGAGCCCTAAACTAATACATGAATTCTCTTCGCTGCCAGGATGACGACTTCGGCAGCAGGCTAGATGAGGCAAAGAGCACTACATTCGCTTTTAAGGGTAGAGGTATTCCAAAAGACTTTTTTCCAGTTGTGACAAATTAAATGCATTAAAGGAAACAACTGCTGTTGCAAGAGCTACTGGACTTCAAGGAGGAACCGGGAGAGTTCTATTTTCTTTGCAAGCACTTGACTTTTGCTAGGGGGCACTTTGCTCCTGTGCCAACTCTGGCTTATATTTTATTATTCTTAGAACAAAAGGTTGCAGTAATTAGAATTGGGGAAGTTGTGCTCAAAGAAACCGAGTCATCAGATAAATTTGATACCATTAAGTGGTTATAAAAGGTGGGATTTTTAAAAAGAAGAATAACCGCTTCAATTTATTGGTTTTATCCTGTCAAGAAAAGATGAATGAGAAGTACAGCTACTTTGAGACGTACAGCTACTTTCGCTCAGGCTAGACATGTAAACCTTGTACTTAATGACTGATGAGCAAAATTTCTTCTCTTCCCAGTGCAGATGGGCAAATCCCTCGTAATTACAAAACACAAGAAAATCTAATTTTACCAACAGAAAGCAGCACACTGTCCAAATGTTTCCCAAGCAAGAGCTTTAGGTGCTTGTTGGAGAAAAAAAGCCAAACAACATTTCTTATAATGTGATCCATATTCTACCACATGCACATTTAATATAAAAGTTATGTTTGATATATACCGCCTTAGCATTTTTCTATTTTAACTGAAAGCCTTTTGTTCTGTCAAGATTATAGTAGGATTTGCTTTCATTTTTCATGATGTTTCACTCAATACATCACTAACATTAGCAGGACTTAATAAGCGCCCACCTTCTCCTTCCCCCCGCCCTGCCTGAGGTCTTTTGATGCATATTCCTCAAGGATCTTCAGATGTTCGACGCTGTTTGAAAAGCGGCCTCTCTATACCCTAGTATCGGAGATAATGAGGAGGACGAGTCTGTAAAATACTGTGTGGTGCTAGCAACACAGTAAGCAAAATGTTTTGCAGCTTTAAATTCTGCCCTTGGTATGGTCTCCATAATGGGCTTCCCTTCCTCCTTTTCTCTGTTGCAGATTCACATCTGTTTCTCTGCATTTTGAAACTGTGTTCATTTTTCACTGCTGCCCTTTGTCCCACACTTACTAGCTCTCGCCAAGGGCTTCATTTCACTTATTCAATAAGCGAGAGGCACTGCAGACTAGAGAGAGCTTTAGGACAAAGCTCAAACTTCTATTAGGCCTCAACAAAAATGTTTTTGTTCCCTATCAAGGAACTTTTTCCTATTGCTTGTTGTTGGTTTGTTTTGTTTTTAATTAACATTTGTAGTTTGTAATTGCCCAAACAGCTTGCAAATGCGAACCTTTAACACAAATGGAAAATAGATGCCACAAAAATCTATATTATCTGTTACCAGAAAAACTTTGTACTAGAAAATCCCGTTTGTCCGTCGTCCTTTCACATCTGCGATACTTGGCTGTATCTGCAAATACAGTGTATTTGTACTTCTGAGATCCTGGTTTCTTTATATGTCTACACTTGTGTAAGCACGCTGTTAACATACATTTTCATGTCTCGCTGGCTTCATACGCATTCTGCTGGAAAGCAGGCGGGACTTCCTGGGAATGCCTTGCCAAGTCATCCCTGGCTACGCCTGGCTCGTTCCCTCCAGCCTGTCCTCCAGTCACAGCACTAATTGCTGCGGTTTACTGCGTGCGCAACACCACTGAAGAGAGGAGACCAGCCACGCAGGTTTTCCCAACGCAAGATTTTTGACACGTTAATGAGTTTATTATATCCTGTTGCTAATCTACATAGCAAAGAGCTCTTCTTCGGAGAAGGAATAGCAAGGATGAAACTTCTGACACTTAACTATTGTACTGACAGCTTAACGTCTGCATGTGAAATTATTTCACTCTCGTGGCTGCGTTCATTATGCCACGAGCACGTGAGTCAAAAACAGGGTTTTTTGTACTAAATCAGCATCCCACTATGGTGCCAGTATTATAAAGCCCCTCATAAAACCGTGAGGTTCAGGAAATATTTCTAAGTGTGTGTTGCTCAGCCTAAGGCTATTGACTGTCTCTATGTGCAACCCATTTTTTCCCCTTGCTGTAAAGCACTCGGCCTTCTCCTCTTTGAAGCTCATCTGATGCTACAGTCTGGGGTACTCCTGCTACTTGCATGTGTTTCATTAGTAATTACATTCTATTTTACAGCTTGAAGCTTTTAAAAGCACAGAACAACACATTTACTTTTATTACTGCTACATCTAAGGAGAAAGTAAAGAACGACAGCAAGTTTTACGTGTGTATTAGTTTAGTGCATCTCCCCAGCATTGAAGTATTCTTTGGGCCAACAGAAAAAGCCCGGTGAGAAACCAGGGGTGCTACACCCTCACCCTTGGGAAACAACTTCAGAAACAGAGGGCAAGGGGTGTCTCACATCCCTCACCATTCCCATTTAATCCATGATTTTTTCTGTCATTAATACGAACCTTACAACCTAGCTACCCTGCTAACTTTCGCCGCAAATGCTTTCTGTAATTAAGAGCAGACACCTGTGTTCCTTGTCAGCGGCAGTTCCTTGTGCTGCAAACACAAGTGGGGAACGAACAGTCAGCAATTACCCATCTACCTCGCTTTTGCTTAGGTATTTAGCATTGTATTTCTTCTGCGCCCAGTACCTGTGCAGCTTCTGGTCTTACTGTGTTGTCACAACTGGTATCGTTACACTTTTTGGTTTAGGTTCTGCCTACCGTGAAGGAATTTTTGAGAGATTTATCTTAATATCCCAACCACATTTGTAGCCTCCTGACTTTCTCAGCTCTTGTTTACTGCAGAATTTTTAAGTGTGGATGGGCTTTTCGAGGGCAGCCCAACTATATTTACACTTGTTCCAGTCTCTGGTAATTTAAGCCCGTAAGTCAGAGTGAACAACTGGTGACATTAATGAGGCTTCAGAAGAATGAAATTGGTGGTAACTTGCATCCCATGGGAGGGGTGTTGATGATGGAAAAGGGAAACCTAATATTTGCGAACTTAAATAATACTGAATAAACAAGAGGTCTAAAACAGACTGTATCCATCTTTTTAATTATTTAGGGTTCGGTGTGGGCTGTTGGGTTTTTTTAAAAACGAGAACCTGACTGTTAAAAGTATTTCTATTTTCCCCAGCCTCCTATGGGACCCAGAAAGCGTGATATTAAAAGCCTTAACATTGCTCTTAGAGGGCTGGGAGGGGTTTGGTTGCACAAAGCATCTTTCTCTAGAGAGCTGAATTAATGCCTTAGTCTTCAGATACTACCTAGCACAAACTTGCCAAGTTACCGTCACAAGGGAATTTAGCATCTAGTCACAGCATCTGTTGGAGGGAAGCCCACCGCTCAGAGCGCCCACAGGGCTACCATCGGTCTGCATTTGAAAAGGACCACCCAGTTTTGTGCAGGAGATGGGTAAACTGGGAGAGAGAAGAGAAAGGGTTAAGCCGAATTTAAGAGGCAGAACCTGCAGCCTTGTTCAGGTATCTCCATTTGGTCACCAAAACTAGAAGAATTCCCCAGCCAATTTCAAAGACCTTAAGGAGTCGTATGTCAGGTTCTCCAATACAGTGTAAAATATTAGGAAGAGAGGAAGAAAGGAGGGGGTCAGGAGGGGAGTTAGTGGTAAAAAAAGGGGGAAATGGAGCAGGCTGCCTTCCCCAACAGCACAACAGATCTTTACAGCCCTGGCACTTGTTGAACTCGGTCAGGGAATAGTTGCACTTCACCTTACGTTGCATTAAAAATAGTTAAATGAAGGAAAAAAACCCAACCCTAAAACACGTATTTGGAAGTAGGTGGCTTTCAGTTCTAGTTCTACTCCATCCAAGGTCTTAATGTTTACACTTAAAATTGTCAGATTCTTCCCACTTCTTCCTGGCCCCGCTTCCTACCCCCACTCCCCATCTGAACAAATCAGCACATGAATATTCACAAAGACGCGGAAGAAGGTAATTGTCCCCCGAGTTCTTTTCAATTGAAATATCATTTCAAGCTGGAATCGTGTTGAAGATAATTAAAAAGGATTCCAAAGGGACAAACCCATCCCCAGCTCACCCGTACGGCAGCACAATGGGCTACCACTGTGCAAGCGAGCAGGCCTGATGGCACTTTATTTAACACGTCTGTCTCGCCTTGATGAGCAGCTCGTATTGTGGGTCACAAGGAAGACGTACTACAGGACAAGCGATGCTGACAGACACAGTCTGTGGCTGTTCATAAAAGGGACACAGCGAGAGCTCTCTGCAGAGCAGGGCCCTGTCCCGCTCCGTCGCAGCATGGAATCGATACGTTTCTAGATGAATTCGCGGGGGAAGTTTGGAGGGGGCGGGGGAATGGGAAGCATTATGCGTTGATAGAAACTGCAGCAGGAACCGGCATCGCCACGCTGGCAAACTTTGCCAGGAGCAAAGATAAACCAGGCTATTAAATCCTACTAGAAGTTTCTCTGCCTCTGCAAGGTATTTATGCCAATGTGCAGAGTTTTCTTAAACCGTGTCCTCTATTAGCACTTGCTTTCATTCAAATTAGGGCTACAATAAAGACAAATGACTGTGGCAGATCCAATGCATTTTTACTTGTCAAATACAGCGCACATACTTCCCTTCATGCGCAGCTGGCTGTTAAGGTAACTCGCTGCGGTAGCCTCATACGCCACAGAACTCGTAACGGGCACCTAAGCTCTTTTCAGAGTTCCTATTTTAGACAAAATGCTTCTGAAAATGCAAAGTGTCCTTATTGCACGCAATACACCTACGGGCATGCAAATCCCTTGTGCTGCACAGGTGGGGAATCCTTTGGCCCTTAGCTCTGGTCGCAGACACGTCTGAGCTTTCCGATTTTCTTCAAGAAAACAAAATTAGTGGATTCCTTTGAGATACTTGCGTGGGGAATTAGCTTTAATTTATTACATACATCAACCGATTCCAATTAATGCCTCAGTGAAGCAATGCATTTATTATTAAAGCTAAGCAAGAGGTGTAAGCATTTCTTGGGGCTCTCAAAGCTTGCCCCCACCCCACCGCCCATACGACGTGCAATTTCTCTGGCCCAAGCAACCGTGTTACGAGGGAAGACAAGCCAAAATAAATGCAAAACCACTCCTTTTCCCTCTAGCTTCTTTGAGCACACGTTACGCATAAATTACAGAAAAAAGAGAAAAGATAGTAAGAGAGGGGCTCTCTGCTTGTTACTTGGTTTAAATCACTGGTGTTCAAGAAAATTCAGAAAAACAGACAACATTTGAAATGTATATAAGAAAATGGCTTCACTTTCTCATTCTCAGCATATCATTTCTATTATTTTAGTACTGTCTGACAACCAGAAGCAGTGAGATCATGTCAGTAACCAAGCCAGCCAGACAATACTGAGACTAAACTGCTCTCTGCCTGCCCCCCTCCCCCAGTACACATCCCCAAATCTGATTTTAAGCCAGGTCAGCTCCCACGGAGCAGAGATCCTTCACTGGCAACTCTCTCTTCTCTAACCTCCTCGCCTCCAGCAATGAAAGCCAGGTATACGAGCATTCCCTCTTCTCCAGTCATCTTGGAAAGAGGGGAGAGGACGTCAGTCAAAAAAAGTATTGAAGAAGCAAATTCCAGCCTCATAATGGCTCTTACGCCTTAGCAATCCCCTTTCAGCTGCCTCATTGCCCTCGGAACGTGTTATTGGTATGAAAACGACAGGGGCCCCCACCCTCGCAAGGTAAGCGGGCAGGGATGGAGCCTGCAGGGACGGGTTTGTTGCAGGCTCCGCATCTATGAACGGGCACAGGTGGGAACAGCATCCCGGCCTTCCGAATGCCCCGGTTCACCCCCAGACGTGGCCCAAGATGGAAGGCGGGAGCGGCACACCCTGCGAGAACTGCTGCCGCTGGGCGACTTGGAGGTGCGGGAATCCTGGCAAGTGGAAGCGGAAGTTGGTGTTTAAAGAATTTAATCAAATCTTTCACATTTGTGAAGGATGTGCGGGCACGGCACGTATCTGCAGAGCTTTTTTTTCGGCACAAGTCCGGTAGTATCACGTTTCCATTTGAGCTTCATCAATTTCATCAACTCCTAACTTGCATTGCCTCAGTGTTTATGAGACGAGGAAAGCGGGGGGAACATGCACAGCCTTTTAGAGGCCAAAATGCATTTATTTTTAAATGGCTTTATTTGCAAAGTGTCAATATAGGTTATTGCAACTCATGTGCGTTCTAGTACCTCTATGCAAACTGAGAAGACTTGATTTTAATTAAATACTACACCATTAAAAATACTTACATTGTTCATAGCTACATTTCTCCACCATTTATTTCTATATATTTTGCTTGGAATTTAATTTGCTTTTTTTTATTAAATGGCCTTCATATAAACCCCGCCTTTCCATAGCATAGTTATATATAATTTCTAAAATAGAAGCTTGTTAGACTCTAATAAAAAAATACTTGCTGCCTTCCAAAGAGTTCCTTCAGATGAGATAATGCCTATTTATCTAAAATATCAAATGGGTAGAGAGAAATATCAACAGAGAAACCGATAGGCACACAAGAGGCTTGCTTTCCTTCTCTTTCTGAAGAGACTTTAAAGCTGAATAAACACCTTGGAAAAGCACAAGCAATATACGGATCTCCTGGGCTCTGAACCTGACCTTTCAAAGTTAAAAATACACATTTTCAAGGCTGATCCTACAAACGCTGGCTCTCGCGAGCAGTCCTACCGATGCCGGTCCTGTGAGCCCTCCAATGTGGCCTGCGGGATGGGATATAATGTAAGGTCATGCCGAAGTTTGTTAATTCTTTCTGTTTTCTTGATGAAGCAACAGCATTCCTGCAATGTCTCCTTAGCATTAATTTCATGCTCGTGATGATTAGCACATAAATCTAAAAGCGTGTGTTGGTCTGTCCAAGGGATTTTTTTCCCCATATTCAATACGACATTAATCTTATTAGCTCAGGTAAACAACTAATAGCTATTAAAGAGAGTGCAATTTATCAGGAAATAGTTAACCCTTTCGAGCATGCCAGATGAAAGGGGAAAACTCTCACGACGACAGGAATGTGTATTTTAATAAACCATACTCGACCGCAGCAGATTAGGTGTGTTTTCCAGGAAGATGTGCCCCCCCCGGCAGGGTGCAGCCTGGAGCCAGGGGCACCCCCAGGGCTGCCCAGCCCCGGGTCCCCCACCGGCCCGCAAGCCCTGGGCAATCCCCAGGGAGCTGCTCTTCCCAAAGCCCTTGGAGGCTTTTGAGACGTGACAAAGAGGAGGGATGGGACTAAGTGTGAACACTCCAACGCCAAAGAGGCCCATCGGGAAACTTTCAGCTTCGGATTAAATGTCCTCGCTGCTGGTGCCATATGTAACATGGCCAGAGTAAGGCTTCAGCATCCCTCTGCCGGGGGGCGGCCGCCCTCCGCCCTGGCTGACACGGGGTGCAGGGGAAGGGGCTCGCCACCCCCGGGAAAGGAAGGGAAGGAAGGGTGCAGCCCGGGATGGCAATTGCAGCAGGACTCTGGACTTGCTGGTCGGCGGGGAGGGGTCTCGAGAGCCTTACTTAAGAACAAAACAAAACAAAAAAACCAAACTGGCCCCTAAAAATTGTGTGTCAGCTGGGGGCGGCGGCAGGCAGAAAGCTTAAAACTCAGAGTTATGCCAAACGCTTCTGAGCACTGGGAACGGATATACCCAGGTGCAGGCTGCTCCACGGAGAGGTGTTTTCCAGACTCTTCCCTTCCTTTTATTGCACTGACGTTTCAGTGTTGCGCATACACGTGCCCACATTCATACCTCTCTTCCTCCGCTGCCAAAAAACGAAAGCCCTAAACTGCTTTTCACCTCGTCCCCTGGGAACTCCCCTCTTCATTTCTGAGGACCGTTCCCTTTCCGAGAGCCCTTCCTCGCTCGTGGGAGACGACGAGAAAGTCAACGCTTAACACAGATTTTCAGTCCTCAGTGCAACCAGCAGCTGAAAAGAACACGGCTGTTGAAAACAAATTTTTAGCCTTACACCTCTGGTGGCCCCCGCTAGCAGAAACGTTTCTTTAGGTGAAAATTAGAGCAGACCCAGGTAGCAGAGAAATCCTGCCGGACAAGGAGATGGTGCTTGGGGAACAAAAGGAGGGTCCCTGACCGCTGGCACTGGGACATCCCACTCGCCTGCACCCGCTGTCTGGGGATCCGACATACGGATGAGATCTGCCTATCCCAAACGGCTGCCAGCAGGGTTTTTTCCCCGTATATATGTAAACGCATATTTGTACTGAAGAAGGGGCATATTTCTGCATCACGCAGCTAAATAGCATAGAAAACCCACATCCCATCAGTTTTTCTGAGCTCCGCATAGAGTGAACCCAGTTTATACCAACAACTGGGGATTTTGGGAACAGGAGTGGACAAAGACAGGAAAAAATGTGTTCTTTTTATGTGTACAGCCTGCCTTAAAGTCCAAGAAATAAACCTTTTTTTCTCTCTTCATAACTACTCAATTCCACATCCCCTGCCACCAAGGGGAAAAACAAGCAAACAAAAAAACAAACACAAAACCAAAAAACAAACAAAAAACCAAAAAACAAACAAACAAAACAACAACAAAACCAAAAAAACCCAACAACAACAACAAAAAAAACCACCAAAAAAAAAACCCAAACCAAAAAAAAAAAAAAAAGAGAGGGCTTGAAAGAAAGAAGCCAAGTGAGCCCGAAGCCTGGCAGCCCCCAGCCCGGCGCCAGAACTTCGGGCACAGACTTCCCCACATCTCCGTTTGCAGCGCCGAGGGAAGGGCTCCCAGCAGAAGAGGGTCCCCTCGCTCAGCCTGCGCAAATCACAATTCCCCTTTCGGGCTCACGCCGGAGTTTTACCGCGCGCTGGAGGCAGCGCTGCGCCAGCAGCAACCGCAGGCGCTATCAGCAAATCTCTTTCCTCTGTCCCTGCAGACGCCGTTCACAAGGTCTCGAGCTCTCTTGCCTGATAGAGTATTGATCCCCCGGAGTGCAAAGTCCAGCATGCCATTAGTCCAATCTGTTTTCAAGCTGACACAATCCCATCATTTGTCATCTTCTGCTGTCCTGCTGTGTTTGTTTAGGGGCAGGATATTTGCTTTATCTGTCACTTTCCAATCCTCGCTGTATTCTTTACCTGACACGGAGTTTATTGGGTCCACAGTTTTCTCAGAGCCATTAACAAGGGAGATTTTGACATGCTGATGAGATCACTGGAAAATGATGATGTCGACAGCTTGGAAAACGTTCATGAGTTGGACTCAAAATATGTTTTGAACAAGGATGGGGTTTGTATTTGAAACTAGATTTCAGTAGAGAAGTCTCTAAAGAACGTTTAATTTTCTACAACATATGTATGAAAAAGACAGGCCAGCAGAAGACTGGCAGGTGACTGAATCGGTAAGAATACTCGAGAAAAAGGGCCAGCTCAGTAACTACCCTCAACATTGGCGCAAAGGAAGAATGGAAATACCTGCGCTACCATCAGTCACGAGAGGCGGCGCAGACAGCTTGCAGGAAAAGGCCAGATACATAAAGGCAGAAGCACATTGTGTGCTCGGTGCGTTACAGACTCGCAGGTTTCTTTTTTACGTTTCGTATTTAAGGGATGTTTGCATCTCATAACACAGTTCTCAAACCACGTCCCCAAAATCTGGCGCAAGTTCCATTAAATCATTTTCATCTACCTTATCATTCACTACTAGCTGTGTAAATAGTAGGTTGCGCAGAAATTTTTGTTATCCTAACCGTTGGTATTTCTACCCTTACGGGCATGAAAAGCACCACAAGAACAGCATCTGTTTATCATCTGATAGCCAACGTTTATAGCCATTTTATGATTTATGTTTTCTTTCATACAGATAACCCATATTGGAGCAGCAGAGTCTCCTGTGGCTCAAGTGACCGACACCACTCTGATGGCAAGCAGCGCCCAACCAATTCCCTGAGGCAGGCGTCTCTTTTAATAAAGCACTAAACTCTAAACTTTGCCTCATCCTCGTAAATAGTGACTACACGTATAAAGAAATCTGCCTTGGCGCACGGGGAATTTACAAACGGGAAGAAAAGACTTAATTTTTCAGCTCTCGCTCCTACGAAATAATGCGGTGTTTTTGTTGAGTGGGATACGCGCTTTTTAGATTTGCCGTTTCCATTGGAACTTCACAAGTTTTGTTACTGCAGGATCTTAAAATAAATACAAGCAAGACAACTCTCCCCAGGCTAAGAAAGCAAGAGCGCAGTCGCGCACTTAAGTAAGTGTTTAATTACAGAGAAGGCTGCAGGCGGCCAGGACTTGAAACTGCAGTTAAGGCACCTTCTGGGCAGCATTACCTAGTAAAGCCGGTACAGCTCTCGTAAAAAACTGACAACACGGGTTATCCCTCGCCTTTCCCAAGGTTCAGCAGCCTGCTTTCCTCTGTGGCACGGGATCCGGCCCTCCCCATCCCACACCTGCAGCCGGGTGGGCTCTAACGTCCCGTTCAGCCGAGGGGAGCACTGGGTGTACGGCACTGACCTCTGCGCGCGCAGGAAAATTTAGCTGCGTTGAAGACCAGCTTCAACCGAGCTCTGGAAATGTCTTATTTTCTGCAGAAACGTCCCCGGCACAGCGAAGCTTCCTTCACGATGCAGCTGCTGGCCCGAGTGCGCAGTAACAGCGCTTTGCCACTGCGGGTTCCGCTGCCGTCCTTCACTACTGTATAATAATTTACTCAATATCAGAGTCTTTCTGAAAGACATACCGCTTGTAACTACTTGCTCGTGCTTTTTCCTGGTTGTTTTTGGAAGAGCAGGAAGAGTACTTTGAGATACACAGGGATTAGAGACACACCAATACCTTTTTCTACCTTCCAGATTCTTCAAATCTGATTTGCTCGAGTCTAGGCAATAATACAGTGCCCCTGGCTCTTCACATCTCCTTTCTATGTGCCCTTATCCCCTTTTTTTTTTTTTTAAGTACGTTGCCCAGTTTTCATATCGAAATATGTTCTATATGCTGGGGAAAGTAGTAAAAAGATACGGAGGAAGTAAATAAGAAGCCTGGGTAATTTAGGAGGTGGCATTTCAAGGGTTCTGGAAACCTCTAGCAGTTCAATATCCCTTAGAGATTTGGATTAGGTAGGTTATAGATCACAGGATACACTCTTCAATAAAATTTTAAACATTCTCATTAGCTAACAGAAGTCTATACACAGAAAACAGCTGTACAGCTGTTAAGGATTGTCCGTGCTGGCTCGGCGCTGCGAAGGCGGCGCATGCCTTCCCCCAGCCAGGGCTGGGAGAGGAGGAGGAGGGAGGGCTCCCCGCCTCTCCGGTGACAGGGAATTCACACTGGGCGCTGGATCCCCCTCACTCCGGCTCACAGATGTTAGCCGAGTTTACTACCGCTTTCTGCTCATTGCTGCAGGTTGCTGGAGTAATTGGTTGAACTAAAAAAAAAAAAAAAGAAAAAAAAAAGCAAACTACTGCTAATAATACAATAAAAGCACATTCTAGCCAGTACAATAAAAATAGGAGGCAGTTTATGCTTTCGGAGCGAACAGCATGTGAATTTATGGACAAACAGGCCTCTGCGTTCTCTCCCTTACACATATCGGGGATAAGGTTACATTTTATTTGTAGGGAATTTTATGGCAGTAAAGCCCATTCATTAAAGAAAGAAAAAGGGAAGAGAAAAAACAGATGATTGTTACTCAGAAATCCTCATCAGTTCTCCCCCAGTTGTTTATCCTTTAACTTTTTAAAGGAATTTTTAGACAAAGATGCTTTCTTTCTCCTCTGGAAGAGAAACAGGAGTGGGGGGGAAGACGTCCAGTTTCACCCCGGCGCTTTTCAAGTCTCTTTAGGCAGCACCCAGAAAACAACTTTCCCTTTAATGAAGACCTTTCTGGTGCTCTCTTCCATATTCGCTCAAAAAAAAATTAAAACTTCACAAGTTCATAAGGACGGATCCCCGGGTAGGACTTTTATTAAGTCTTTTCTATTTACTTCCTACCTAGATAAGATCTTAATCACAGCCCCCAAATTATCCGCAATGACATTTATCAACTCTAGTCATCTTTTCTTTAGCATGCTCCGCCTGACCAGTCGGCTTTTCTTCCACCCCTTCCTTTCAATGGAAGTTAATTTCGAGTACATGATTTATCTTGCTGGGCTAACAGCACTGAGGCAGCCCACCTTTTCAAAGGGCTGGCCAGGGAGTGAATTATAGCAGAGTTGTCCAGTGATTGCGTTCCATAGGGAAGGAGAATAGGCAGCCAGTATGTTGCCCCGATGTGGCGCTGGGACCTTTTCAGCGACTGAAGAAAAAAAGATTGGGCCTCTGACCGTGGGGCTGACAGGCAAGCGTTATATCAGCAGACAAAGGCTCGAATACCTGAAAGGATCAGAACTCCATGTACTCCGAGATGTGATGTTGTTTACAACACCATACGCTGACCCTATCCTGAATTTACATGATATCAGTGCCGTGGTCTTTTAACCTTGCCTCATTCTTCTTCCTGCATCTTCGCGCAGCCATTAGCATACAGAGAATTAGCCACGACCCCATTAAATCCACCGACACTCTGAAATCCTTTGCACGCATTCTGCGGCAAGCGTCGCTGAAATGTATAATTTCCCTGCGTGCCCTGTATATATCCAGGGGCTCTGTTTGGTTTGGCAATGGCTTTCATTCAGTATCTATTAACATTCAACTTCTATTTGTAAAGGGCATGTACAACCCACTCAAGTACATATTTGGCACAAGCCACGGTCATTTAGTATTGGTCCAGGAGTACAGCTGGTGCCATCTGGGGCAGGATAATAAGAATCTTTCACAGAGATCTCAGAAGCTGTGTTTTCATACTCCTTGTTCCTTCCCTGCGTTACACAAATGGGGGTGGTTTATGAATACGCTCCAGTTTGGAGCTAGCGGCTGGTCCAGAACCACAGGCTCCAGCTGTATTAGGAGGGATGGCTCCGCTAGCTTCGGAGGTGCCGTTCAAACAAGCACCCCAAACCTGCAGGGTCCTGGCTGCCGACAGCTAAACAACCTGAAACCCCAACCAATTTTCGAGCCGCGAGGAAGATTGCCAGCACTTTCTGGTTCACTTCTAGAAAACCAAGTATCTCCTTGCGAATAATTCCGCTTTCCCTAGCAGCAGGGTTGGGAAATTCAGAAGTTACGGCTTGTCTGAGGGAGAGGGAGAGATTTTCTCCAACGTAACAGGAGATTCAGCAGGGTTTAGCGCAAAAGTTTCAGCTGGTTCTTAACACACATCACTGCTCGAGTCAGCGGTGAAAGGAAATTTCTTAGATACAAAAAATCACTTGACACTGTTGAAAAACCTGGGGCCAGATGACTTGGAGTCTTCTGCATCCACTTAGCTGTTTATTTTCCTGTTCACTGGGTTATTCTAGATGGTACTCTACACAATTCTAACGTTTGTTCATTGACTTGGAAGAAATAAAAGCCCTTCAACGTTCCGGTTGGCACATCCACTCCCACCCTCCCCGTCACGAGGAGCCGGTGGGGTCTGCAGAGCAAAGGACAGCCCGTGCCCGCGCTGGGGACCATCGGCTCGGGCTGCCAACCTGCGCTGCCGGCACTTCTGTTAGCACGACCCGGGCCAGCCCGCGTGCGATGTATGTACCGTCAATGTCAAGTCTAAGGGACAGAGGAGCAACCGTAGCCACCACAAAGCCGCTCATCAACTCAGGAAAAAGTTCTTAGTGCCAAATCGCGTGCCACCAGGGGGTGGGAAATAGAGAAAGAATTATGTTTCTGGTCGCTACCAGAACATGGGTCCTTTCTCAGAAGAGATTTTTGTGCCGTATCGCTGTACCACACAAAGCTCAGATGGGAACAGATTTAATCTTCCTTTGATACGAGGATGTCCTGATTCCCTGGTCGAGCCGGGCACTTTGTTTTCTCCTTTAACCAGGTAGAATTTGTTTTCTCAGTACGTCCTACCGTTTGCTGCTTTCATGGCCCTATGGAAAGACACGTTTTTTAGGGTGTGTGGGAGGATGATACCGCTTTGAAGAGATGAGTGATATTTTGGAAGGTCCATTGCGAATCTAACGTGAATGCCACATGCAGAATTACTTCCATACAAACCTGCTCAGCCTTCCAAAAAGCAAGTACTGTCATCTGCCTTACTTGTTACCAATGCAAAATACAAGCGGCCCGCCCCCAAACATTTAAGGAAGCTTGTATTTCCCTGCATGATTTTTAAAATACTTTTCTCCACTGACCACGTTCCTTGAGCTTTTGTTACGTTCCAGTGGAAAGGGGAATTCAGCAAGCTGCATTCCGCTGACAAGCCACCACAACTGTCAAACTCATTCCACTCGCCATTGCTACAATCATATTAACCGTTCAATGCAGAACTTGGGTAAAAATATTGTGCTTTATAAAAGTAAAAAAATTTTTAAAAAATCAGGCTTTTCTCCCCTTTGTACCACGGTGCGTAGCTACGGCTGTTAAAGCTGACCCAAGCACTCGTAACGGAGTCACATGCAATAATAATTCTACATGTGAGCTGCCCTGAAAGCAATGTATAATTTTCTTGAATTGTTTTACTAGCCTAGGTCTCAACTTGCAGCAATAAGCAGCTTCCGAACAAGAGCTGAAACATGAGCTCCGTTATTCTCCTTTGGTTGGATGCATCATTCACATGGCATCGTTTCTGTTCTGCAATTGGTGAATATACAGGAACTCAGGCGCAAATTCTTGGGGATTTTTTTTTTTATGTTCAAATAGAAATTTAAGTTCTGTTACCGCAGACACAGGCTATTGCCAAATACTGCTCCACCTGCAGGGAAGACCAGCTAGTAGGAAAGTCACTAACAATGAAAACCAAAGGGCTAAACACAGTCAGAATCCAAATAGGTATTTGTGAAAATTATCACTGGTATATAATTCCCACCCAGCCAAGATAAAGATATATGTAGCATGATATATATAATTAAGTATTACACTGGAGAAAAATAAGTTGAGGACCGAAACAGGTATTCATCCCTTAATCATTCTTTGTCTAACTGTCTGCACCATTCCTGGTAGTGATGTTTTCTGGTTCATGAATGGCCACTGCTTACGGGAACAGTAAAAACACCGAGCACCTACAGGGTTATTAAAAGATGTCAGACTTCTGGAAACTTTGCAAATCCTAATCCTTTTAACATCTGCCTAGAGAGCTGCACACACGTCTTTTCCAACCTCATCTTTACAAAGAAGGGCATGAATTAGCAATTGAAAAAGTCAACACATATACACATGGGGACAAAACCCATTTCCAGGTTTTACTGACGTCGAGTTTGCCAACATTTTATGAAGGGGAAGAGAGAGAACAATATATTTTGCTCTAAGACACGAGCATTTCTATTCTACTGATGGACACGATTAGGTAAAGATGAAGAAAGTCGCTGTTGTTAATAAGAGAAATACATATGTCAAAAAGTTAAAACTCTACGTACCTATACTTGAGTATGAAATTGCCCCTCATTCATCCTAAGACCATCTTGTGACAGTCAAACGCGTTATGCAAACTGTAAGCACAGCTACTTTTTTTTTTACTGGAATTTTGTACTCTGTGGCCTGTGGTTCTCTGTAAGCATATACAAGAAGGAAACTGTATTCTGTTGGAGACAGCGTGCTTAGCTTTGTTTCATTATTCATATGGTTAGACTTCAACAATGTAAGAATAAACTGCAGGGGTGAAGAGGGGAAAAAATAATTAGGAGTGCAACAAAATGCAAGAGCACATTAAGGTGTTAAAAGGGTTGGAAGTGTGAAACCCAAAAATAAACATTCTGCTTAATATATTAAGGTAATGTTTTGATGTATGCTAACCAAATCAATATTTGAAATCATGGTAAGAGGGCTTGCATTTCCAGCTGGTGTAAGGACGTAAAAACTGAACAGATTGTATTTAGAGCAAACCTTACCATTGCAGTGTTCTGCAACATCACAAGTTTGCAGTTAGTGGCATATAAATCGTGTTATTCTTTGTTTACATTAGGATTAACTTTGTGGATTGACACTGAAGAACTGTAAAAAGGGTTTTAAAACCCCTCACTTTTGTGATCTTTTCTTAACCACATTAGCTACTGTAAGCTAACCTGACTAGCACTAAAGACAACTGGATTTTGAGTGCTTCCTTAAGCAGGAGCCTCCCAAACGCACTCCTATTCGGAAACTGCCTTTGCGAGGGCTGTTGAAATGCAACCAGTTGGGACTTCCCCCATCTCAGGTGTTAACGTTAAAAAAAAACCAAACCAAACAAAAAAACCCCACTACACACCTTTCCAAAAGAAGCGATGAAAATACTATTCTCCTTATTCTCCATGTGTTGAAAGTATATCACCGCAGTGGACCAGCAGGAAATTAAACGTTTTGTGAGAAAACAATGAAAGCAAACAAAGCAAACACAGCTGATGAAACACAAGGTGAGGCTCAGATTAACGTCTTTCTGACCAGAGACTCTCCTAAGACCGGTAGCAGAGAGTCACGATGGCGCGCGTATTTCAGTAGGTGATGAGCCCATCCTACCCTGCTTAAATCTGGAGGCAGTGGATGAAATCCCAAACCACAGGAAATTCCTTCATCCTCAAAGATGGACCACAACAGATGAGAGACTACGGAATGGAGGAGCTGGATAGAGTATGGCTGTCAGGAGCAAAAGATGGCATCCAGGGAAAGACCCTGAATAGATTATCCCAGAAAAAAACCCACCACAACAGGCTTCACACAGAGAGCCCAGTGCCCGATGGGACAAGCATCCTCATGCTTTTACTGTGTTTCAGGAATGCAGGAAGTTCAGTTTCCTTCAGCACATGCCCTTTACGCTAAGGCATAATTTATTCACTAGTCCAGCTTTGATTTAGCTACCTGATGCTAAACTGAACTAAATCACACCAGGCCTAGATTAATCTGGAATAGCAATGCCCCTGAAATATTTTAGCTCATTTAAATGGATCCTCAGAAAAATAAAACCACCTTGATTAGGCCACTCAGATTAGCGCAAATCCCGGTATGAAACAAACTCTGAGGAAATGGTTTCTCTACGTGTCAGCACTATAAATGTTCTCAATGAAGTAACGTCATCTCTCAGGCAGCAAGATGACCTCCAGAGATCCCTTCCAACCAACGCTTGTAGTATCCCGGGAGTACAGCCTTAGTCTGCAGCACGGATCTGGACGGTGTTTGCCTCAGCCCTGTTTGAGATTTCTTTGCTTTGTTGAGCCGTGCAGGGTGCTGGGTTCAAGCCTCGGAGAAAGCCAGGCATTTTGGAGAGGTAAATATTAAGGAACTTGGAAGCACGGACACCTGCGTTCAATAGTTATCGCACAACTCGCCCACATTTCCGCAGGTGTGGAGGTGGAGAGAGCTTAGCTGAGACGGCGAGGGCCAGCCACGTCTGGGGGCAAGCATCGAGCCTGTCCTGGAGCAAGGTCATTGCTCGTTGACAAGCGTGTCCGGGACAATCCCCGATGACGCTCCTGCAGCTCACTGCTGAGACCCGCAGATGCCAACCTGGAGGAGACGTGGCTCAGAGGAAGCTGAAGCGTGCTGCCGAGGGTGCGCTGGTTCGCCAAAAAGGCCAATCCACGCACAAAGAGAGGCCTGTCCTTGCGGAGGAGGTCCATCTTCATGGCAAATCTGACAAATGTCTTATTATTACTATTATTTTTTTTAAGTGGGCTTGTTCTCTCTGGGTCACTTTACTCAAGCCTGCCCAACCTTGGTAATAATGAGCTGAGGCTGGTTAAGCAGCTAATTAGCATGCCGTTTGTTAGACGAGTTAAGAATGTAATTATTGTGAGTAGGCAGAGCCTGCCGATGGAATGCATTTTGAAGGTTACCATAGGAATCTTTCCTTGGTCTATTCATTCTGAGTGTAATACTAATCACTATCATAAGGAAAGGATTGCTTGGATATAGACTGTAGGTTAACATCTGATTAGATTTCCAGTGAACAAAGCAATTCAGGCAGTTTGTTTGTTAACCCTTTTGGGTCCTGCCAAAGTGTCCTGACCTGCGCGAAGAACTCCAGGCTGGTGGGTCCCCCTCCCCTGCCCTGGCTTCGGAGTCACAGCACCCCGCTGCAGAGCTCGGGGCTCTAATTGCAGAGGGCAGGCTGAATGCTCTCCTCCAAACGGGCTGAAATTAGTGAGGTATTCACCAAAACTGGCATGGCAAGCCATCTATTACTGCTTTTTTCCGCTTGTAGATCAGTTGGGTTCAGATTGTGCTGGATAACTCAAAGATCTGATTAACACAAGTAACTGGGGAAAACTAAAGGGCAGAACTACAGCGTTATTCCTTCATTTATATAAAATATGTGGTTCCTCAAGCATTCGGTGTGGAGTCCGGCAAACAAACATCCTGGACACAAGTCCGTCCCAGCGTTGTGACAACTCCACCCTATCGCACTTACACAGTTTGGTGTTCTGGTGAGACGCTAACCGCCCGTCTCCGTTACATCACGGTGGGAAACACAGGGCTGTGGGACCACACCATGAGGAGCGCGCCGGCAAACGGTCCCTCTAGGAACCCTCTGCAGGTACAAATGCCACCCAAGGACACTCTCATCTGATAGCTCTCTGGTACCCGGGGAGAGGAGCTGGGAGCTCTGCAGTCCAGGTCTTGGGCACCTCCATGTCCCTTTAATCACCCCAGCAGAAGAGTCCCAAGGTGCCTGAAACCCAAACTTATTCTCTGTCCTTGAGAAGGGCGGGAGGACCCAAAGCAGATGCGTTGGTGGAGCAGTGCAGGGTGAAGCAGCCATAAGCGGTACCTGCTTGATGTGATTCCCATGTGGATGAAGAGCAGCTCTCCGCTGAAAGAGGGCGAATGTGCTACCTTTTGTCAGAAAGGAAATCCATGTAAATGTATCCTTTGTTCCCTTGCCCCCAAAAGTCCCAGTCAGCAGAGATCACGTTTACACCAGTACGGCGTTAAAGAACCGTGGATGTTCATTAAATCGCCTCTGCATATTTTGCTCTTTCCCCCCCGCCTCAAGGCTGCCTACCAAAATCTCCCAGTGGTGTTCCTTAGCTCTTATCCTAAAAATATTATAAAAGATGAAGCGGTGAATACCACAATCTGAATGCATTCTGTGTCCAGCATCACGCTGTTCGCAGCTCACTTGCGAGGCCCAAGTCTCGGTGGGAATTTACAATTCATCGGCGACCAAACTATTTTAATGTTATCAACACATCTTTACCCTGGCATATGAGTGTGCGACTTATGAAGAGAGGAGCAATTTGTTTCATGAATTTCATCCTTTGTTATTGAAAGCTGCTGGATTTGGATGTATAAAGACCTGTGCCATTAAGCCACAGGGCAGAAGCATCCTATGGGCTAACAAGTTTGTTTGCTTGTTATTATTATTTTTTAAATACAAATTACTTTAAAAGTAGCATTATGTAGGACTCTGAAGGTGCTTTACTTAAATCTTGTGCCTCTTCCAAAAGATTGTAGAATATGAAGAAAAATGAATGGAACAGTCCGAGATCTCAATTCAATAGGAAAATACCAGCTGATTTCTAACCAAATTAATGTATATAATTCAGTGGTTTTACAATTGGCCAATCCAGTGCACCTCTAAATAACTGTATTTATTAGAAAATGTGGATTTATTAAAACACAAATTTGTCTGGTGTCTTTTTAAAAAAATTTTTAAAAGATCAAGGTGGATCATTGTGAAAAGACAATTTAACATTCACTATACGGCTGCTTTTCTGCTGCAAAATGCTGTCTGCTTAAAATGAGAGGCCTGATTCGTAAAGAAAAGAGTCTTAAAAGGTAAGGGTGAAATTGAAAAAATATGTAAGGTTACTGAAATAAAACCTTTCTAATGGCAAAATCCTTTTTTTTTCCCCAAATAATTAACAATTTACAGTTTAAAAAAAAATAAATGCTCAAACCCAATTCAGACTGCTTGAAAGTGGCGAGTCTCGCAGAAGAAAACCCCTCTTGGCGGTGGCAATGTACAGCACTGACCGCCTGCCACCGCGCCGGTGCCGGGCCGTAGGGTGGATGCGGCAGTTTTGCCCCAACACTCCGTTTCCCTCCATCAACCTTGGTCAACACTGCACGAGCACGCAGCGGGTACAAAATTGCCACCACGATACACATCCCAGCTCTAGCAATGTAATTACAACCCTTTTTGCATTAATGCAGGCTTCTCGAAATAACACAAGCTTTGCGAGAGAGCAACTCTAGGTTGTCCTTCAGCAAAACTTTAGAACTGAGACAGCAAATAAATTGGATTTCCTGAAATAGCAAAGGGCTAGATCAGCTCTTTCAGATGAAGGTTGGAAAAAGTAGAAAAAGTTTTTTGTATTATTTCAAATACAAAAGACTCAAACCCTTATTTTGATCAGTTTATTTTCTCAAGTTAGTCTATAAAACCAAGAAGCCAGGAAACTAGAAGGAATAATATTTCAATCCAGCTTTCCATAGATTACCAGATTCAACAAGAAATAGAAAAAAGTATTCTTTGCAAACTATTGTTCTCAAGCCAGTTCTTTCACCCTATTTTTGGCTAATTAAATTAATCTGGTAAGCAGGTGTAAACCCACTTGTTTAAGCAATGGTTTGGGTTGCTAAAAGGAGAGATTGGAGGTATTTGCACAGTAAGAGATTTGTACAAGGGAGCATTAAACCCTATCAACAAGAGGAAACTCCACTCAGGATGCAGAAAATCCTGTTTAGCACTTACCAAATCGTACCAAATGCGAAATGCAGTCTGCTTCTAATCCAATAGACTAACACGAAGGTGAAGTATAATCATCTGTTTTCTTAAACTGAAAAGTCTGATCGCTATGTTGAGTATGTTTTGCATAGTTAATATTTTACATGGTAAATAGAAATATATAAATATTGCTGTCCTTTGATGTTTGCATTATATATGCAATCAGTAGCATGCTCAGTTTTGACTGAAGAACAGTTACTATCCAACCTTTAATTGCAATGGAGAACTTTTTCCATATGCATTTTATTTTGCAGAAATATAAACTGACCAGGCTGCCAATAAAGATTGCGAACAAAGACGACATCAAGCACTCTAATCATCACCGAAGGCAAAGTAGTATTTCATAAAAACAAATAAATTCCTATCAGAAAAAAGAAAAAAAAAATCAACAAAGAGCCAGAATTCAGTCTCACCTACACAGGGTTATAATGGATCACCCCCAATTTGCAAGTATTAAAAATTGGTTTGGTGCTATTATTGTAGTTTGGCACTAAGGAATAGCAGCTAACATGAAAAACGCTTGATTTCTGTTTAAACGTTTGATTGACCTTTCTCTGCGTTATGAGCATACTGGGGAAGAATGACAGTTCACCACCTGGAGTGCAAAGGAAGCTGTGCCGAACCTTCAGCCTTTAGGGCCCCACAAAGAGCAGCCCCCCACGCAATGCCTTATTTTTGAACACCTCAAGCTCAGTATCTAACACTTGGGTCCACCAACCAAGCACTCACGTCCCTCTTTGCTGCATTTCAAAAGTACTTCTTTAAACCACCAAAAGTAATGGGACAATGTTCATTCCCATTGAGGTATCTACAGGTGGGATGCCACAGCATGCCAGCATTCCCTGAGGAATGCTGTAAGGGCGAGGGGAGGAAGAGGAGAGGATCGCAGGGATACAAGCAGTGACTGTGTGTGTCCCATGTCCTCACAGAGCTGGGCCCTTGCCAAAGACCAGAGGAAGCATTCAGAGAAGAAGCAGCGGCAGCGTTGCCAGTGGGCTCCTCGAGACATGACATCTGCTCAAAATACTCCTCCTTTCTCCAGCTCCCACCAGAGCCAGCCCCTCGCCTGCTAAGGAGAAGCCAACTCCGGCAGCTGAGCAAACGTGTTACAAAACCCCTGCAAAATATTCGCCTCGAGCCTGCTGCAGCCATCCCTCCCTCCCAAGACAACCTGGGTGGCAGAGGGTCTCTGGCAGCGCACCTATAGCCCACGCCTCGGTGTCACCAAAAGGCTGGTTCCTCCCTCAGGGACCCCGCAAGAGGATCACCCCGTCGTTCGAGGACTCCCTGGACTAGGTAAGGACATCCCTTTGGCGGAGCCACCCTAGCACTGAACGATGCTCGTTCCTCATACTCCACCTCGTCTTTGCTTCAGTGGAGAGGAAGCTGGAGAGTCAAGCAAAATGGCCATTTCGTTTACCTCCTTCAGTAGTAACGACCTGCAACAACAATTAACATCCCTCCTCTTTTCCCCAGTCCAAAGCACTTTTGCTCTTCCCCCTCCCACCCGCCCCTTCCAGATTTGCTCCTGTTTTTCGTCTATTTGTGAAGGTGCCCAAGACAGGAGCTCACTTAATACGTTCCCTTACGCTTGTGGCGCAACAGCCTATTCAGTACAGATAAGCCCCTTTAGAAATGAAGGGGAATTTAATTCAGTGCTTGAGTGACAGCAGGAAGATTTATCCCCTCAGTAGACAATACGGCTTTTGGGGCTTTAATCTTGCCCAGACAATGGGCTGTTTCTCGGCCCTCATCTTGTGCTTTTCCCACGATGTTCGGTGATTAACCGGGGCTCCATTGGATGGAAGCCACTATCTCTCATTTAAGAGTGTTTGCGCCTCTGTCAAGGACCAGGGAGGGAGGGAGGGAGGTGGGAAGAAGAGAAAGGAAGGGGAAGGAGGGGGGGGGAAAAGTTTAACTCATCTAGGAGAAATGCTGCAAGGCTGTAGCCTGGGCCCAGACGGATGCCAGCGCTATCTGCGGTGGGCAGGGCTGGTTGACAAAGCAGATGGATACTGGCATCGTCACCTCTGGGAGAGCGCTGGGCAGGGCCCTATTGCTCTACTTCAACAAACAGAAGCTCCTCGTTTATTTCATTATGCTCTTTATTTAGAAAAGCACTTGTCGCAGACTGGAATCCGCCGGTCCTTAGATACGTGCTGCCTAAATTTAAGCGTAAGTGCTCTTCTAAAAAGGAGGGAATCGAAGGACGCTCTGAAGCCTGCTCTGAGATCGGCCACTGAGCTCACAGTTTAGAGTAAGACGCTGCAGTTCCGCACTTTCCTAGCAAAGCCACTCGGGTGCGGTAGCAGAGGACAACCACGCACGCAGGGAGCTGGTACATCAGGAACACCTGCAAAGCGCAGCGGGCACTCTCAACGCCTCGATAGAGGCATTTGTCCCCATACCTGCGTTGCACAAAGTGTTACGTATTATTTCGCTCTGTTGATGGAGACTATTTCATCATTGGGAAAAGCGGCACCAGTAAGTTTTCACGTCCCTACTGAGGGGCAACCATTACTGTTACTCTAATTTCTAAATTAGTCTTTGTGGCAAAAAAATATTTTACATCCTTCTCACTGAAAGAAAATATTGCGGACTCCGATGCTTCCATTTTGGTAATGAGCAGAAATACAGATTTAGTCTCAAAATAATATCACGCTGTTCTGAGTGGATATTTATTACAGTAACTTTATGCCAATTCAGTTGTAACGGTCAACATTAAGGCATTGCAGCGTCCAGATATTTTAACATGGAAAAAGTTCCTGCCAAACTAGTGTAATTTTTCATTTTGTTGGCATTTTATTGTCAGTTTAAGAGTTCTGTTTATTATAAAAATTAGACTGCTATATGCCCTTCCGTCACAGAGTTTCTTAACTCCCGCAGGAGGTGACAGCAGCCCGTTTGACACTGAGCAGGGGGACAGGACTGAAAAGTTCCTCTCCAGGGCTCAGGGGCTGCAAGGAGGGTAAACATTCAGCCTTTCGTCTTTCTCAAAGGGCACTGGGTCAGACCGATAAGCCTTCTGCAGGCTGGTATGGTTGTGGTTGAGAAATACCTTAGCAATCCTAATTCTGTGCCTGCTACCTGAACCACTAAGCAAAGCAGCAAGTGGAACAGAACCGCTGCATGCAAACAGCTGTAAAATTTTAAAAAAAAATAAAATTAACACATTTACTTTTGAAAGAGGAATCATTTTCTCCACTCTTGAGACCTGCCCGCTGAGGATATCTTGCGACGATCGAGGAAACCACGTTACGCAAGGGCAGAGGTTCTATAGGGGTAGATAGAGGGCTCTTCTGTGGGTTTCCTGCTCCCGGCTGGCAAGGGGGCCCAGTCTCGTCGGATCACGGCACTTACGCTTCGGTACCTGCAGCCGTCGGCTACGGGCCCAGCACAACGGCATCAGGTGCTGCACTGACACAGCCAAAGCAGCCTGAGCCCCGAAGCCTCAGCTGGCACCCATCGCTCTGCCAGCCGCGCCGACACGGAGCTTCTTTCCTACGGCCAGCGGACCGGCTCAAAAAAGATGCTTTGTTTTCGCTATCACACATCTTTCATTCTCTGATCCTACAGCTGCATATTTGGATGACTCAATCAGCTGGAAAAAAAAAAAAAAATGTTGCAGCGTTCTCTTTTGTTGATGTGAATGTTTGGGAGCAGCTGAGCCAAAAAGCAGAAGCATATGTTTCTCCCCGCACTGAGACCGGAGTGTGTAATCCAATAGACACAGCTGAGTCGAGGCCACCAACAGACTGACGTGCCCACGTTTAGTCCACGGGCTGCCCGAAGGATGGCACGAATTCTTCCCCCGAGAGAATACTCCCTCAGTCCACTAAGGGAGAGGTGGCTACTCTTTCAATTAACCTGGCACTAATAAGCGACCCGGGGTTTATTGCTTTACAAAGAGGAGAAAAGGGGGGGGGGAATCACTAGATGGTGCTATTTCATGCGAGCGCTCCCCTTCCCATCGCTGGGCTTGCCATGGTGGTCGCTTGCAGGGGGCTGCTGCAAACAGCAAGGAGAAATATTCTGTACCGTATTCTCTCCAGTTGGAACAATTTTTGGCACAAAACCGTAGAAACCAAACAACACGCGTGGGATGCCGGTTGTGTGCCCGCCTGTTCCCAGGGGGGTGCTCCTGGAGGCTCTGACAAACAGCCCGAGTAAGCAGAGATGCTCAGCCTCGTCTGCGGAATCTCACCCACGCTGCTACCCAACATTGCCTCAGCTATCACCATCAATTTGCCTCCTTTTTTCCCATCTTTTGAATCTCCACATTTCTGAATTTCCCGGTCTCAGTTATCAAGAAAAAACCGAAGGAGTCTACAAGACCGCGCCGACAGCAGATGAGCAGTCAGAGGAATACAGATGACTGAAGCTTGCACATTAATTACACCCGATGACACATGTCAGTGCTATTAAATGTACCTTCATGGTAGATTTTTTTTCTTATTACTTTGTTTTTATTTCTGCACTACAAAAATTAACATGGAAAACGATCGGAACCTTTAACCCTCAACACACATTAATATGGGGCCATTAGAGGGTATAGTTTAGGATTTCCTTAACATTGTCTATTTGGGACTTTTCAGTTCCTTCAACCACAAGTTCAAGTCCCTGAGGAGTCACTTACGGTCTTCAGTCTCTTTAATGAGATCAGCTGAGTGAATGGTGGTTTGGCTTTTTTTTTTTTAAAGTGGCCTTTAAATGTAAATGGGTTGAAAAGAAAAGGTTTTATAGAACATTTGGAGGTTTTCTGTTTGTTTGGGAGGCTTCGCAGTGTTTGTTTGTTTGGTTTTGTTGTTTTTTTTTAAAATTTGACCACAATCAAGCTGCATGGCGGGACACGCTGGGGACTACCAGCCCACCACTGCTCACCCGCCAGCGTTTCCGTGAACGCGCCTCCGGGATCCCTCAGGACAGGAATCACAAAGTTTGCGGAATAAAAAGTCTGTAACGCAAACGCCATCAAGAGGTGTTTAAACAGCTGATACAGTCCGCTATCTCGTACTAGGGACTCCCTGTCTGCGCTCTTTGCCCTCTTCCTTTTGTCTTTGACTCTTGCGAACTCCTTCGAGACTCCTTTGAGGGCTCGCTGCAGTTCCTGGGAACCTTTTCAGCACCTTTATACCGAGCTGAAACGGGCCGTTAACGCGCTGAGCGGAGCAGCACGTCTGCACATCCCCTAGCACGCCCTAAACGCAGAAGGGCTTTGGTCTGCTTTCGCCGCACCTCTTGTCTTAAAAGCGAAAGGCCCTGTCTGCCACATCGCTGCATGTAAATTCGGCATGCGTGAGACCGGTGTCTTCTGGCAAGTGGCTAATGCTGCCTACAGCTGGGCAACCCGCGGCCCTTTCTCTTCCCCCGCCAAGCGTCAGGGCCCACCAGCAACTCTGGGCCCGCTGCAAATTGGTAATTGGGGCTACACGGGCGTGCTGGAATACTTTCTCTATCTTGCCTTCCAAGCTACTTCAAACAGTGTTTTTCTGTTCTATTTTAAATGGTGAATGCAGGGAGGGAGGGAGGGGAGGGAGGAAAGAACACGAGAGGAACAAAAATAAGATTAAAATAAAAGGCCATATAGGGAGCCCACAGAAAAACAAATGTCAAGGCCCAATTCCCATGTCGTCTCAACCACTGTGAACCCAGAGTCCCTCCATTTAACTTCGAGAGATCAAACTGCGGCTTATAATTTTTACAGCACCTTTGTCTGGCCCAGCATTTAGAGGAAGTGGGGAAAGTAGAAGGAAAATTATTCTGTACAGGCTTCCTGAAAACTATGCGGGACTTTTGTGGTAGCAGCAGTAGGGTGAAACAGAGCTGTGTTTAGAAAAAAAATCCGCCATAAAAATCAAATTCTTTTTGCAGCCCCCCTGACTACTCTGGTCCCCACAGCCAGCCGTACCCATCGCTGTACGGGGAAGGGACGTGTCGGTGGTTAACGAAGGCCGTAGGAGCTCCTCACCCTGCGGAGAGCCCCCCTTCTCCTCTCAGAGGTATCTTTGCAGTCGGTCCTGGAACCAAAAGCGAGGGCTTTTGCGTCCTTTACTCGAAGCTACGCTTTCCCTCCTCTCTCCCGCTCGCATTTACAGTACAACCAGGTCCCCGCAGAACGGGGCCACCACCAAGGAGAGGTGGTGTGACGGATGGCAGGCTGAGCTCGGGCAGCCTTTTGGGTCAGCGAGCGGGAGAAACTCCCGCGGGCGGCAGCAGCGGCAGGAGGGACGGGTGGCCAGTGTGCACGGAGATGGGCTGACACCCTTCCACACGTGAAGCCATTGCTGTAGGGACTGTGCCAGGCTCTTACCCAGGGCACTGGAGACCCCTGCTTCGAGACGGGTAATCTCGGACCTAAAGGGCCAAATCTATGATGCAAGCCTGATGAGTTAGACATCGCAATACCTTCAGCCCCCGAATTGTCAGACCTTTAACATCGTTGCAGGTTGCAGAGAGACTGCTGATCACTACCACGTCTTTTGATTGCCAGCTCAGCATCGCGTTAGCCATATCCTGGTGCTCCCTTTCACCGCGCCTATTCCCGGGAGAGCCCAAGTGATGATTGCCACTTGCCAGGGCTGAACTCCGGCTGAACCCTGGGAGGCCAAGGTCACCGAGCAGTAACGAGTGGCACTGTACATGTACTGAGCCGAGCTGGCAGCGCCGCACGGCCTGGCAAGGCACGTGTTTCTGCTTACTGCCCCTGAACCGGGCAACTCGGGAGGTTTTCCGCTCGTATGTGTCAAAATACCCTGTGATAATGGTAAATACCAGCTCACCGCTGCCTCAGAGGAGCCCTCTGGAGCTAAGGTGCTCCTCTAAGGAAGAACACATCTGCAATAACTGGTGTCCCTTGACCCTCTTGACTTTACAGAAGGTATTTCTAATGGCTGCTTTCAGCTCGTGAGGAGCTGCTGAGAGGGGAGATCGGGAACACGTCAGACCCACTTCTCCAGCGATTGCTGGCACCTCACCGAGGTCTCCTCTCTCCAGGCTCTGCACACCCTCTGCAGTTCCTGAGAGGAACCTATGGGACTCGCTCAGCACTGTGCGACACCACATTTCTATTTGGCCTCCAGGTTGTTGTTATTATTAGCACACTTTCCACAGAGTGGTTCCAGAGCTACAAAGCCAAAAGCCAGCCAGCGATCCAGGTGACCCAGATGGGATACAAGACCTGAAGGGAAAAAACACCACCTTGCGCTGCTCACAGGTTTTTTTGGTTCGGATTTCTGCTCAAGCGGAGCGCTGCCCACAAGCAACTTCACACGTACTGTTCAACCAAGCTGACGCTGCCTTAACTCATCTCAGGTTATTATTTCTGCTGCAGTAATGCCCAGAGGCCTCGAACTGCCACTGGTCGAGGTACCACTTGTCAGTAAGAGTGAGTCCTTTCCCCGAAGAACTAACAAATCCTTACGTTGCTTGTTAAGGGTGCAAAGAGAAGAAATGACCATGCAAAGGTTTATCCTGCAGGGTGGCGGCAGAGCCAGAGATCTGGCCTTCCTGAATCCAAGTCCTGTATCCACGCAGCTAGGCGAGCTAAGAACAGGTTAGTCCAAACCACGCGCGTCTGCCCCGAGTGCAAACAAAAAGGTGTTAAGTAGAATTAAATAAAATCGCAGCATCCACTGCTTGCGTTATAGGTTACGTTTAATATTAAACTGGTTTAGCAGTTTGTTCGCTGCCTTGGAGTTTAGCAGCACAAAGCACTTTAACAAGAAGTATAAAACCATTTGCCCTTCACCAGTCTTTGCCCAAAGCCACTAAATGACACGACAGCTATTATACATAGAAGCTCACCTTGTTTTTTCTAATAGGTTTTTGTTTCAAGCATCCTTAACTTCCCAAGCCCCAGGTCAGGCTAACATAAAAGCACAAGTATTCAGGAAGCTTCTTTGCTTTAAAATTGCTGTGTTTTGGCAGCAGCACTAACTCTTCACGAAATGACTCCTTTTCCTCAAATAATCCACTTAAATATATATAGAAAAAACTTGTCTATATAAGCTGCAGTCACTGCAATAACACAACTCCTAATCGAGATAATGTCAGGTGTTCTATTTATAGGGCCTTTCAGTTGAACATGCAGGTGTGTGCATTTGCTTCTAAATATCTACAGAGTCTCTATAAATAGACTGTTTCCCATCGTCAGCTGTTTGACAATTCATATGAACCTGGTTAACATTAGGTGTTATGAATCAGTTCTTGCACAGAGGATTTTCCCCAGATAAATCTCTCAAAACGCAATCGCGCCAACTCACTACTGGTGGTTACACAGATGCAGTACTTCAGAGGCAGCATAATCCCTTTGTTAAGGGAAATATCCTTAGACTTTTGTCCTGACCCAGCACATATGAGGTACAACTGACAGGCCAAGGGATCAAAGTCTCCCCTTTATCAACACGCACTTGGCAGAAATGTAAACTTCCCCATATATGGCTTCATAAATTTGTTTGAACTTACTGAAAACCCGTCTAAAGACGTCTCAAGGAGTGAAAACTCACTGGCCCTTTAAGCCTCAGAGTCTGAATAAGAAAGGCAGCCCAGGTACACCATACTGTGGAAGACAATTTTCTTCTTCCATCTACTGTTTTTAAGTTTTCAGGGGAGAACTGTGTTAAGATTAGCATATTGCGTATCTTTCCATAACAACAGAGGGGAAAAAGTAAAAGAAAGTAACAAAAGAATTTGCTCATATAAATGTGGTTGGTTTGATAGTCAACTGCTTATTTATTTACAGAAAAAACATCAATTGGTGCAAATCCAAATCAAAAGATTGCAGAGCAGCTAAATGACCTCCCATCACTGGCTGTCCCAGTTGCAGAAGGGAGATGAGGAAAGAGCAGGTAAGAGAGGCAAGAAATAAACACAAACGAAGAGCAACCTTATCAGAAGGAATGATTAACAGCAAGACAGACAACCAGCAGCGCCAAACGTTTCTAAGTGGAGATCAGTAAGAGCCAACCGGCCTCTGGAGAGGAAAGCTCCTGGCCTCACACGGTTCTGCAATTTCTGCAGCTCTTTACAAGATGTTTTCTAAAGGAGAATCATTCAAAAAGTTTGATTTTGAAGTTTCCTTGTAAGATAAAGAAATCTTGGGTTCTGGTGAAAGAAAACATGTCAATTCTTTCATGATATATTTTGCATGTTCCTTTCTTCCCCATTTCTGCAACCAACCTTGCCCTAGAGCAAAACGTGACCACTGGAGTACAGCAGAACAACTGCTGAAGGATCTGGAAACTATTCAGTGGACAACAGTGACCGCTCAGAAAAGGGTGACCCAGTAAAGCTCTGTGGCCCCCAGGCTGGTGTTCCCTCTGGAAAGCACAATAGCCAAATTCAGGTCAGATCCAAAAGCCAAAATGGGTCGTCACGGGTTGAAATTCTAGTTGAGACTAAAGACAAAATGAAGGATTGCCAACGGCTGTAAAACAGCGAAGCCAACAACAACAAATTAGGTGTGTGTTTAGATTTCATACCTGCAGTGAAGTGGTTCTTATTTGGCAAGAGAAATAGCTGGAGCAGTAGGATGTTAAAGGCTATCAGGCAGATATGCTCAAAGGCAAATAAGCCAGTACCAGTCAGAACAGTAGAAATGAAGGGAAACCTTAAGAAATCTTAAAGATGCGTCTGGTAACAGCGATGCGATACAGTCAGGAAAAAGTTTAGGATGATTAAAATCAGGCTTATGTGCAAAAACACCTACTTTTTTTTTTTTTTTTCCAGAATAAAGGGACTTTTAGAACAGAGTCCTCAGTAAAGCAAATAGAAACACATACCAGAATTCTGCTAGCAGCCAGTCTGATCCAGTGCTCCTCAGGTTTGACAGCCTGCAAATGTTGTACGTATGGGTCTGATGCAGTAGAGAAACCTAGACTGCTCCTCAGAAGTCAGATCCACATCCCTCGGGTAAAGAAAATACCCGAGACTCTTTCCTAAGGGACTAATGAAATTGCTTTACCTGACCAGCCGTAGGCTTCAAAGAGGAGGAATTTGAGATGTGGTTTTTGTCTGCAAAAAAGGCAAGACAACAGCTAGAGACAGAAAGAGGAAGGAAAGAGGGGGAAGAACTAAGAAGGAAGTACCAGTTCTTTGACACCTTTTTGATGGAGTTAGATTTGCAAAGCAGAACCATAGCCCCTTCCCTTTCACTAGCCTACCCCCTCTAATCTGATTTTGAAAGAACTCCTTGAAATGAATCATCACTCTCTGCCACATGTGCTGCAAGAGCTTTGCCTTCGAGGGGTTCTGCACGTTCCCCTTTGCACTGTGCTCCAGATACACCCCCCCAGCGCCGCGCAGGCTGCAGCAGGAGCAGTTGCGGCCGTAAACCCCGGCCAAGTCCGGGATGGAGGCGCTTAAAGTGCCCTCAAAAGGATGGACACAAATGGCAGCTGCCCTTCGGCATAGCCTTTGCAGGATATGGTGAGATGGCCCCTGGAGACCAATGATTTCAAAGCAGGCCAGAGTCCAGGTTTGAAATCCCCCTCTAATGGCTATGTAAATGCCTCGGGTTTTGCTTTCGCCGCTACTAACAATTTGCCAGCAAACTTATCTTATTCGTTGAGCCCAGTTTCTCTCTCCTTTATCCCCCCGCCCCAAAACCCACAGGGGCTTGATTTTTATGAGGTGCTGAGCAACCACAGCTCCTGTTCAGTTACGCTGCGGTTGGAGGTGGGAGGGCAGGGATGCTCAGCTCGGCACCTCCGAGAAGCGGACCCCGAGGAAGGACGCTGTGCGCGTCTCCTTAAGGAATACGCAAACTGGCTGAGCAACTGCGAACCTACAGCTGGGACCCTCAGCTTCACACAACCTGAGAAGTAGGTAGTCTTCTGGACCTGCACGTCTGAGTGGCCACCTGGCTCTTTACCAACGAAAGAGGGAAAGAACAAGCTTCGGAGAAAGGTTTCTCTTGGCGTACAGCTCTGCCCTACTTTATACGAACAGAAGAGTTGCCTGCTCTGCACTCTATATGCTAATATAACTTAATTCAAGGGCTAAAGACGTTCTCCAGCAGTAACGCCAGCAGTCCTACTCGGTAAACTGAGCCTCTCTCGGTTGCTCTGACAGCGTGATGCTGTCAAGACAGCGCAGAAGATGTCCAATTCCCGTGTTTCCCTGTGTTTGAAATCACAGCAAGGAATACGTCCCCTTTTTGTTGGCTAAGCAGTTGTCCGCGTGTCCGTAACCTGCTGATCTGGGGAGCGCAGTGACTGGAGGAGCAGTGAAGGAGAACGTGCGAGCTGCTGCCTTCGCCCCGTCCGTGCTCCCCAGTGCGCTGCCGGGCAGCGCCAGAGCACCCAGCGTGCGCGAGAGCCAGTGCTGGTCCTGCATCTCTTGCACCTTCCAAGGTCCCAGAACATCTCTCCTGGGTGGAATCCAAGAGGAATGCTTTTATAGGCACCTCAGGAAAAAAAAAATCATCTCGAAGCAAGAACAATCTATTTTTGATGCTCGTATTATACTTGCTGTTTGTGAGACCCAGCTATAACGGAGACAGTACCATGCATAGGTGACAAGTGCCACATAATACAGTCTGTGTCAAGAGAGGAAGACGAAGAGACTTGCCCAAGGTCACACAGGGAATTCGTAACAAGACCATGAACAGATCCCAGATGTCCTGCATCCTGGTCCACCTTGTCAGACATGATAGTCTTAATCATATACAAGAGGAAGAGAATGAAGTTTCACAGGTGGGTAACGGCGTGGCTGACCAGTACAGATGCGCTCCTTGCCAGTTGACAGTCTGATGTTCACAAGGCAGATGCTGGAAACAGCAGACATTTCCATGTCCCAGCTGACGAGGAGAAAAGGATTCGACAGCTAAATCTAGCCAGTCTCCCGTTTGCTGCGCTGTCTGCATGGACGGAGCAACAACCGCTCCTCCTTGGAGAGGGCAGCGCGTAGCTAACGACTTTTCCGACAGCGTCCCGAGAGTCGCGATAAAGAAATGAGAGAAGCCACTTCCATTTTGACCTACCGGTGCAAACTCAACCGCAGCTGAATGAAGGCTGGCAGGTTTACCTCCACTAGCATTAGACCGTTCTCTGTGCTGCTCATCATTCATTTTTCCTCACTTTTAGCGCTGTTCAGAACAACAACTGCACTTCCCCCAGCAGCTGGTGGGCAGAGGGAGAAGGTGGGATTCAGCGAACAGGGCAGTAACCGAGACTCTCCTTATCTGAGCCGCAGACCCACGTATGACCGTGGGCAAGTTACTTCTCTCTTCACCACTGTTCCTTTTTTCACCTTTTTCTTCTTCAGTTAGGCTAACGACGGGATCTTTGACCACCCGATTTGACAGATCTCACACATCTAAGCTCTTTTTCAAGGGGACCAAAGCCTGCTTTAACTGCACCATTTATTTCCCTGCGCATCCGTACAGCACCTTGCATGTTGGGACAGTGATTTCAGCTGAGACTGGCACAAGACCCCAAATGCAAATTAGTATTTCACATAATCAGGAAATCCCATTCAAATAATTATTTCCCTTAATTTCTGTGTCATCGCATGGTCAAATGATTTAAGATGCCAGTTACAAAACCAAACTAGAAGTGTTCGGTAACACTGAACAAAAATTTACATTAAAAAAAAAAAAAAGGTGTTCACCCTGGCAACGCTACAACTTTTCTCTCTGAACTTTGTAAAACTTCATCCCCAAATGGATTGACTTCTACATTATCTGACATTTCCTCATTAGCTTCTTTCCTTTCTCTCTTTTCTTTGCAAAAAGGCCCTTGAGTCTAACAATGTCAGAAGTCTCTGAAATTTGACAGATCTTACATTTCCAGCTCATTTTCTAATGAGTTTGTACATCAGGACTGATTAGTGTAATAAAGAATTCATGAAGCAAATAAATGTAACATGAAGACACCTTGAAGAGAGGAAAGAAAGAGCAAGTCAAATATGTTGAGAAAAGGTCTGGCCTTTTTAACCTTCATTTAATCGTTCTGACAAAGACACTTCATCAAAGAGACTTGGCAGGTATTTGGACTTTGTGCACATAAATACCAGGCTTTGAACTTTTTCTCCCCTGCATTACCCAGGAGAACCCATCATTAGCCTAATTTAGGCAACTTCTTATCAAACCAAGCTTTTGCTAACCATCTCCTGACCTGCTAAACACGCCTTAAGTACTGCAGAGGATGAAATGCATCCTTGGTGAGCAGCTGGCACGGCACCCCCAGTACTGCGAGGATTAGATTTCTCAGCCATCTCAGTGTAGACGCTCACTCTATTTGTAAAGCAACCGGCAAACTTCCTGAAGGACAGCAATCATCTCCCAATCTAAAATCATCACTAAATTAGCCTTGTCTCCATTAACGTAAATCTCAAATAACCCTGCCAAGCAGAAGTGCTGCAGTTTTTTCCACAATAGATACTGCTTCACCACGTTAAAAAAACAAAACCAAAACCAAACCAAACAAACAAAAAAAAAACCCAAACAAAAAGACCAAACAAAAGCCAAACAAACAGAACAGCATGTTCACTTACAAGGCTCACACCTCTGGATTCACTTGTATTTTATTTTCACCACATTCAGTATCACTTTTCTGTCACCTTTTACTTAGCTTTCAATAGAGCTTCACCCCCAAAAGTTATCCGAGCTACAGAAGTTTGCACAAAGACAATTTCCTTCTGGATACAAACTTTTTTCAGGGACGAACTGGCAAAGAGCAGCCACCCAGATGTTCAGATCCTATGGGAAGGAAATACCAGTATGTTTTATTTTCATTTATTTTTATCCACAAAATAAAAAAAAAAAAAGGCTTTTTTTTTTTAATAGGAGTGGATTTAATCTCTTTGCTAAAGCAGCTATAAATTTGAGAAGTTTGCGTGAAAAATAAGGGGTTTGACCAGTTTAGTTTGGAATCTCTTCTACTCTGGACGTGGCTCTTGGCATCAGAGACCTCAGACTCAGCATGAAGTTGCACGCGCTATTGTAATAGAAAGTGTAAGAGTAACCAATACTAACGAAGAATAATTCTATTACATACGTTCAGATGAGTAAACTAAAATTCAGGAGAATTTCAGTATTCAGATCTATGGCACTGCTGGGCAAGAGTGAACGAGGCTCGGTGAAATACGGCAAAGCAAACGTGCCCCTTCCATCCAGGAATCCCTTCGGTGTTATTTGGTCAGTGGTAGTCACAGTGCTCCTCGTAAGGCAGAGGCTCGCTCTGGCTTTACCCAGCTGTAATATTGTCAGGGCTCCTTAGGAAGCTGGAAGATTCCTTTGAATAGGGACCGCGTGTAAAATAGGTCAAAAGAGTCCTTGTCCTGTAGAGACTAGATCTGCATGGGAAGTTACTTTTTTTGTTCTTAGGAAGAAAGCAAAAACCCACAAGGAAAAAAAAAAAAAGGAGAAAAAAGAAAGAAACCAAAGAAACTTCAAAGAGCGTCTCATCAGCATCTCGGTCCTCAAGAGTAAGGACCCCTTTGTCACCTTTGGGTGACTGACTTGTCCCCTGAACTGGCTACGCACAGAGCATCTGATGGGTAGTTACCGCAAAATTATTCTTCCCGAGCCACACTGAAGTTCTGCTATCCTTTGCAAAAACCTCTGGCTGTTTTCTGCACCCGCACCGATCGCTGCTGGCGACGAAGGGCTCCGTGCGCAGAAGCACGGACCGTGCGACAGAGCTGGGTAGCCCAGGAGAGACACCCCACCTGAGCACTGAGCTCCAGGCACTTCAACAGTCTGGAACCTCCTGTGACCACGCGTCATCTGCTCCTGCAGTGAGAACCACCTCTTTTCCTAGTAAAGCTTTCAGGGTGAAAAGTTTCACTTCAAAAAAAAAAAAAAAGAAAAAAACCAACATCTAAATCTGATTATCCTTGAAATGATAAAATTTAATTGCTTTTGAGATTCTTCAGGCTAATGTTTTACACTAATGTCTATTTTAAAAAATCTCACGATAAACTGTAGCATAGAAATGCTCCCCCTCCGCTCCACTTCTTGTTTTCTGTGCCCTTTTGACCCTATTTGTCCCAGCCGCCTTTTTTTCCTCTTATTCTCCTTTTGCATCTGGTCATATTCTGCATCCTCTTTATTCTTATCTTCCATCGCTTCAGCTCTTCTCTCTCCAAGTTCTGCAATGCTCTGGCCCAAACCCCACACCCCCCCCTCCTTTGCCTTCCACTTTCAAAGACGTTTATCTGCCTCTTCGCTGAATATTGCAAGAGAAAAGCTATTTCCTTCGTCGTACAGCTGCTCTGGATTTAATGCTACTCTCTGCAAAACTTTTGTGGACTGTAGAGCTTGTAGTATTTCCAAAAGGGAAAATACACGCTGCAGGTTCCTGCCGTCAGCACGCAAGCCACAGGCCGATGCGCGGCGGGGTGTGTTTGTCTCATGATGCGCTTCAGCCTTTTTTTCCTCGCTTTCTGCCACGCTCGCAGAGAACATGGATAAGCAGCATTGCTATGGTAGCGGGTAACGAACGAGACTGTTTTCCAGAAAACGACAAGGAAAATCAATATAGGCGAGAAGATGGTCAGAAACCTGAACTAGTAAGAGGATACTGGGGAAAAAGCGTCTAGCCATTTTTACATTTATAATATATACGATAAAAACAAGATGCAGTATAATTAGTATGGACTTGGCAAAATTCCAGCATGCCGAACTAAATAAATTATTCTGTATTTGTTTTATAGCACAGAGAACTATTTATATCCTCGTCACAGCGCCTGAGGGATAACTCTTTCCTGGAGTAACTCTGCGTACCACGGTGGTGCAATATTGGCCCTTCATTTTTAACTCAGGCCTTTCACGCCGTGGATTGAATCCGGCTCGTTTCCCTGCTTTTGCACCCCGGTCCTGCAAAATCACAGAAATGCTGCAGAAACCTCTGGGCAAGACAGGAATCTCCTGGTCCCAGCTCCCCGCGGAGCTGGGGCTCAGTCCCGGCAGAGCTGGACAGAGGCTTTCTGCAAGAACTTTTATGGAAAAAGACGCTTCCAGTTTTTCCTCTTTTTGACCAAACTGGCCAGCAAACAAACTGGATCTTCTTCCATCTTTCCCCCTCCCCACATTTCCAGTAGCCAAATGGAAAAGGGAAACTCCGTAACGTTCCTTAAAACAAAAGCTTCCGTATGTTCTTCTGAATAGTGTCCAACTACTCGCCATCCCTAAAGACACAAAACCTCCTTTTCAAGACCTTAGTTTCAAAACCGTCGAAGTTGCTTGGTTTTCAGGGACAAATCTTTCCCGGCTCACCCCGAGCACCCCCGTCTCCCCTGGGCTCCATGGCCCAGCCTGCCCTGGTGCCATTCCGGCCCTGCTCGGGGCTGCGGCAGCTCCTGCAGGTCTCCTCAAGGCTGTGTGACACCAACCAGGGTAAACTTCCAGGTAATTCCACCACCTCACCACTTCTGTTAATAAACTTCTTGATTCGCACTAACCACATGAAACAGTTTCACCGCAGCAGCAGAAACATTCGCTGTCACACAGGAGGGTGGCTGTTCAGGGACACCTTTTTTCCCCCATGGAACAGCGAGTTTCTGCTCTGGTTCCGAGTCACCCGAGAGGAGACAGCGGTGGTTATGAATTTGTCTGAAAGCCACTGGGGGCAAAGGCCAAAACTGACGACGAGAGGACCCTCGGCACCCACACGGTTCCCGCTTTGACCTCAGCTGTGGTAATTAATCCACATTTAAAAGCACCCTGCAAACACCGCCGCACACAGGCTCTCTTTTTGGGTTGACTAGACCCAAAAGTTTTGTGTTTAGACACAGCTTTTGGAACAACCATTTACAAAACAAAGTCGAGAGTTTTGGTTGCGATGAGGTAGAAGAGAGAAATACACGCAACCGTCCTCTTTCAGGGCTAGCTCTTTTTTTAGCTCTGGTTTTAGCAAGAGCAAAAGAACACTTTTACCCTTTAAAATATAAAATATTTATGAAAACTGCTAATCCAAAATTATAGCTTGAAGATAGAAGCTGACGGTCCAAAATAATAGTCAGCCTAACCTCATAAAAGGCAAGGTCAAAAGGGAGTGTGCTGTGGTTTCCCAGGCTGACCTCCTGTACAACGAGACTTCCTCAAATTAATTCCTGGTTGGTACACGCAGACCTTTTCGGAGGCATCCAACCTCAGTGTTTAAACTGTAAACAATAAACTTCCAAGTCACTGGCAAATTGTCCAAGCGTGGAAATGCCATCCTGAGCAGTTTTTAAGAACACGCTCAACAAACACGTGGCAGAAACAGGTAAAGTTTGTGCTGCTGTTGCCCAGGAAGACACACGAGGTAGTCTTTCACATCATTCCTCCAATCCCATCTTCTTTGATTTCCCCCCGCTTTTCTTTTTTTTCTTTTTTTTTTCAAATAAAGGCTTGTATTAAATTGGGTGTTGTCGCACTTTTAGTCTATTGGATCAAATTTTGCTGTCGGGTAGGTACTTTAGGATGGCACTCATGTCACCTTTTCACTTTCTCATCATTAAACTAAACAGATTGAGCTTCTGGAATAACAGGCAAACTGTTTATTTCTAGGTTTATAGCTGCACGTTTTCCTTAGGAATTATGCACGAAGGTTTATGTTACAAAGCAACAAAATGTGTTTTGCGTTGTTCTTTCAGAAACCCATTTCACAATGAAATCCAGCCCCTAATCATCAACGGAGAATAGCAAAGCAAGATGTATTATAATCCTCTTTATTTAAATGTTTTAATGAAATTAAATTTGAAGATACTACAGTAGGGTCTTGCCCACCGCTCTCGGCTGAAAGAGAGAAGTAGTGAACTGACTTTAAAATGAAACAGGTTTCTCTTCTGACTGACTGAAAGTTACAGGATGTTGGTAGTGAACCAATTAAAACACATCTTAAAACGATAAATACAAACCAAATGTACATTATCAGCATGTTCAGCCCTTTGTTTCTTGGTTCTATTTTGTATCTGCTTATTGCAATCATATGTGTTTTGAAGGAGGGGGGAAAATCAAATCATTTTAGGAAATAATAAATAAGGAATTCAGCGGGGGAAACAAAGGAGGACTGCATTTATTCAAACATAAAATAAACCATGCCTTCGGAGAGTATGTTAAAAAAGAAGCCACAAGATTCGTGGGTCAACAGAGCTCAGAAATATCTAGAAAATATCAAAAAACCCTGTCTCAATGAAAGACAGTAATGGGGCATCTCTAGAACAGCCTGCAGAGAGGAAGGAATCTGCCGCGAAGATCCTCTCTGTCTGGATCATCGGCAGGAGATGTCCAGCCACGGTCAACAAGGAGTGGTCACCTTGCCTGCTCTGCCTTTCCGCCTCTCGCTTTGCTGGGAAGGAGCAATTAAACCTAAAGCAAGGTGAATAGGTGCATACAAGCAGCACGCTTCCTCTTTTCCTTCCACAGCGGAATTACCTTCTGGCTTTCCGTCCTACGCTTCTTCACCTCCTCGGAGATACTACAGGTCCCTTTTCAGCTCGGCGCTGGGCTTCCCAGAACCTCACCTGCTTTTCTTCTTCCCATACACCTTGTCAATCCCTACTATTTATTTTGTGGGCTGCAATACTAGCAGCCTACTGTCTGAGGTGCGCAGCGTGTCTGTTTAACCCGGCACTAATCCTCGAACGCGTCAAGAAGAGTTGGGTGAAATTACCAGTCGGAATTTCACTAGTTTCCACAACAATATCGACATTTTTCACAAACACACACAGATTAGCGCTGGAAGAAAATGGTCATCCCTGTCATGCAGCAGGGTGTTCTACAGCTACAATGAGAGGAATTCAGTATCTATGTGTATAAATATATATATAAAAAAATTACACCAGCTACAGCCATTCACTATTTTCACAGTAAAATATACATAGATTTTAGAAGTGAAAATGTTTCACTTTTCACAAGTCCAACAAGAACAGATTTTTTTTTTTCCTCCCTACATTTTTTCCCCCAGGTTTTTGCTTTCCCAAGGCATGATTTTTTTTTTTTTTTCTTTAATTGATCTGTCCCCAATCCAATACCTCAAGTGGATTCTTCTTAATGAAAAACTGTAGAAAGTTTGCACAATTTTTTCATTATTTGAGGCTGCAGGTAAGCAGCTGCGTAGTCCTGTGCTTAGTGGAAGGAAGTATTGAAAATCTCCTTTGCTATTCCTCGTTTCACGGTTTATAACGTGATACTTATAAATACTTTGGTAGCAGATTAAGCTCCAGAGAAATGAAAACATTTAAAAAAGAGCACAAAGCCTGCAAGTGTCCAAATGAGGGACCAGAAACTCTGCTTTAAGCTCCGGGAGGGGGTTTATGAGATGTAGTGCCATGTGCCATACAATACAAGATAAACATCTGTTGTTATTTCAGTAAACTTAAATCAGATGTTAAGCTTTTTCTTCAGGGGGATAGTGGCACAAAGAAAGATTTTTTTATTTTTATTTTTTCCCCCCCTTTCTCCTTACCAAGGTGGCCATATCCTATGCCAGGAAACCCAGAAGAAGATTCTGGAGGGGACTTAAATAAATACTGTTGAAGCCCTACACAGTGGTGGATAAGCGACCTTTCATAACCTTTATTGTACCCTAGGCCTTGAACATTGGATTTCTGCCCAGAAAGACACTTATTAATAAGGAGGCCGATATGCAATACCGAGGATGAGTTACTATGTTCACATTCTGAAGAACAAATCCAAAACTGGATGACTCCAATGACAAGACCTTCATAGTTTTTGGCAGGCTTTGGATTAAGCCTTCCAAAGCCGCCAAGGTGACCACCCCGTGCCGGACAGCTGCTCTGCGGGACCCTAAATGTACGAAGGGAAATAAGAGAAATACTCAGAATCTTAAGACATGGCGAGCTTGCTAGGTTGCTGTTCAAGGAAGGGTGCTTTGCTTTGCTCCAGGCGCCAGTCTGTTCCCATCAGCCCAGCGAGAACTCTTCCTTCCGAGTTTCCAAAGGAAAGATGCCCAATTCCTAAAGCGGCTAGCCCCCGCCGGACACCAGCTAACCCCTGTGCAGAGCACTTGTTCTCGCAAAGGGTTCAGAGCTGGGTGCCAGGGGAGCGCACCGAGCACACCGGGTGCATTCCAGGCGCGCTCCGTCCCAGAGAAGGTACCACCACCCTCTGCTCGGCACCTGGAGCACCTTCTGCAGCTCTGGAGGGGAGAGGTCCCCCCTCCGCCTGCCTTGGCCATTAGGCAACCATGAAACGCGTGCACTGCATGGGTTCCAGGAAGCGTAAGGGAAGTTGTACACTTGCTTGCACAGAAGAAAAATCGAAAGCAGCTAGTGTGGATTTGCCATCGTAAGCCCACGCTGGTTTGCCGTCAGTAACGCGCTCTGATTAAACAACGTCAAATAGTTCAGTTTTATATGCGATATTCCACATTTTAAAATGTAAAGGATCAGCCTTAATTGCTAATTTTGTCAGCTTGTCTACTTTTCTCATTACATGCTGTAAGCTGTGAGGTACAGCTAAGTTAATATTCCAAGCTGTTTCTGTTGGGAATGTATTAAAAGGGACCTTATATCCAAAGCACCAGACAGCATATGGAGTTCAGCTCTCCGAGCCTTAGGGTAGAACTGCGAGGGGCTGTGCTGGACCACTGGAGAGGTTGTAAAAAGGGAATTTTGCAAGGTAGAGTTCCAGGAGCTGTGCTTGCTCGTGTCTCCCTGCACAGTGGTTACCGGCAGCGCAAATGAACCATAGACCAAGCGCAGAACTCCGGATAAAGTAACAGTAATCTGCTTTTGTGCCCAGTTCCAGATGTATTTCTGTTCAGCTTTTAATTCGGAAATTTTGTGGCATAAAGCGATTTAACAATGCACTTTTAATGACCCGATATACGTATCTTTTGTTTCATTTTTATTTACCTTAGCAGCATACTAAAATGTAACCAGCATACTTCAGTTTTTTACATTATATTTTAATTAGTGTTTTTATATATGAAAGACAAAGACACTACTCAGTACAAACACACGTCTACTGTGCTGCATTTCCCAAGGCATATAATTTAATACCCAGAACACTAAGTCTCTCTCCATCAAAATTAATATTCCCTTGCCGGGTACAGGCCTTGGTCCATCTGGTAGCGGGGTTTTAGGATGTGTGTGAGGAGAGAACAATGTTTGTTGTTCTTGTAGAAGCACTTAAATGTTTTATAAACTCATGAAACTTCACAGAAGAATTAGTATCGCTGTGAAAGTAACTCAGGGCAGGCAGATGTGCCCCACAATTAATTCTAGGTGAGATTTTTGTTTTCTTTTTGATAGTCGTATACTCAATAGGGACAAATGTAAGGGAAAAGACAGAGGCTTCTCCCCAAAAGAAAGCTGAATACAGCCCTTCTTAGCGCTGCGTGTCGCGTATTCAGCTCTGCCTATACGTCTGCCTGCGTATTTTCGTGATGAACACCCTTCCCAAGGCAGCCCCCGCAGCCAGGCGAAGGTGGCCGTTTGCCCGCCGCACAGACCGCTGCCGCGGGGGATGCTCAGAACCACTTTTGGGGGGAGCAGGGGAGGGCAGTCAGCAAAGCTGCCGGGGCTACGGGGCAAAGTTCCGCATGAAAGCAACAGAGATGGACGTCCACCTGAACCGACCCATTGACTCTTCACCCACTTCTCTCCTCAGGACCCCTGTAACAGTCTTTGTCTTTACCACCCTCCCTCCGCCCCTGGCAGAATCATTCCGCGCTGCCTTTGGACCGGGAAAGCCTGGAAGCAGCAAGCACAGATCACCCCGCAAAAGCCAACTCCGGTTCGTAGTTCCTCCAGGCTGCAGGTTTGGGCTTTTAGTCTCCCTCCGTAACGGTTTGACCCTCTACAATATTAATCCCGTGCAACATTTATGGAACATTCCTTTCCTCCTCCTCCGAAGCAAGTGCAAATACCGTTTGGCAAAGAGGAACTACCCGCAAGGAAAGAGTTCCTCAGAGCAGTTGCACTAGAACTTGGACTAACCATAACATAACACGTCTGAATAATGCTGCGAAAAATACATAAAATATGTTATGGCATTAAAAGTTTAAACATCATAAATCTTCAGCGTGCTATTTACTGGGCTGAGAAGGTGATAGAAACAACATTCTGAAGTGGAATGAGAAAAGAAAATGTAGCATGGAAGCCAGAGTGCGGCAAAATCCCCCAGGAGCTGGCTAAAAACACGGCTTTAAAGGAAACGTTAGCCTGCGCTTTGCGCAGCCACGGCTGGTGGGATTTACCTCAGCGCTGCGAACACACACCTTCACAGCAAACTACCGCCTTAATAGCCTGGAAAAAGATTTTAAAAGAGATAAGAATTTAGAAGAGGGGGAAAAAAAAAAAAAACCCAATCAGGTCAGAACTAGCGGCGGCAAAGGAAAGGAATATCAGACAAATAAAACCAGGTTCTCGGAAGGTGCAGCTGCCGAGGCCCCGCTCCCTTTGTGCTGCGGACGCATTTCCTCGTGGACCAGGGGTTGCGAGGGGGAGATGAGACAGAAAACGGAGATCAAAGTTGCCAGCCACAAGATTTGTTCCAACATTGCCAAGTTTCAATGCAAATTCAGAGTTCGAGTTTAAATCCAAAAAAACATTTTGTCAATTTTCAAGTTGGAACCTTGCTAAAAAGTACCGGATTGGTTTGAGCTTCTTTCTACGTACATGGTTACTGGTTTATGGCTCTCAGGCTCTGCGTTACATTTCAGCAAATACAAATATTTAAGTAGTTACTGTGAAAAATATTTAAACAAACAACTGCAAATTTTGCAAACTGTCAGTCCAAACCCTGGGCCGGTCGCCTGGGGGCTGTGACCGCAGAGAAATAGGGTTTCTTTCCTTGGGTTTCTAGAGGGCTAGGGAAGGTGCTTTTTTCTTTTTTTCTCCCCTTTTTCTTTTTTTTTAGCAGATGGTTGCATATGCAAACTTTAAACAAGAAATCAGTAAGACCCTGCCTTGTTGGCTCCTTGGACCTGGTAATTTGTAGGAAGCCCCGTAAAACTGCAAAACCATTTTCTTCCCAGCACTCCTGTTGCCTTAACGCTCTCAGCAAACACTGGTTACCAGTTGAGCAGATTATAATTTGGATAATGCTGCTGTTGTGGATCAGAGCTACACATCCAAAACCCAGAGAGGGTCCTGACTGGTTTCACCACCCCGACATTTAGCTTGACATATTGTACGCATGGACAGAGCCTGGACTGGGGCCACGGGCTATTCCTCATGCAAACTAACTTTGTTTCAGTTACAATTCAGAACAAATTTAATTTTCATCTGTAACTGTGAACTTTTCTAGCTTTTGTAGCTTCAAGTCAGCTCATTAACATTACTTAGACATCTTTTTTATAGTTGAATTATACTATGTTTATACTGTGGAATTCCATTACTTAATTGCTTCACTACTGGAAATTTCAGTGGGGTTCTCGTTTTTCGCATAAATCTTGAGAATAAACATGTTTCTGTATTTCTCTTACTTAATTAAGTGCATATTTCATAAAAATAGCCAACATAGACAAATTAAGCAAAGCATCATTTGTTTAATCAAATGGGAAACTCATGCCGCATGTAAATGGGGAAACTTCAAAAGCTTTGGCACTTGCTTCCGCTGACTGCCAGAGACCCGGGATTCCTCCGAACTATCCAAACCTGTTCAGTGTACAAAAAACGGTGCTGGGAATCACCCGCACAACGTTCTCACAGTAAAGCCCAGCCCCAAAGCATCTAAAACCATGAACCAGGTCCCTGCAAAATGGTGTGGTTGGTCTAAAATGGGGGGGGTAAACAGCGCACAGAAGGGAGACATTCTTGCAACGAAGGAGAGAAGCAAGAAATGAAACTGAGAAAGAACAGGAGTAAATGTCTGACTTTTAGGTCAATGGTGAGATTACTTTTTTCTTTCAACAATTTGCTTCCTCTTCCGTACGGAAGTTTTCACAACTAATATGTTTGTTTTGAAGGGATAAAATAATGCCTTGAAATTAATAATTACTAAAATTTTAACAGCTATTTTGGATTACGTGAGCTAAAGCAAAGAGCAATATGCTTAAAGACAGATTTGTTCTCACAAAGTGAGAAAGATGGCATCTCATTTTAGCCATGCATCCATTTTAATTCTAACTTCTCTTCTTACATATCTGTACAACGTGTAGGTCAAGGTACAGGGATTGAATTTGGGCTTTTTCTGCAACTGCAGAATAACTCCCAGAATTCATTTCCCTTGCAGACAAAGAGTTTTGCCTTCTAAAGCTGGTATCTGTTGTCATTCCAGCTGTCCCTGTCCTACACAGCCGGTTAGATGTTGTCTATTTATCCCATAGTGCAAAACCACCTCCATAGCAGCCCCACAGACCGTTTCTAAAATTCCGGTATTTGGCTCACAAGAACTCCTTTTGCCGGAAACTGCTCCGACGATAATTACGTAGACAGAATTCATTCAGCGGTAGCCTTTAAAATGAAGATGCTCTCCGGCAGCGAGCAGGGAGCACTGAACTGGGAGGCCTTTGCAGCTCCTTCTCCTAGAGGCGCCGCCGCCGCCGATACAACCGCCCTGTCCCTAGAGGAATTACGCCCTGGGAGTCAGCGCGGCGTGTTTAAGACTTAAAAATACATTTACTGAAAGATCCCCATTTTGAGCAACCTTTTACTCAAGCATCAAGACCGTTGAGAAATTATCACCTGTCTCGGTAGAGAAGCAGCAGCTAAACAGGACAAGCGTCTGGGTTCTGCATTTGTGTCAGGCTCAGGAGCTGGCATCGAGCATCCAGCCTCACTCATCGCTTTCTGAAACGCAGCCAGAGCCCCACTTCCTAAATGAAACCTGCCTGAACAGCGACATTCCGTTTCACCGGAGTCCTGGAGGAATCAGGTGATTTATGGAAACCCGTTACTCGCACTTGAAGCCCGGGCTAAATAATAATCAATAATTTATCGATATTTTTAATATGACATTACGGATGCTGATTTTTCTTCCACCGAGATGCCTGTAGTGCTATAAATAACCTCCCAGGGAACGCTCTGGCCGTAGGGCTGACCTCTGAAAGAAAGGTCTGGCCGGTGCCGCACAGACCTGAGGACCCGCAGCCCACTTCCAGCATCTGCAGCACCTCAGGGAAACTCCAAGCAGGAAGGCTGGATTGAGGAAGACCCTTTCACCGGACAGTTTCGGGTATCAGGTAACACAGCACAGAAAAAAAAAAGCAAAAAAAACCCAACAAAAACACAAGAGTGTATTTTTGACCTTCGTTTGATAACGAGAACTTCCTGAAGCACACACATGTCACGCTATGCCTTTCATCTCACCAGCTCTGCAATTTCCATGCCACGCCGGTGTCCGTGGCGCAGGTAACTTGCTGGAATAGACGGAGGAATTCCTCGTGCTGACCACAGCGTACACTGGCTGGGTGAGCTGCCCAACGACGGCTTCGTTTGAGAACTGCCTTCACCAGATACCACGGCTTGACAGTGAAAAAAAATACTGTTTTAACTGAGATGGCATCAGAAAGGACTCGATCCTTCAGGCAGGTGCCTCAAACAGCAAATTGTCCCGATCTTTTAATATTTGAGGTGCTACAAATCTTGTAGCGAAGGATCTGAGCGTTTCCATTATGCCACAGGAGAGAAAGATGAAGAGGAATAAGAACCAGTTCTCAGTTCCAAGGGACAAAACTAAAAGGAAACGTGACCTGCTGGAGTAACGGCTGCAGTCTGAAGGGAATCCGAATCTCCCTCTCAGACAGATACACAAAATTCTCTTGATTTTCTCCCTTTCTGAATGCAAGCAGAGGAGTTCCTCCCACAGCCCAGTGCAGCACAAGCCACGAGATCAGCACTTTTACCACGTGTTTCTGTGTCCAAACTTGGGTACGACAACCAAAATTATTGCAATTTTTAATTGACTAGAAATTAAAATATCAGTTCTAGAGAACTGGAAAAAAAAATGGTTTCACTTTGATCTGAGTGACCTAGCTCATGCATTTCAAAATTCAAGTTTGGTTTTCAGACGTATACTTGTTGAGTTTTAAGATTGCAGCTAGCAGCGAGAACAAACAATCCCGACTCTCCCAGGCCCAGTTTTGGAGGCTCTAAGGTCACAACAATTTCAGTTGCATTTAAAAAACAGACAATGCTTCCCAACACAATTTTACATTGTTTATAACATAAACAGGCAATAGGTTTTGGAAGTCAGATAAGAAAGGGTGGTGAGACTCTTTTTTGCCAAATCTTTCTATGTAATGCAGAGAAAAACGCATGCATAAAATAGCTATTTTGAGAGCAGCGCCTTTTTCTCCATTTCCTCCCTTATCTTTATTCTACCTGCTCTCTTGAGAGCGAGAAGTAGGCAGGTGGGAAAACAGAGGACCATGAGCTCGGGCTCCATTACACAAATGTTTCACTACAAGCATAACTTTACCCTTGTAAATAATGCCACTTGCTCCGAAATACACATTTGCTGAAGAGTTCAGGAACAAAATTAAGACTGCAGTCATCAAAACATTCTTCCTAATTCTCCCACTGCGGGTATTTCATTGTGGACGTGGTCCCAGCAACTCCCACCCCACAGGAAAACAGGGATTTCTCATTGCAGACTCAAGTCCACTGATCTACAACACCCCCTATTTACCGTCGTTAAACTACCTGCAAGACACCAAAGGCAGAAAATCTTATCTGAAGCACCTCGTTGTTTATTTCTGATACTGAAAACTTTTCTTTTGGCTCTGACACCTTGCATTAAAAATTTTGTTCTTCATCAGCTGTAGTCATAAAATCTAAGGCCCTAGTTAATCTAACAGCATAGTGAATTTTTGGCCTACAATACCAAAAATAACAAAAGGTGATATGATGAACCAGCAGATGTACTTGTGAGTTTTTCCCTTTCTTGACAAAATAGAAGCTAGGCCAAATGAAATGCAGGACAGTTCCCAGACGCGTCCGTCCCCAGTAGGAGCGGGCTTGTGTTGCCTCTCAACTCTTCTGCCATGGCCACAGCCCACCAAGGCCCTGATGGGAGGCCATGGCTCAGCAAGGGAACATCTGTTGCCTGCAGCGCCTCTCAGCTTGGCCTACCATCTCTTTTCAGTAGCTCTCGGTATATAACCACCATCGTACTAGCACCTTTCCAAACGGGGAATGGAACACCAGAGTACAGTGTTTCAAGTTGGACACCAATGTGCCAACTCCAATATCACACTGCCATCAACAGAGTTTCGCTCCTTGCTGTAATGGCACGTTCTACTTCTAATGTATATTTCTGCTCCCTGAGATATGATTTAAAACAGACTTAAAGACATTAAAAATTGAGACATGACAAACCCCAATGCTTTCAAATATAGCTCATGTATTCTTACTGTTATCGACAATACGAAGCCTTTTCTTACATGCAAAAGCAAGGGGGTTACATCGCTCAAGTGTTTTTCTGCAACTGGTAGGGGGGTTTTATGGCAGGATACCTTAAAGATAGAGGGACACCACTTAGCTGTACAAAAGTGACTCTTGGAAAAGAGTACTGTAATATCTGAAGTAGTCCCTAACCTACCTTTACCCAAAGAACATTACTATGTGGTGTATTTTAAAGGGAACATGACATATAATAAAACTTTTATTTCCAGCAGGCTTGGTTGCTTCCTACACGTCTGTGCGGTGAGCGGTGCTATACAGCAGTGCAGCAGGGTTTTATTCCCGGCTGGCACATGCCTGCGATGAAACGTTGATACTTCTTGTAAACCCCAAAATGTTTAACGTGTTGGCAGAGAGATGCCTTTAATCTCATTTCACGTGTAAAGTCCTCTCCCCTTAAAAAAAAAGCTCTTCCTCATACAGAAACCATCCGCAGTGCGGAAAGTAGCCAGTGGCTGTGGCTTTCAAAGCAAACCCAGAAGTATTATTCCATTTTCCGCTGAATAAAAGTATTGAGGTTTCTTTGTCAGAGAAAAGCGAGGCGGGATTCCTTTATCCCCCTGCCCTTTCCGCTCACAATGCCATACTCTGTTTGGTGGGCCAAGGAGGGGTGTCTCCCAAGAGATCCCAACAGGATTCAGTCCTCTGGTAATGGACTCCTAATACTTACTAGAACCATCGACCTCCTCCACATTTCTCTTTGAACGAGGGTAGTCTGTCAGGAGTGGAAAGCAATTTAAAACCGCTGGTAAAGAGAGAGCTTAGGTAGGGAAGAAAGAACGATTTCTTATCCAAGCTGCCAATAGAGAAGACCCAGGTGGCACGGCAGAGGGGGATCCCAAACACCTACCTCCCAGCCCAGAATTAGCAGATGAGATTCAGTAACAAACAGTGGCTTTTAGCAGCTCAGCACAACCTTCGGAGGGTGACGATTAACACCTCTGCCGGGGGGCAAAGGGGAGGGGAGGGAAGAAAGTCAGAGCCTAAGGGCCTGGGAGGTTGGCGACGCTGACATTCCCTTCAGTGGAAGGAGAATCCCGCGGGCTGGCCGCACCACGGGCACCCGGTGTTTCGGAAGGGGTGTCAGCCCCAGGGGGCTGCTTAGAGAACTTCCATAAAATATGTGCTATGCGTACACACACGTGTGAGGAGACCCAGACAGTGGGAAGTCACAAGAGCACGTGGCACGCTTAGTCGTTAGACGTGATCATTAGTGGAGTTCTATAAACCCTGCTGGGGCCGATTTCTAGACGCAGAGAGGGTGGGTCGACTTATACCCTCTGAGAACTGCCCCGTTCTATATCATTTCTCATCTTGAGTGAAACCAAATTCTCATTTCCCTGCTTTTTTTTTTTTTTTCTCTACGAAGAATAAAAGCAGTTTGTGTAAGAAGCAAGCAAAGTTTTAGAAATAAAGCATGCTCTCAGGCAAACAAATGAAGGATCTGCTTTCGCCAAACAACTGTGATTTAAAAACATCCACATGCAGAGATGCCTTTTAAAGCATTATCTTTGGACAGGAAACATCCCAAACTTCAGGACATACAATTTAGAGTTCTTCTAATGTCTTTAAGCACGTGGGGGGGGGAAACGTAACCTGTTCTGATAACTCTTGACATTAAACAGTGGTAAATAATTAAATATGTTTAACTGTTTCATTAGCTAAAGATAGATAGATTGAGGGAGCTCCATAGATAGAATATAGATCAAAAAGATTGAGACTGGCTGTAAATTCCCCTGATGTTTTATGACACCATTTGTATTCTGTCACTCACTAGCTTTATGTAGAGTCCGAGCTGTGAACTGAATACCCCATTCAGAAAGCCACTCACTCTGCATGTTATTGCAATTTAATATTTTCACACACAGACACATCATTATCTTGGAACCTGACACTGCAAGGAGAATTCAGTAATTTTTCAAGAGTGCTTTTTTTTTGTTTTGTTTTGTTCTAATGCAAGCACTGAGGCACAAGATTGATCTAAATGACCACTCTTCCAATATTTAGTCTCTAGACAGATAGATCAGCAGGTAGATATTTGTCTGTGTTTTCAGGGATTCTTCTCATTTCAAACATGTGTGATGGAATTTCACTGAAAGAGCGAAAAAGATTAAGAATCTGTCATTATCAACAAGAAGAAAACCCCTTACATAGTTACAGCTTGTGACTGTGAACTAGATATACATATATATCTTGACAGGGAAGTCCTCAAAGCTGTCTCTTCAGTCTTGAGTTACTGAAATGTGACTACGGAATGGGATTATTCCACTTACGCCAGGATTCTGAAGGGGCAGTAAATAGACATTCCCCTAGACTGTTTCAGAAGAATCAGACATATAGCTCTTCAAATTACAGGTAAAAAACCCCATTTGTTTATCAATATTTTAAAAGCCAGGTCACATCAGAAAAAGGACTTTAGAAGCAGAGACAAAGGCACAGCTGATTTCATCCATGCAAATAGCTATATCTTATACCAGACCCTTGGTAGCTAATCATTAACGAGCATTACATACAAACTCAGATATAAGAAAACAATCTTTATATGCAAATAGCCTTGATGTCCCAAAGAGTTCAGTGCCTTGAGGGCCTGCTCCAAAGTCCAGCAAAGTCAATGGAAAGACTACCATGAACTTCGGCAAGTTTCGGGTTCTGAGCAGCGAGGCTGCAAAGCTGTTTTCCAGCTACCATGAAGGTTCCCTTTCGACCGTGACCAGCTATACGAGGTTAAAGGCAAACTTCCATTGTGGAATTCATATTTCCTCGTCTTCAGTTAGCCATGAGCCTCAATTTGCCCTAAGTTGCGCCCCCAGGATTTTCATTAGGAAAGAGAAGAGGGTTCCAAAACCAAAGCAATACTCCAGAAATCTTCCACGGGTTTTTGCTTCCTTCTCTTCCCCCCACCTCATTTATTAAAGTACCGGCTTTTTCAGTAAATGATGGGGAAAGCCTCTAGGTGTGGAGGGTGGGGAGGACCATTTCTCTGAGCTCTGTGTCCAGGTGTGTGATTTTGGGGGGGAATTACTGACCCATGGGAACCTCCCTTTCCCCAGCCAAGCCGAGCAGGTACTTCCTTCCACCACCGCCGTGCTGAGAAGCAAAATTCACCAATATAACGTGAGTCACCCAGATAGCAAGGCCACAGAAGTGCAGAAGAGACGCTTCGTAGAATTAATTCTGTGGCAGGACATTTCTCTGCTTAACATCTCAAGACTTAGTTCACAAACTGCTTAACAACGATACTTCAAAAAAACCCAGTTCCTGTCCATTGGGTAAAAATAGATTTATAGATAGGTGTTAAACGCGGGCTCCCTTCCCTGATCTACTGGAACAGACAGCGCTATTACGAAAATCAATATTTAGCTAGGGTATCGACTCCAGGATCAGACAAGAAACTTTCGGATTATGGCTAGAGGCTGTGCGTGCAACCGTTGGCACCGAGCCTCGGTGCTCTTTCAGGACACATTAACTGAAGACCTACACAAAAAGGCTGTTTTATCTGAAATGGGAGTTGAAGAGTCACACGTAAGTTTGAAGAGGAAAGGAAATACGTACTTTGAAAGAGGTAGGCCTTAAACATCTGTATCGCCCACCTGACCAGCTGCAGGGAACCCCGGAGTGAGTTGGCTGAGGCACGTTGAACAGGTTGATACCCATTTTGCTTCACAGGCGCGTGCTTTTTTATTTTTAATATATTAATAGTCATAAACCACCCATAATAAACAATTTGAGGAAGCGCTAGAATTTACCTGAAGGGCCTCAACTGCACGGACATTGTACTCGTGTGGGGAATCACGCATCTCCGAAAGCCTGAGGAAGCATCAGTAGCTCTTCAGGCGTTTCCTTAAGGACACATCCGTGGAGTTAACTTGGATTCCCTGCAGGCTCACCTTCAGCCGCTGGTTCCAAGCAGCTGTAAAATCACTCCTTGATAGACACTATCATGAACAGAAGACGAAGAACCGCAGCCTGTTCCGAACTTTATCTGGATAAATACTTGAGGAGTATTCTAAGCAGGAAGAATTTAAGAACTCCCAAAGTAACAAAGATCTGGTTTTTTATTCATTATATATGGGATATATGAGCAGAACTGTTTCTGAGCAGAGGGCTTTTCCAAGTTGTCCGTGAGGTATCAACTGCTTTTTAAATATGACTATTGTGCCATGTAGGGATTTAAATTTATTTTATTCCTATGTGATAATTCTAAAATAAAATATATGATCACTTGCAAGTTGTGCATGTTCTTTATTTCACATTTATGTAATAAAATGTAAAATAAAACCAGTCCTTTTCTATAAACAGAAAAAAAAAGTAGTATAAAATTGCTTTACCCATGAACTTCAAGCACAGCCATTTAAAAATTAATTTACGTGATTGACCCCAAAAGGTCCATTCGCTGCGAAATAAAAAACACTAAGTACTATCCTGAAAGGAAAGAAAATGCCAGACTACATGTAAACAAAAGCATTTTTATGAGCATCAGAGAGAGAATAAAAGATTTTTAGCCAAATCTGAAACTTGCAAAAAAAGAAAAAAATTTGATCCAGTAAATTCAGCAAAAATGTCCCAATGACCTCAGTGGGAGTTGGAAGGAACACAGAGATCATTAACAAGACGTTTATCTAGAAATCACAAAGGCAGGTATATATATCCCTCCTATTTTACAGACGAAGTAGCTGAGGGTAAATTACTCGCTTAAGCTGGTAAAGTTAGTTCATCAGCTTAGCGAAAAACATAATTCATGCTTTTCCTGCATCCCAGGCCAATCTCTGATCAACTGACCTTGTTTCCACACACTCCAAGTTTGGTGGGTTGTTCCGCTTTAGCGCTGGCAGCGCAGGACCCCGCTCCCAGTTCCGTCGCCGCACAATTCTGCAACTTTCCCATGTTCTGAGCAAAACTTCCCATCCAACTTCCCAGACTTCCTTACAGCCAGAGAATCGCACGCTTAAAGCACGACGACGCCGGGCTGAGAGAGTAAATACCGGCGCTAAAGGTAGCCTTGATGCTGGAGTAGAGGTGGCCCCAGCCCAGTCCTGTGCCTAGAACCCAGGCGAAGCCGCTCGGGGAGGAAGGTTTCCCAAGCAATGAGGGAAGAGTCTCTCTCTTCCCCCTGCATCCCGGGGAGCCCCGGAGCAGGGCAGGGACAGCCACCCCTGTCACCTGCGTGAGGCACAGACGGTCGTGGTCCCATCCCATCCCATTCCATTCCATCCCGGCTACGCGGGTCCCCAGCGCTGCCTCTGCCCTCCTCCACACCCGGTTGCTTCCACAGCCTGAAGAGGAAAACCACATTTAGCTTCTTTAGTCCCCCTGAAGTGATTTTATATCAAGTAGGAAATAAAGCTGATTTTTCCCCCCCCCCCCACCGTAATACCAATAAAACAATAACTCGATATCACTTCTACCAAAACACCGCTGCTATAAAGTTAAAGATAGGGAAAAGAAAATTAACTACTGTTTATGACAGCAATGGAAGGGGAAAAAAAATAATAAAATAAAAGCAGAGTGCATGCAAGGGAACAGATGGCTTATGTCCAATATGGCCCATCTTCTGTATATTACTGCTTTGGAAAGGAAGTCCATGCCACTTCAGAAAATAGCAATCTGTCTAAAATATGCTGAGGTTATATAATTGATCCTTCCAGAAGTTAAGGGGAAAAAAAAAAACACACCACCAAAAACAAAAACCTACATTTCTCCATCAGATATTGATCTGCAGATGCCAAAAGCGAATCCCTTTAAACCAGCTATGGACCAATATTTGTATATTTTATGCACATACACACAAAATCTCTTGGGTCATGTCCTCAGCTGGTGAAAATTAGTTTCATTGATGTTGATACTGATTTACATGAGTTGAGGATCTGGCCTCTCATTTTAAAAAGAAACCTCGTTTTTTGTCAGTTTAACCTCAGTTTTCACAGAAGAGAATTAGGCACATGTGTTCTGCTCAGCATTATTCACTGATTATACATGCGTCTTAAACCGGTTCGGGGTGCGCTTACGTATGAAAGACATACGTATTAACAAAACCAGCAAAGAACAGTTTTGTGGCTAAATCGTGGTATCCGAAAAATACCTTGTCCGATGAAGCGCAGGAAATAGAGTTGTGAACTAGAGAAAGCGCCAAGTTCTGCCCCCTCCCTGCCCCCCCATTCCGGCTGAAGTCCCGCTGAGCCCCGGCCGGCTCTGCATCCCTGCGGACAGGCTGGATTTGGCCCTTGCCGCAACCCCGCAGAATCCCGACAGAAATCCAGTCGGGAACGTAGCAGGAGAGGGATGCACGCACCCTCCCCGCTTCCCCTCCCGCCCTCAGGAGGCCAAAAAACTACTCAGAACTACGCTAAGATGCCGCACACCGGGCAGCGCGTAAGGAAAAGCTGAGAGAAGGGGGAGGTGGTATTTGAAATTACGCCGAATTTCGTAGTGTTCTTAGGAAAAACTCTTCCTTGCGCCTGCCTTACCAAAAGCTCGGCTTGCAAACTGGTACCAGCAAACTGGGCTGGAAAAACTAGCGAGGGAAGTGTGTTCCCATCTTCAAACCGGGGAGCTTCAGACAGACGGGCGGGGATTTTCTACAGGGGAAGCAACCTATGAATCATCCAATAAAACATACACGCGATAATGAATAGCCAGCCTTCTTTGGTGGTGATAAGATACTTTAACTAAAAACATCAGGGCATGTTTAAAAAATGATTACAAATTATTTTAACAGTGTATTTGCAGAGGGTTATAAAAACAGCTATAATATTTTTGTCTTGGATTCTAGAATTACCAGTGTGACAGCTAATGCAGTAATGATTTGTTTCAAATGCCAGTGTTTAAGCTGTATAAAGCTGATTTTATACATTTTTCCAGTAGGCCGCATTGTAGTTAATGAAATTAAACACACCAATCGCATTTGTCCCCAGGGGATGAGGAACTGAACACGCCACTGGTTTATTTTTTTATTAAAATAAATTGCAGCCAGCAAGATGGACTAATTGCATACAGAATTGAAAAAGAAACATTCCATTGATATAATTAAGCCAATTTTCATGGACAAAAACAGTTATAGTGGATATAAAATAAGCAGAGCATTCACTACGGTTTGACTTCTCCCCACCCTCTGTATTTTGTACAGAACATTAACTATTAAACAAATACGTACCTCAAACGGGCTGACAGCGTTATCTAATAGCGATGGCTAAATTGATCCCAATAACTGACGCCGGGGCATTGTGTCGCGTAGCTCTGGTGAGAGAGTTCGCAAGCCAAAGAAAACAGACCAGCAAAACCCCACCACATCAAAATATTACCTTAAAGCAAAACACCTGAAAGATGTAAAACTATCAAGACAAAAATAAATCACCACCCAGTTTATTTTGCTCTGACACTTCACCCCGAATGCTTGTGCAGTCACTTTTTTTCCGGAGAGCTGCGGTCCAGCCTCCCCCGGTTTTGTCCGGAGCATTACAAGAAGCGAACGGTTAAGAGAAGACGAAGTCTTTCCACACCAGCTCAACAGAGACCAAGATTTACCGTGATAGAAGCATTATTCTGTGGCCTACTGGAAATAATTTGGCTGTCTCAGTCCATTTTCAGCTGGAAAACGTCTCCCCAAGAGGGCCAGTGGCCTTGTTTGCAGTACAGAAGCGGGTTCGGTGGCACAAAAAACCGCCTTACTGACTTTCTGCCGTAAGCCTGGGTGAAGCACATCTTTGGGGTACCACGAGGAAAGCTCGCCCGCCCCCTGAACAGAAACTCTCCGTTCTCCCAGCCTCCCGCACAGCGAGCGCTGCCGAACAGAGCGGCTGAGAACTGGTACCTCTGCACCGAGCAGCGCTTTACTCCGTCAAAAAGGAGTTCAGATGTTAAGCACACATCACCACCCTTACCGCAGGGAAATTTCTTCCCAATTACAATAAAAAAAAAGAAAAAAAAGCAGGTTGCTTATCCAGGGTATGAGCATTCAGAAGCACGAAGAACAACGCTTATTCCAGGGATGAAAGTCATATTTCATTTTTATTAGCAAAGAGGGTCACATCATTCACTGAATGAAGAGAAGGAAAAAAAACTCTTCAAGACAGGGACACTCTGTTACAGATTTGGACGCTACATAACACACAACCTACTGCAATAAAAATAAAAATAAACAGACCATGAGTAGGTAGCGGTGATGCATGAAAATCCATTAAGAAAATAAAAGAAATAATAAGGTCATAGATCTTTTCCACTACGACATCGCTGACCTGAAATTCCTCCAGAAAAAAAAAAAAAGGGCATATTTAAGATCAGAAAACACAGCAGCAATTTTGGTGTGGAACGCTGCGGAGTCCTGGCATATCAACAGGCTGTTATCCAGAGAGTGGAAACAAATGTGTTTGCACATATCCTTCAGATGTCTTCATTCTTAACGGCCAACGGACATCGTATAAGTATTTATTGATATGCTGGGCACTTACCCTCTACGGGATTAAAAATATCTTTTGGGAAATAGGCACAAGAAAACCATTTTTCAGCTCAGATTTTCATCCTTTCGGTTAGCATTGAGAATTGCGTGAGTTTATCATTTAAATAATCTCTAACTGGAAAAAATAAACATATCCAGTAACAGTGGGAGAGCCATGGAGTTGTGGAAACAAAGCACGAGCTTGCCCTGGCCCACAGAGAGCACGTACGGTCTGAGACGCCGTCAGCCTTGCCCTACGGAACAGGCCTAGATTGTAAATGTACATTTTTCTTCCACTAAACAATTCCACACACCAGAAGTTTACTGCGACGGGGGGGGGGGGAAGAAAATAAACAGGGAGAATGCAAATTTTACAGTTAGAAGGGCAAAAGCAAGTCTGAAAAACGTGGGCTCTTTTCCTGATCCTGTCACCAGGAGCGGACAGGGATCCTCCGGCAAGTCCTGACACACGCTGCCTCCGCTTCCCCGGCTGTGCCGGAGAGCTAACGCCACCTTCCCCACCGTCAGGGTGGCCACTGAGCCTTACCTCATCAGTGTTTGCAAACTTCTTCAGGCCTTTGTCTTTGAAGCACTACATTAAATAATGCAGAGCTTTTATAAAATATATAAAGCCATACTAATCATAGCCATAACAACAATAATAATACTTTTCACTCAATAGGGCCTTTCCTTCAGCGAATCTCAGGGTGCTTTACAAACGTTAAAGCAGGCAGCCATGCCACGCAGAAGGCTATTTTTCCCTCTTAAACAGAAGATGCCCTTGTCATTCCCGTCAGGTATTTCAGCCCACAATGGAGCCTGTTTGCGCAGCCCGAGCAGGCAGGTGTAGCCCCCGTGCAGCGGCAGGCTGCGGCATTCCTCTAGCACCGGTCATGGAACGGTTACATCCGACTAAGGAGCTGGGGTATTATTACAGTGAGCAACAGCGATGAATTACACCGCTCCTGTGTTGTGAAATCCTAGCTCCCGCATTGCATCTTGCCTAGAAGCCAGTGGAGATTTTGCGTGTCTCAGGTACGCTCGGCTTTCTCCCGTTTGATAGTTCGGAGTCCTGCCCATTTCCAAGTCTTATTAGACCGGTAACGTATGACCGAACATTGGTCGGCGTCTGTCTGCGTGGGGAACAGAAGAGCAATTCTTTGCTCTTTCTGACCTCCGTGTCTTCATCAGGTATTTTTAATAGCAAACTTTAGAAATATGCTTGTTTTCTTTTTTTCCCCCCCTTAGCTCATTAACGACCTAATTCACTATTGCTGAACTTGAATTTATACTGCCGTTCCAGTACAAAAAGCTAAAAATAAGGCAGCTTTATTTGTTGTTAAACAAAGTTCTTAAAAGACAAGCCACAATTTCTGCACATAACATACTGGTTTATGATCACACAGTACCTGTGATTTTACTGGGTGTTACAAGACCTTTGTACGCGCACTGTCAGTTCGACAGACAAATGCATTTGCACAGGCACGTTTTGCATCCGCATGGTGTTTTCATCGGACACGGGAATTCGGTGGAATTGAAACGTGTTATTCTCCGATGCACTTTATAAACTTCCATTTGTGTTCGCACACACAAACGCCCTGGGATGCAGCCACGCGTGGGTGAAACATCACACACGCTCCACACACACCGTGCGCGGACACCCCCAAGCACGGGCTTTACTGCAGGCCAAATTTCGGTCCCCAATTTCTCCGTCTTCAGTTTGAGCACTCCGGCACCTTAAACCTGCTAGTCTGCGGGCAAGTTCAAAGTGTCTCCCACGTCAAATAACCGGCTCATTCCTCCCGTTTGCCAAGTTCCTTCCCAGGACACGGGAGAAGGAAGCGCTTTGCAGTTCGGTCCCTCTGCGCTTTCTCGAATAAATCAAGCGGGGAGGGCGGGTGAATTGATAAATTATATTTGTAGAATTTGGATTTAATTTTTTTTTTTTTTGTCAAAGACTAAACGGATCTTAAATCCTTGGTAATTTTTGTCGAAGCGCTAATTACACATCACCTTAATTAGCGGATCAAACCCCCCCCCCCCTTCCCTGCCCGGCATCCCTAATTGCCTAATTGAAGAGATCCGGGGCAGGGCGGGGGAGGGCGAAGCGGCGGCGGGGACCCAGCGCCGGCGGCCTCCGCGCCGGCCCGCACCTGCGGAGCGCTGCGCGGGGCTGCGCGCACACGGGCGCGGCGTTCCCGGCCCCGGGCCGGAGCAGCCAACGCGGCTTCTCGCTGCCTTTCGGCGGCGTCCCGGGAGGTGTCTGTCTGTCTGTCTGTCCGTCTGCGAGCGAGCCGCTGTCAGGGCTCGGCTGCCGGGGCTCTGGGCAGAGGAGGCGGCAGGCTTGGAGATGTAAAAAAAAAAAAAAAAAAAAAAAAAAAAAGTTGCTATCCCCTTTCGTCAACTTCCAGCTAACTTTCGCTTTTCTCCCCCGGCTCCGCGCCGTTCCGCGCTGCTCCGCGCCGCGCTATAGCGCGGCGCGGAGCAGCGCGGAACGGCGCGGAGCAGCGCGGGACGCCCGGGCTCCGCGCAGACGGGGAGGGAGAGGGTCTGCAGCCCCCGCAGCCCCCGGCCCGGCTCCGAGCCCTCCCGCCCCGGCCGCCGGGGAGGTGGGAGGCGGAAGAATGGAGAGAAAGGACCTACTTTTGGGCAGTTTTCTCGCCCGCGCCTTGGATCTCATCGTGTCGGCTTGTGGATTCCTCTCCTCCTCCTTGAGCCCAGAAGCAGCTACACACTATCTTCATCTCCCAAGCATTGTCAGTTTGGACACCTTCGCACATGCGCACAGAGCATTCAATCTGACACCCTCACCAGGGCCAAAAAAACTTTCCAATGTATTCATCATCATCGGGGTGGTTTTTTTTTTTTCCC